>OY856411.1:110121766-110714266 GCA_963693085.1 Alisma plantago-aquatica
AGGCCCAAGACATTATGCCTCCAATAATGGAAAATGTTGAGAAAAAGTAATATAAATGTAAGTACTAACAACACACAACAACATGGGTTATTTCATATTCATGACGAAGAAATAATTGATGATGATGAGGATCATCATCATCATCATCGTCGTCATCATCATCGTCATCATCATCATCATCATCATCATCATCATCATCATCATCATCATCATCAACCATTATCATCAACCTCATCATCATCATCCCACATCATCATGCATCATGATGATAATGATGATGTCAAGGATGATGATGATTGATGATCATGATGACAACGACGATGATGATGAGGATGATGAAAATGATGATGATGATGATGATGATAATGAGTATCATCATCAACATCATCATCATCATCATCATCATCATCATCATCATCATCATCATCATCATCATCATCCTCAACATCATCGTCATCATCATCATCATCATCATCATCGTCATCATCATCATCCCACATCATCATGACGATATCGATGACGATGATGATGACGATGATGATGATGATGATGTTGATGAGGATGATAACGATGACGACGAGGATCATCATCATCATCATCATCATCATCATCATCATCATCGACATCATTATGTTCATCATCATTATCGTCATCATCATCCTCATCATCATCATCCCACATCATCATCATGATAATGATGATGATGATGATGATGATGATGACGACGACGAAGAAGATGATGATGAGGATCATCATCATCATCATCATCATCATCATCATCATCACCATCATCATCACCATCATCATCATCATCATCATCATCATCATCATCATCATCATCATCATCATCATCATCATCATCATCATCATCATCATCATCATCATCATCATTATCATCATCACCATCATCATCATCCTCAACATCATCGTCATCATCATCATCATCACCATCATCATTATCATCATCATCATCATCCTCATCATCATCATCCCACATCATCATGACGACGATGATGATGCTGATGACGACAACGACGACGACGACGATGATGATGATGATGATGATGATGATGATGATGATGATGATGATGATGATGATGATGATGATGATGATGATGATGATGATGATGATGATGATGATGATGATGATGATGATGATGATGATGATGATGATGATGATGATGATGATGATGATGATGATGATGATGATGATGATGATGATGATGATGATGATGATCATCATCATCATCATCATCATCATCATCATCATCATCATCCCACATCATCATCATGATAATGATGATGATGACGACGACGATGATCATGATGATGTTGAGGATGATTTATGATGATGATGAGGATACGCCGACGAAGACGATGATGATTGATGATGATGATGATGATGATGATGATGAGGATCATCATCACCATCATCATCATCATCATCAATCATCCTCAACATCATCATGATCATCATCGTCGTTGTCATCATCATCCTCATCGTCATCATCCCACATCATCATCATGATAATGATGACGATGATGACAACGACGATGATGATGAGGATGATGATGATGATGATGATTGACACGATTTAACCGTACGTAGAACGCAAGTGCACGCGTCAATGTAGTACAGGCCTATGTGAGGCCCGAGTCGAACTCAGGGACACTAAATTATCGGTAGACTACTACTAACTACTCGCAATCAGCTAGACCAATAAAAAGGTTATGAGGGTTGTTTTAAAAATAAAAGAAAATAAAATAAAACAAAGCAATCGATTAAAGGTTTAGTTTAATCAATTCAAATGGAGATCTTTAGGATTGCGGTTTCATCGTGGGTTTTCATTGTATGAAATTTCCATATAATAATTCAGGTTCATCTATCAATCCGGATAGTGGCATGTAGTCAGAATTGCCCACTGTCGTGGTACAATTCACTACCTATGTCTAGGTTGGTTCCACCCTCGTAGTAACCTATACCCTAAACAAGGTGCATTAAAATCGACCTCTGGGTTTCCACCATTAACCGTACATCACCTTGTTCAAGGGATTTGTTAATTAATGTGAATTTCGTCTCTTTTCAACCATTAATTCTTCTTTCAAAGTAATTAAAGGCATTAGATTATCATTATGGTGATCAAGCATAACAATATAATTGAGAAAACGAAATCATACCATGGATTTAAGAGATAAATTATGAATTACTATGATAAAAATGTCATACAATGCTTCCCCGGGCTACTTCCAGTCCTAAAGATAAAGGGGATTAGCGCATGTTCATCTCAGAGCAAAACATGGTTGAGAAAAGGGGAAACATGGAGAAAAATGTGAATAAGTAATGAAACCCCCAAACAGAGAAGATCCAAGCATTCCTCGGTGTAGAATGCACGATCTACAGCCTTTTGGCGGTGGAAAACGTCTTCTTCGGCTTCCGGAACCACTGAGGCATGCTTCTGGGCTCCGTTCTTCTCTCCAAACCTTCTTGAGACGTGTGCAGCGGCTAATGACGTGATTCCCTGCTCTGGCCGCCGTCATTAGGTATAATCACCAAGTTAGATTGCAAAAATATCACAGCCATCGGATTTGGGTCGATCTGAAACAAACTTTAATCTGACGGTGTCGATACCATCGATGCGGGTCGATGGTATCGACCCCTCGCGATATCGGCAAGTCTTCTTTTCTTTTCGTCGTTGCGCCTAATGCTGACTCGATACCATCGATGAGGGTCGATGGTATCGACATCTTTAGGCGTCAGTTTTATCCCTTTTTTGTCGTTGAAACTCCACTTGTCGATAGTATCGACTATGGGGTCGGTAGTATCGACTGTCTACTCTCCAGCAACCTGATGGTTCATCGCTACCATCAACTTCCCTGTCGATGGTATCGACTCTGCGATGCTCCTTGCGGCTGGCTGCCTGTGGTTGTGTCGATAGCATCGACGGTTGTCGATGGTATCGACAGCTCTAGATATGTGTTTTTCCTAAAATTGCAAAACAAAACCACATAAGCCAAAATAAAACCTATAATTGTAATCATTTATGTTCAAAACAATAAAATAAAGGAGATTTGACACTGAGAAGGATCATAGACTAGAGTAAATGAATTATGCAATATTAACCACCAAAATGACCAATAAATGCATAAAACACAAGTAAAACAACTCTATAAATGCGACTCAAAATCATCGCATCAAACTCCCCTAAGCATGAACATTGCTCACCCTCGAGCAACTAAACTTTAGAATAGAATTGCGAGGGTCAACTAAAGAACAGATTATCACAACAAACATCACCATATGATCCCCGCCAGACATTCACATTCTGGCCCTCACTAACCACGGAATGATAATTACCCTAAAGGCGACAGTAATCATCAATAAAAGATATCTACCGCAAAATTGATGAACACTATCATATAAATAAGTTAACATAATAAAATTCTTCGGTTCAGACTCAGTGCATCTTGTGATCTTCTATTCTACGTTGCTCGTCCTAACTACCATCTACATGGAAGTAGCTCTCCTGATATTAACGAGTGAGGAGAAAATCACAGTGGCCTACCAATTCGAGCAACGGGTGGATGGAATGGGTGGCTACTGGAAGAAATGGAAGCATTATACGGTTTTAACATGCACAAAACAAAAATGACTTAAATGATGCATATGCAAATGAAAATGCCCTAATGCCTACATTTGGGTGGAATGATGCATGCACTATCATCCCGTCTCAAGGTGAGATGGAATATCTAAGAGAACTACATCATGTACTTATTCTTCTTAGAATGCAGTGAGAACATGTTCCTTTCTCCCTCTCATTACTACTTACTTCCCAATTACTCTTTTTTTTCAAAAAAAAATTCTTATTATTTTTTCTTCAAGCCCTTATTTTCATAGTTGACAACGAATTGTTTGTCGAGCTCACTTATTGCTGCATAACTTATACATTTGAAGCATTCAGAAGGTATGGAACAAGTTAATCACCCTTAATGTTCAGAAGATATAAGACGCATGATGTACTCTATGCAAAAAAATGTGAATACAGCTACAACATGATAATTATGCAACTAAATGACATGCACTTAAGGATAATGTGCATGTATAACTAGTCTAATTTTTTATTTTCATACAGAAATATGTAAAAAAAATAGTTGTAATGCAAGACCTATCTACATGAAATGCAATCAAAGAGATGAAAACCATAATGTACTTCCAATTCTTATGGTGGAGTATGAAAACAATGGGGTGGATAGATCACAAGACTAATTGATTGAACCTTTGTAAATTATTATGTGTCCCTCCTTACTAACCTGTGTAGTAACTAAGAGGTTTCTCTCTCTTATTTCAAATTAAGGTCTCATTGTCATTTGATCAGTTTAGGCTCAAACAACCAATTATGTCCACTTTTCATGAATCATAGGAATGTACAGTTGTGATTTCCTGTTTTAGAGTTGACAAACCCAATCATTTCCTTAAGTTATGTGCTCAAAGCTGAACAACACAAGCTTGCAAAAATACTAAAAATTTTCAAATTTTCCCCTGATTCCCATATACAAGCAACGAGATGACACATGACTTAAGACATCCACAAGTACACTAGATAGAGTGTGGATCCTACAAACAAACTAAAAACTAAGAGAAATAAATGACAAAATACAAAATAATAAAAACTAAAAACTAAAGGATAGAGCTGTTCCAACTCCCCCCCAAGCTTGAATTCGACTATGGCCTAATAGTAAAAAACAACCTTAAAAGGTGGAACAGAGATACCAATCATTCTTCAGGAGGAGGCGGGTACTGCGGAGCCATGGGGTCCCAAGATGGGTACTGCCCCTGAAAGCTCGGATCGTATTGGGGCATTGGTGGAGGTTGTTGATACCCTCCAAAATAATTCTGACTCCAGTAATGATCATAGAAGGGCTACTGCTGCATCTCCATCCTATGAAACCCGTCGTGGATGTGTTGTTGGTTGTCGAGGAGGAGGCACTCATTCTTGAAAATAGCCCTCTGGTTATCTAACAGCCGATTCATCGTCTCCTGAATACCGGCGTATGAAGTTGTATGCTGCAGTTTGGTGTGTTGGATCTCTTGCAACATTGTATACATCCCCTGCATGGAGTAGACATCCTCTCCTTGATGAGAGGGCTGTGGTGGCGGAGGCTGCGAAGAAGAAGATGCACTTAGATGCATGCGGGGACGCTTCCGGGGTGCTACTCGTGCCCAAAGAGGAGTGAAAGCCTCCTCTTCCTCTTCATGCTCGTCGCCGTCATTGTCGTTGTCGTCATTGATGTCGTCTTCATCTGAGTCATCAATGGATATGATGGGCCATTGGAAATGCTGAGCACCCTCAACGTGGAAGACGGGGTCGGGAAGCACACATTCTTGATAAGCGTGATTAACGTGGCAATGTGCATATGCCAAGCCATCACGAAGCAGGATGAGGTTGGAGCGGTGCAGATGCTGGAGGTTGACCTTGCTCCTGTTAGAGAGGGGAGTGAGCTGAGAAATATCCAACCCAAGATAGACGGCCAATGGTGTGATTAGCCCTCCAAAATGAATAGGAGCTTTCCTCATACTCCTTTTCAATGGCCACCCCGCACGTCAAGAAGAACACGCCCCAATTGCACTCCTCGCGCTTTAGCAATTTGTGCAGGAAGAACAAATCTGTCTCTTGAAACTTGCTGAGAGACAGGTCACCGCACACGAACAATGTGGTGCAGAGCATGCATTGAAGAACCCACACAAATGGATGCTGAAAGTCCGCAACTTCCGCATTGTGGTAGCTCACGGATTTGCCGGGCGGCGCAGTCACCAACTGGGCAAAGATGGCATCGTAGTCCGTCCTGTTGTCTGGCCTCCGGTGCTGGTAATTGTGATGAGCCCAATTATATATAGAATTGAACTGGTCAAGGGTAATGGTGTAGTTGTTGTTGAAGAGTCTGAACGACACCCGCCCTTTCTTCCATTCTCTGTCGATGGCGACCAAGTCATTGGGCAGCACATTGATGTCTAGTGATGCCATGAACTCCGCCACGAGTTCCTTGTAGGTCGGCCACTCGCCGAAAAATGGATGGCCCTCGGCGTAGTATTGGACTTCATCTGGCGTCCTGTTGGTTTGGTGCACTTGACCTTGGAGAACATAGTTGAGATTATCCTCGAACCCAAGGTAGAGAACCATATCCCAGTCGACGTAGCGGGTCGGCTCGATCTTCCACTTCATCAACTCCTCATACACCTTACGAATCTCCGGGGAAGGGTGGACTATCTTCGGACGAGGAATAGATGCAGTAGGCAGAGGGATGAACTCGGGGATCTCTATAGGATCCGCCCATGAAGAAGATGCACCGGCTGTACGCACCATCGTCGCAAAGAAAGAAGGAATAGAAGACGGAGCTCGGTGAAGATCGGAGAAGACAATCTCTGCTCGGTGAAGACTCGGGGAAGAACGCACACCTTGGATGCTCGTAGCCGGGCTCCGATTGCACAACAAGACGCACAACACAAGTGGAGGAGAAAGGCTCTAAAGGTGTGACGTCATATGACAACAATCCCTCCCTTTTAATGAGGCCGTTGTTGCTGTGCACCCATCGATACCATCGACGCGGGTCGATCGTATTGACACATGTAGCACAATCCGGTATTCCGCTAGTATCAAAGACTGTCGATAGCCTGATGTGGGGGCCCGGATGACACGTCGATACCATCGACGGGTGTTGATGGTATCGACCCATCCCACGGATCGACTCTCTCGATGCAGCGATTGCCGTTGATTTCCTCTCGTGGATCAGTGACATGTCGCATCGATACCATTGACGCAAGTCAATAGTATCGACTCTTCTTAGGGCACACACCCTCGTGAGGCCCGACCGCTGCTTTCTGCCTGTAACTGGGTCGATACCATCGACAGGCACGTCGATGGTATCGACTTCACTGAGACAAATTTCGTCTGAATATCTCAAGAGATCTCGCGAGTATCGGCACCTATGTCGATACGATCGACCTCATTTTTGCGATCAACTTGATGGTGTGTCGATACCATCGACAAGGCCGTCGATAGTATCGTCAGAGAAATTTTTGCCGCCACCTAACTGTGCCCATCTCGATACCATCGACACAAGGGTCGATGGTATCGACCCTGCCTCAGTCCTGCACATTGAACAAACGATCAAGGTATCATTTTTACACTAAAAACAAAATCAAATCAAACTAACTTACAAATGTGAAAGAAACTAAACGAAACTACCAATGGTTGGGTTGCCTCCCAACAAGCGGCCTTATTTAACTTCTTAGGCTAGATGAAATCAAGCTTCGTCAACTTGGAGCTTTGGAGAGTGTGCCCAGGGGATCATACAGAAGTTTGAACTCTACTCAATCCTGGCCAATCCCCAATGTCAAAGTACCTCTCCCAATGGCAGTGACAACATCGACCGTCACTTGAAACGGCCTACCCAATAGCATCTCGCAACTTTTAAGTTGTGGCATGTCGATGACGATGAAATCCATCAGGAAGATAAATCTGTCTACTTTGACAAGTACATCCTCGCACACTCCGTATGGCTTCACAATGGACCCATCCGCCAACTCAATATTTGCCGCTGATTTCTTTATTTTCTTCAACCCAAGCTTTTGAAATGTGGACAATGGCATAAGATTAATGCTAGCGCCTGAATCACACTATGCTTGTGGAAAATGTTGACCGCCTATAGAACATGGAATTTAGAAGCCTCCTGGGTCTTTCCTCTTCTGTGGTAAACTCCCATGGATAATTGAGCTCACCATCTCATTCACCTGACAAACATCTGTGTCTTTGATCCGCCTCTTCTTGGTGATGATTTCCTTGATAAACCTCCCGTATGATGGAATCTGCTCTATCATTTCCACTAATGGAATATTGATATGGAGTTTTATGAACATCTCCAAGAACTTCCTGTAATGTCGATGCTCTTTCTTCGACCTCGGGCTGTCTGGAAAAGACACAACTGCCTCATCTAAATGCTTATGAGGTGGCACATATGGGCTTTTCGGGGTCTCCTCCCCTAAGCTTGCTTCAATGTCACCTTCTGGCATAGACTTTGGCACATTGTTTTTAATAGTTGTAACTTGTGACGGCTCTTCTCTCTCAGTGACTGTAGCTTCACCATGACGCATGGCCTTCACCTACTCTTCTTGCCTAGGTGTGGGCGTGATGTGCTCTTGGCGGGTTTTTCTGAATGGACAATATCTTCCTGGTAATCCATAATGACTGCGAGGATACGATATTTTCAGTGTAGGCTCCATATCAAAAGTCATTTTGCTTTTGTCTTGGACCTCCACCACCGGGGGCTCTGCCTCAGTAATCACATAAATGTACTTTACTTAATGATGTGCTTGAACAGCCTCTGCATTCCCAGACTGTCTTTGTTGATTGGCATGCTTCATGACCGCCACTTCATTGGAAATCTAGGTCACAGTCATCTCTAGTGCCCTCATCTGTCTCCATGGCTTTGCAATGTCTGCCCAAATTTGGTCAAGATCTCACCCTGCGACTGCAGCTGCTTACTAAACATGCTCATCATCTCCTGATTTTGTTGCACCACTTGACTAAGCAACGCGGTGCTTTTATCTTCTGCCGTTGACTGTGGCTTTACATCTGGATCTTGTAGGAAGTTTTTTGGATCCTTCTATGAGAATTTCAATTCCTTCCTCCCAGCATAATCATTGTTTCTATAGCCCTGTTGTTGCATAAATTTAACCTGGGCTTCCCCGTCGGATTCTGCATCTTCTTTGGCGAGCAATTTCTTGGCTAGAAGGTCTAATTTGTCATTCAGCTCCTTGATGGCCCTGGACTGACCTGCAACTTTGACTTGTTCTGATGCATCCCTATTGCCCCAAGATTGCTTCTTTGCCATGTTTTTCAGAATCTCCCAACACCTTGTACCAGTGTTGTTCAAGAAAAACCCTGAACCTGCTGAATCCAGGTTACTTCTATCATGCTCAGAAAGGGAAAAATAGAAAATTTTAACCCGTTTCTCCTTGTCCAAACCATGGTGTGGGAACCTCCTCAGCATTATCTAGAAATGCTCCCAAGTCTCAGAATAAGTTTCACCCGCTTTCTGACTAAAATTATGTATTTTTCTGATCAGATCATTTGTCTTTTCTGGCAGAAAGAATCTTTCAAATAACACTTCAACCATGTGGTTCCATGATTCCACATACTCATCGAATAATCAAACTCTCAACAAATTAGATTTTCCTTCTTGTTCTAGCGATCAGTTTTGATTTGACCATATTTTTTTCTCCCATCCCTTGGATCTATACCTTAATACTAGAAGGTTGACTTGTTGCTTGAAATGAGTTGACTACCAATTTAGAAGGTTAAACTCTAGGACTTTTACTAGTTATTTGGTGTGCAAATGACACACATCATTTACTGTTTCGATTTGAACTTTTAATTGGATCTTGGAAATTTCATTTCAGATAATGTTTTAAATGTTCATAATTTTTTGAGTATGTTTGGGACTCATTCTATGAGGAGTGCACACTTGAGTTCCCTTCTATTCCTACTATTGGTACCGTCCATTTCCCTATCACCATCAGTTCAGATTCATCTAACAACGACGAGCTTTGTGACACAACAACATCAACAAAGTAGGTTCAAGCAACAAATTTACTTTCCCGTTTATGTACATGTTTAGGGGTACAGCAAGCCCCGACCCCTTGTTTAGTTACTTCATGTTATTTTCTAAACTTTTTTGTCATAATTAGTATTTTGATAACATGTTTAACTTTGAAAGTCACTTATATATATATATATATATAATGTCTGGATGAATTTTTTTTTTAATTGTCTTATCTATATACATGTGTTTGTGAAGATGGAAATGAATGAATTTCTGTGTGGTGAATGTAAAAAGAGATGATGAAATGAATGGAACTGTAGGTTGCTAAATGTGTGTGAATATGAAATGGAGGAATGAAATGGAACTACAAGTTTCTACATGTGTGTGATGAATCATATTTGAAAATTAAATGTGCTTATTATACATGTGTGTGAATCACATGATCCATATAATATATAATATTGTACATCTTGTCAATATTTGCAGGTTTGGGGCCTGTTGTTGGCTGAAATCAAAGGGATGTTGTAAACCTATATTTCAGAACTAAACTGTAGGTTTTGCATCCTACTGACCAGCTGGATAGTAGGCCTAGAAGCTGATAAGAAAAAAAAACATTGGCATCATTAAATAGCAAAAACCGACGACGAATGGTTAATTGTGTCAGTTGTTTGCTACAAATCAATGCCAATGTCAGACTGTTGGTACTTTTGGGGTAAATTGTAATCGGGAATAGCTTTGTGTCATCGGTTATGTAACAGACGCTGAAGGAGTCTACTTTTTGTGTCACCCACTTGGGTGTCGCTTCAAACCCGATGACAAAAGTCTTACTTAACCGATGCTAAATGTGTTATTTGTACTAGTGAATAGAATTGACCGAATGGCAAGGAACATTTTTCACTTGGTTCTTCATGAAGCTCACCATGTCACCAAGAATCTTCATCACTTACGGGCTTGAGTCATTATGATTAGAAGGTGTTGTTGGGTTTTGTGGAGAAAACATGCGCGGCGGAAGCGATAAAATCCACTCAACCGGTAACAGGATCTCGTCGATAACAGCGTATTCGGAAATGGGTTTGCGGGATATACCTTATCGCGGAGCAAGTCCGGCGATGTCCCGTTGCACGACGGTGCAACACTGCTTGTCAAACACGGACGGATCTTCTCTCCCGTTCGCTGTCGCAGGTTGATCCGGCAATGCTCCTCTGCGGCAGTGATGTACGTTGCTCGCAGCACGTACAGGTGGTCGTCGACGTCCTCCGAACGCAGGCGTCAAGGCGTCTGCGTCTCTACTTCGTCCACGCGGATGGACGGAACTCCACGTCGCGCTTCTCAAGCCGGCGGGAAGGAGCGTATCTCTGCGGCGGCGTGCTAGCGGCGTGTTGCTCTCCTTTCTCTCCTAAGGACGGCGACGGCTAGGTTTACGTGCGTGAGAATAACCTAAAAGCGTCTCTCTATATCTTATATAGATATCGGCCGTCTATCCTCCTTTAAATAGGATAAGAAGAGAAGTAGGGTTTCCTAAACCCATCGGTAAACAGAAACGTTGCGTTAATTAAAACGCTCGTGGATTAATTAGAATATTTCGGAATTCATTAATTAACCAAATAATCGCATGAATTGATTAATTAATATCCGACTCCATGCAATCGCTTCGGATGGCTCTACGGGCATACATATACCAACAGACTCCCACTTGCACTTAGAGCCAGTCACTCCAATATTATTCTAATCGATTACATAAACATTTTAGTAATCAATGTGATTCGAAGCAATTTCAATCAAATCCACAATTATACTCCTATTCCAACACATCCTGTGCGTGTGACCCGGTAGGCTCCAAATTACGTTGGCAGTGATATCCATAATCATATTATGATTTCACAAGCAATGATTGGTATCTAGCAAGACTTCATTGCTACCCAAGTAATTGGAGAAGTTGGAGAACAACTTAACCTATCATACATGACTGGTGTTACAGTGATTGTACAGTTCCTTTGTCGCTGATATCCGGATTGAACTCAAGTCATGGAATTGTTATCCTCTTCAATGTTCAATCCATGTTCCTTGAACTAGAGCAGACTGTCTGAGATATATGTAAGCTCAATACCACATATTGACTCACATCAGCATGGCCATGCATTTCTCAGTCTCGCTTATCAAGTGGCCGGAATATCAAACTCCCGTAGGAAGGACAAATTCCATCTACATCACTCACAGTCATCCCCATGTGTCACATTGCACCCAAGCACCATCTTTATAGCGATCCTTATTCAGGACCACGATGGATGATGTCAAAGTACACCAAACGTCATGTGATAAGTGTAGTGACTTCATGTCTAAGAACCACAATCACCACCATCATTATGAGATGTGACTCTAACTACCAATCATGGTATCCATGTGTCACTCTCAAGGTGGGTCTATCCGATACACTGTTCTCTAACAAGTATCTATGTATTTGGTTTGATATCTCCATATCATGGATAATGAGATTCTTCCATCAACCAACATACATTCTAATCTTATGTGTTATTGATGTCTATGGATATTTCCACAATAACAACCGATTAGGGACAAAACAAGAATACATACTCTTAGCATACATATGATCTCACTGTTCAGGTCATCAACCCGAAGACATATGTCATTGAGTATATTATTCTATAGACATCTATAAGTTTTATGGTCATCTCACAATATAAAACACAAACATATAGATTGGAAACTTGCCTTTATTGATATGATCAATATAGTATTACAAATCGTTTACATAGTATCCCATTACAATCATCGAATGATAGTCTCTATGGGCATATATACCAACAGATTCCCACTTGCACTTATACCCAATCACCCATGAATCTCAATCCAAGTGATCGAACATGCCCGTCATGTTTCTGCTGTGAAAGTGCTTTTGTGAGCGGGTCAGCCACATTGCTTTCTGTAGGTACTCTGCAAATCTTCACATCTCCTCGTTGTACGATCTATCGTATGAGATGGAACCGCCGTAGAATATGTTTGGAACGTTGGTGCGATCTTGGTTCTTTAGCTTGTGCAATTGCTCCATTGTTGTTGCAAAACAACTCAATTGCATCACCAGCGCTTGGAACCACTCCAAGTTCAGAAATGAACTTCTTGATCCACACAGCTTCCTTTGCAGCATTAGATGCGGCAATATATTCGGCCTCTGTTGTAGAATCTGCAACCGTCTCTTGCTTGGAACTCTTCCAACTCACAGCTCCGTTGTTCAGGCAAAACACAAATCCAGATTGCGATCTGTAGTCATCTTTGTCAGTTTGGAAGCTAGCATCGGTGTAACCCTTTACTACGAGCTCTTCCTCACCACCGTATACCAAGAATTGATCCTTAGTCCTTCTCAAGTACTTTAGGATGTTCTTTACGGCTGTCCAGTGACATTCACCTGGATCTGACTGATACCGGCTCGTCATGCTCAAAGCATACGATACATCAGGACGAGTACATAACATCGCGTACATGATAGATCCAATTGCTGATGCATATGGAATCTTACTCATGCGTGCCCGTTCATCACATGAACTAGGACATTGGGATTTAGAGATTGTAACCCCATGGGACATGGGCAAGTTACCTCTCTTAGAACCCTCCATGCTAAACCTCTTTAGCACCTTGTCAATGTATGTGCTCTGGCTTAGGCCTAGAAGCCTTCTAGATCTATCTCTATAGATCTTGATCCCTAGTATATAGGATGCTTCACCTAAATCCTTCATAGAGAAAGTATTCCCTAGCCAACCTTTTACTGTCTGAAGAGTAGGGATGTCATTTCCCATCAATAGTATGTCATCCACATACAATATGAGAAATACGACTGTGCTCCCACTAACCTTTTTGTAAACACAAGGTTCATCTTCATTTTGACTAAAGCCAAACTTTTTGACTACTTCATCAAAACGTAGATTCCAGCTCCGAGATGCTTGCTTCAATCCATAGATTGACCTTTGTAGCTTACAGACTTTATTGGCTTCCTTTGGATCGATAAAACCCTCAGGTTGTGTCATGTACACATCCTCGAGTAAATTCCCATTAAGGAATGTTGTTTTAACATCCATCTGCCAAATCTCATAGTCATGATAAGCTGCAATGGCAAGCATGATCCTGATGGATTTAACCATGGCAACTGGTGAGAAGGTCTCGTCATAATCAACACCTTGAATTTGACGGAATCCTTTCACAACCAATCTACCTTTATAGGTTTGAACATTTCCATCCATGTCAGTCTTCTTCTTGAAGACCCACTTGCACCCTATGGGTCTTACCCCTTCGGGTGGATCCACCAAGGTCCATACCTTATTGGTGTACATGGATTCCATCTCAGATCTCATGGCTTCGAGCCATTTCTCAGATTCTGGTCCCTTAGTAGCTTCTAGATAGGAAGTTGGCTCATCTGCTATGCCCAATTCGTCACTGTCTTGAGTTACTAGAAATCCAAATCTCTCAGGCTCAATTCGTGTCCTACTAGACCTACGAGGTTCCTGTGTTACATTTGGAACTTGAAATTCCACAACAACTTGTGAGTCCTCATGTTCCTTATGTACCTCCTCAGGTTCTCTGCTTTCTTGTTGGTCTCGAACTTCTTCGAACTCTACATTCCTCCCACTAATTCCTTTGGAAATAAATTCCTTTTCAAGAAATACAACAGTCCTAGCAACAAACACTTTGTTGTCAGTTGGTGTGTAGAAGTAGTATCCCCGAGTTTCCTTGGGGTATCCAACAAAATAGCATTTTTCCGATTTGGGTCCAAGCTTTTCAGGAAATTGTTTCCTAACATAAGATTCACATCCCCAAATCTTTAACATAGACAAATTGGGATGATTCCCATTCCATATCTCATATGGTGTCTTTTGAACCGATTTGGAAGGTACACGGTTAAGTGTAAATGCTGCAGTTTCAAGAGCATATCCCCAGAACGATATTGGAAGTTCGGCTGAACTCATCATTGATCGTACCATGTCTAATAATGTACGATTCCTTCTTTCTGACACACCATTATGTTGTGGTGTACCAGGTGGAGTCCATTGTGATACAATACCACGGTCTCTCAGAAGGTCCTCAAACTCTTGGCTTAAGTATTCACCACCTCGATCTGAACGGAGTGCTTTAATACTCTTACCAAGTTGCTTCTCCACTTCATTCATGAAAGTCTTGAACATTTCAAGAGTTTCTGACTTGTGTTTCATAAGATATACATAGCCATACCTACTGAGGTCATCAGTGAAGGTAATGAAGTATTGATAGCCTCCTCTAGCATTTGATCTAAAAGGTCCACATACATCAGTATGTATGAGCCCTAGCAGATAACTGGCTCTCTCACTGTGTCCAGTGAAAGGAGTCTTGGTCATCTTCCCTAATAAACATGCCTCGCATGTCTCTAATGATTCAAAATCAAAAGAGTCTAGATAACCATCCTTATGGAGTCTAGATATGCGCTTCTCGTTTATGTGCCCAAGACGACAATGCCATAAGAATGTTTTGTTTGAGCTGTCAAGTTTTAGCCTTTTAGTATTTACGTTATATATGCTAGTCTCAAGTTCTAACAAGTAGATGCCATAAGACATAGGGGCATTGCCATAAAAGATCTCATCTTTAGAAATAGAAATAATTCCATTCTTAATGTGAAATTCAAATCCACTCTTGTCCATACAAGATATAGAAATAATATTTCTATTAATGGCAGGTACATAATAGCAATTCTCTAATTCTATTACAAGGCCCGTAGGCAAAGATAAACTAATAACTCCAACTGCGGTGGCAGCAACTCTTGCTCCATTAGCGACCCGCAGCTCGACTTGGCCCTTTCGTAAAGGCTTACTTCTTATCAGATCCTGCATATTAGAACATATGTGAGATCCACATCCGGTATCTAGTACCCATGATGAAGAAGTATTTAAGTTTATCTCAATAACGTATATACCTGAAGTGGAGATCTCTATCCCCTACTTCTTCTTCCTTAGTTCCTCCAGGTAGAGAGGACAGTTTCTTTTCCAATGTCCAGGCTGGTGACAATGGTGACAACTGCCTTCTTTGGAGATCCCACCTTTAGCTTTGAGCGCGGATGACTTTGGCTTCTGCCCGGCTTTAGAACTTTTCTTAGCCTTGCCTTTGCCTTTTGACTTTCCCTTTGTCTTGTTGATCATCATCACAGACTTGGGCTTGTCTTTCTTCATCTGTGCTTCGGCTGTCCTCAACATGCCCAACAATTCTGACAACGGCTTGTCAAAATTGTTCATGTTGTAGTTCATGACAAAATGATTATATGATTCAGGCAACGATTGTAGAATCACATCAGTGGCCAACTCTTGACCTAGGGGAAATCCCAGCTTGGATAGGCTTTCCACGTACCCAATCAAGGTGAGTATATGGGTGCCAACTGAGTCTCCCTCTTTCATCTTGCTTTTGAACAACGCCTTTGAGACATCATATCTCTCCTGTCTTGCTTGATGTTGATACATGTTCTTGAGATGTGTTACCATCTCCATGACATTCATGTTCTCATGTTGCTCTTGCAACTCATAGTTCATTGAGCACAACATTAGGCACTTGACATCCACGGCATCATCAAGGTGCTTCTTGTAAGCATCCTTTTCAGCCTTGGGCGCATTTACGGCGGGCTCCTCTGGCTCTGGTGTTTCAAGGACATAGAGCTTACGCTCATGTGTGAGAACAATTCTCAATGTCCTAAACCAGTTTTGAAAGTTGGTTCCGGTAAGTTTGTCCTTCTCAAGGACCGATCGCAATGAGAACGTGTGAGTGTTGTTTGCCATTTGATTGCTACAAAAGAAAAAATTTGCATTTAGTCCAAAACATTTTGACTTGTAAAGATTTGATAAACGAGATTAATTAGGCCTTTAATTAATTACGCTCCCACTATTTTATTCAAATTGATAGCCCTCACTATCAACTCGGAAGATTGCAACACACAACCTTCTAGTGAGCCAAGACCCAAAATAATTGGATCAATGCCCAGCCAACGCCGGCGTCAAAAACCAAATACTAAGGTAGGCAACTTTTGCCAATTGCATCATATGCAACTCTTGGATAGATGATCATACACAACTCCTTGCCATGATGCATCTGTGTGCCTCTAGGTACTTGATCCTATCAAGGTTCCCTAGTTAAGTCCAACCCATAAGCCAACACGATGAGTGTGCACCCTGCGGAGGCAGACCCACACACCCACCATCACACTTCCACGAGATAGACAGTGTACCACGCGGAGGTGTGCCCACACATAGTCGATCAAGCTTTTCATGTGTGTTGCTTTATGGAAGGCAACTAAAACTTAATATTATTAATTGAGGGATTTTATTAATACATATATATATATATATATATATCCAAACACCACATACTTATAGTACGTATCATATACTACTATATCCACAACCACAAACGATAGACATGCAATCACAAATACATCGGTTATGGCCATACTATTGTAATCCTTTGGAGCAACAAAGGATTATGGTCCACCTATGGTCTTATGCATCTCATGCAACACCTGTGAAAACAACCTGTAAGCTTATAATGATCAACATTACAATGAACAACTTCATGGATGCTTCGTGAGGTTGGAATGTCAAGTTGCTTCTTGGAATGGGATCTTCTTGTTGCTTCTCCATGGACGCTCCTTGGAGTGGGATCTTCAGGTTGCTTCTTGGAATTAGATCTTCATGGTGCTTCTCCATGGACACTCCTTGGAGTTGGATCTTCAAGTGGCCTCCTTACATCAAGATTACAAAGACTAAAACTAATCCTATCTTTATTACATCATATGATTACAAAATTAAAGAGAAAGAATTAATTACACTTTGAAATAAGAGATGAGGCTCGGCATGCAAGCTGAATACATTATACAAAGGATCCATATGCAACGATTATACATCCATAACATTCACAAACAACCATATCCACAAGATCAACATCCACATCCATTCACAACAGGGGATACTAGGCCATAACCGTGCATGCACTCACCACATAAAACAGATTTTAAAGGCGGCGTGTATGCTATCATAGGTATATCTACATATACGTATATTCATATTAAAATTGCAGTACTTTTAATGCGGGACATTCCCCATTAAATGAATTTTGACTCCCACGCAGACAATGCGGGGTACACAGGGGCAGCGCCCCTGTGCGGGGGTCGAGGGGAGGCCACCCCTCGCGGGGTCTCAGGGGCAGAGCCCCTGAAAGGTCTACGGAATTTTACTTCCGTGCACTTAAGAAAATCATTATTTTCCACAGTCGACCCCGTCTGAAACGTCAAAAACAATAGCCTGCGGCGTATGTGGAATTAGGTTTAGATTTGCACATTAACAGGTTTAATTCGCATCGTATGCAACATAAAACAGTATACAACGATTCGATCATATCGAAACGAATCCAAATACGCCGTAGATCGACGCTGCTCTGATACCACTGTTGGGTTTTGTGGAGAAAACATGCGCGGCGGAAGTGATAAAATCCACTCAACCCGTAACAGGATCTCATCGATAACAGCGTATTCGGAAATAGGTTTGCGGGATATACCTTATCGCGGAGCAAGTCCGGCGATGTCCCGCTGCATGACGGTGCAACACTGCTTGTCAAACACGGACGGATCTTCTCTCCCGTTCGCTGTCGCAGGTTGATCCGGCAATGCTCCTCTGCGGCAGTGATGTACGTTGCTCGCAGCACGTACAGGTGGTCGGCGACGTCCTCCGAACGCAGGCGTCAAGGCGTCTGCGTCTCTACTTCGTCCACGCGGATGGACGGAACTCCACGTCGCGCTTCTCAAGCCGGCGGGAAGGAGCGTGTCTCTGCGGCGGCGTGCTAGCGGCGCGTTGCTCTCCTTTCTCTCCTAAGGACGGCGACGGCTAGGTTTACGTGCGTGAGAATAACCTAAAAGCGTCTCTCGATATCTTATATAGATATCGGCCGTCTATCCTCCTTTAAATAGGATAAGAAGAGAAGTAGGGTTTCCTAAACCCATCGGTAAACAGAAACGTTGCGTTAATTAAAACGCTCGTGGATTAATTAGAATATTTCGGAATTCACCAAATAATCGCATGAATTGATTAATTTATATCCGACTCCATGCAATCGCTTCGGATGGCTCTACGGGCATACATATACCAACAGGTGTCACACCAAAGGCATAGCCCCCTTCATTCATCATGCTAGAAGCTCAAATTCTTGATCCTTCAGCCAACTGCTCAAACAAAGGCCATATCTCCTCAGGTGGCCTAGCCATGAAAACTCCTCCCCAAGAAGAATCTATTATGTCTTGGTCCTTTAGAGATAAATTGGAGTAGAATTATTGAACTAGCTGCCACAAAGGGATCTCATGGTACGGGCACTCTCTTAAGAGCTTCTTAAATCTCTCCCATGTGTTATGAAACTGCTCATTGCCCATTTGAATAAAACTTGTCACGGCATGCCGCATTTATGTTAACCTTGATATAGAGTAGAATTTTCTCAAGAAGGCATTATTCATTATTTCCCAACTCATGATGTCCCTTCTTAAGTCAGACCAATCTCTGGCTCTATCTTTGAGAGAGAAAGAGAACAAGGTCAATCAGATTGTATCATAACTAGCCGTCGACGTCCTGATGGTGGAGCATACTTCAAGAAAGGAGTCCAAGTGCTTGTAGGGGTTCTCACTCTCCGAGCCATAGAAGGTGGCCAGGAGCCCAAGAAGACATGGAAGAATAGAGAATTGTTCCTAGTGTTTGATCAACCCTTCTAGCAATTGGTGATTTGTAATTTCTAGGCATGAAGTAGTCTTGAAGCAGCTTGTGGGGTGCATTTTGGCCTTCCATCTTGTATTCTCCCGAGTGGCTTGTCACATGCACAAAGCACAACCAAACAAAAGAGAACAAGTTAGTAAACCAACATACACAAAGAATGCAAAGAATAATGAATAAATAATAGCAATAATGACGGCAGTAGGAAAAGTCAAAGCAAAACTAACTAGCTAGGCTGAGTGCCTTCCTCCCTGGAAATAGAGCCAGAAAGCTTGGTGTGCCTTCCAATGGTGTTACACACTACTCAATTGGAGTTTGAATAGATGCAACCCCGTGGACAAGAGAACATAGTGGAATCACTTTCGAATTAATAAGGACCTAAACCCGACACACTCTCAAAAACTAATACACTGCACCCGCAAGCGCACGAGGTTGTGTCATAGTACAAGAGGGTGGTAAGTATAGGGTCAATCCATAGGTATAAAAGGGGGCACTAGAGCTAGGTTAGCTTAGATGAGTTCCTACTGTGGAGTCAAGGGTTGAAGGGTTTAAAGGTTGATTTGATTGTTAAACTAAGGATGAATAAGAAAGCAATTAAAAGAAAGCAAAAAAGAATAAAACTTAAGTTAACCCTAGACAGATAATTCTAATAAGCAAGAAAAGACACGACAAGCAAGAAAAGAACAATCTACACTAAGGCAAGCAAGAAAAGGTCTACACTACACTAAGCTAATGAATAGGGGGAAAAGCAACTAAATACCTAAACTAGCAAGAGCAAATCAAGAACAAGGCAAGAAGCTAACTACACAAGGAAAAAGCTAACTAAGTTAACACTAGCTAAGTAGGATGAAAACTAAGGTTTTAAAGCAATTAAGGAAAGTGTGGGGTGTTTAGGGGATGTACTTATCACTTAACTTGGGGGTGACATATAAACATTATGATTCCATTTAGATTATCCAAACCAAACAACAAGCTAGAGTCTAATGAATTAACCAAAGCTACTAATTGGCCATGGATATATTAGGTTGTGTATGGGGAAACTAGTCCCTAACATTCCCTACTACCCTTGGAGGATCAATCGGGTTAGGGATTAGGTTCAATTCCATTAGATTCTAATCAAGTCTGGGTTTCTAGATTAGACATTCCTAGGACAATTAGGGGTCAAGGGTAGTAATGGGGAGGTGAAATTAGGGTTTTGGACCCCAATTCCCCAACATTCTAGCCTTGAGAAGGCTCCATGCTAATTGCACTAGAGTCACCTAATCTAGCTACTTAAGTCTCTCACTTATGCTTAGGGAAATTGATTAGGATGTATGAAGATGGGAGGCAACCTAGGGATCTAAGAATTGGACCTAGGGGTAAATCCCAAAATTCACACATATAAGCAATTTTCTTAAATTCTTAGGTGATTTCACACACAAACCAACAAGAAATTTATGGATAATGAGAAATAAATAGAACATAATCATTAGAAAATGGAATTACAAAGTTTTCATGTCATTTTCCCCCAACATGGTATCAAAGTAACATTTTACACCCCAAATAGCCCACCCAAGGGGGGCTAGCTACTCATAGAAATGGAATATATAAAAAGAAAGGAGAAAGAGGTAGAAGAAGCCATGGAGCTCGGTGTAGATGGAGCAATTCTCCTCTCCATCTATTGCAAGACGTCCTCCTCTTTCCTCCAAGGTGCAAGGGTGTGGAATGAAGGGGATTATGGGTAAAAACTAGGATAAACTAGTATTTTGGTTGTGGAAATGGTGAAATGGAGTGGAATGGAGGTGGAAATGGAGTGAAATGGAAAAGGGGATAATGGGGAGCTAAGAGGTGGTAGGGGGTAGCTAACCTCGTGCTAGATCCACCACCTATGTATATATTGGTATAGGGGGAGCACTAGGTCAAGTAGGGGCAGTATAGGAAAAACAGTGTAGAAGTAGCTAGGTTTTGTGAGTAGCTTGGTCGTGGTGGATCACCATGGCCGTGGTGGGTAGGGGTGAGCATGATCATGGTGGGGTAGAATGGTTGTGTGAATTAAAATTTGAAAATCACATGTTGATGGTCAATTTTGTATTGAAGCAGGCATGGTCGTGGTGGAGGAAGGGTAGCACGGCTGAGGTGGTCACCACGCCCGTGGTGGCTCGAATTGCTCAGGTCATTCTCTGCTCCACAATCATTCTGCCTCTACTGTAGCACAGTCGTGCTGGGTGGCATGTCTGTGGTGATTCTAGATTCAATTGAGGATGACTTTGTTGATTTGTAAGTGACCTAGCATGGCCATTCTGTGGTACCACAGCCGTGTTGGTTTCTGGATCAGCACTTTGACTTGATTTTATGGATTTTCTTGGACATCTTTGGTTTAATGGATGTTTGGCCACTAGGGGTAGGTTGAGGGAGCATCAGGTTTCACTTTGGGTCTCTCCAAGGGTAGATAAACCCTAAGATCACTCCTTCTCTCTCTCTCTCTTCAATCAAATGTGGTCCAAATGCCTAAAAAACATGTGAATATTGTCCATAAGTGTGTTTTACAAAAATATGCATATTGAGGGAAATCACATGTAATCTAACAGGTATAGATGTGATTGAAATGCAAAATGACACAAGATGAAGCCTTAAAATAGGGCCGAATCATAGTTCCATGTGTAGATATGAAGGAGGGGATCAATCATTTACATGGCCTACCTTACAGAGCAATGGGTGGAATGAAATAGGTATCTATGAATAAGAATCACAAACAACATCCAAATTGTTTATGCAAAAACAAAATATGATGAACCTGCAAAATGTAGGGAATAAAAAATGCATGAATCATAATGCCTACTGTTATGGTCAAATGATAAATGAACTAAATGTCTCATCCAAATTATGATTTTGGGTAAGAGAGTTCACACATGCGACTACTTTCACATTCTCCATGAAGAAAAATTTAGATTGAGTTCAAGGCATCCTTTTCTCCCTCTTTATTTGATGTTTCTTTTTTTTCTGCCCTATTATTTTAGCATGAATTATGAGTTTATGTTTGGGCCATTTTTTCAACATATGGAATTATGTTTTCTCTTCTTTCTTTCTTTTTGTGATGGATATGTATGTAGATCCTTTCTCTTTAGAATATGGAGATAGCTACATAGATACATTTTGCAAAGATACGCAAAGAGTGATGCCAAAGGAAAATGCAATATATATGAAATTTTTATGCAGCTAATTTATATGCACATCTCTATATTTTGTTGTTTTTCTAACTAATGCACTATGAAGAAACTAGATATCATGTCACCTATTATGCTATGAAATGCAGTCAAGAGGAACAATTTGGGTTACTTGTTCATTTTGTGGTGGTGAATGAAATGTCATGAGAAATGGATGGAATCATATGTCTAAGAGACAATGCCTTCTTAACTATGATATGTCCCTCTCCTATCAATCTGTGTATATGGTTACCTTAGGGTTTCTTTTTAAAAATCTCATTTGAAGTTTGGCTACTTGTTTGGTTGGTTTGGACTGAAACCTAATTATCCTACACAAGTCTTGGATATATTAATATTTTCTTTCATATTAAGTGTCCTCAAGCTGACTAACCCTAACACATCCTCACGTTGATGTTGCCTTAGACTTTGGAAGATAAGCTTACAAAAAATGTTTTCCATTTTAGAATTAAGATTCATTGTAGTAGTACCAAACACATTCCTTTTTATGATAGAAGAAATCATGATAACTACACTCTACGATTACACTAGATATCTTTTAGATCCTACTAACTTGGAAAGAAGAAAACCAAAACTCAAAACAAAAACAAAATAAATCCATTCAATTACCCCTCGATCTTGATTTGGACTATGTCCTCATAGTCAAAACTTAAACAAAGAGGTAGATGGGGGTACCCTGTGCTTAATAGGGTGGTGGCAGTGGCTTGTGCCGGTGAGTTCTGGAGATTCTATCATGTCTAGACTTTTGTGTCGGTGCCACCAACATGTGAGTTGATGGTACCAAGATGTGTTGTTCTTTGACTTCTTTGAGCTTGTTGAATCAGTACCACTTAGAAGCGTCCACCTGGTCTCAAAATTCTTTTCCTATAGATCTGTGAATTCCTCTTGAAAAATGACAGTGGTACCAGCAATGGTGTTGGTACTACCTACATGAATCATTACCAAACAGTCTTTAACTAATAACAACCTGGTTCTACTAACACGTGAGTTGGTGGTACTGAAATATAAAGAATTCCTTATTGGTTTCTAGATAATGTGTCAATGGTACCCATAGGTCTTTCGGTGGTACTGACATGGGTTTCAATAGTATCAACGCTGTGAAAATTTGCACATCACACAAAACACATCAAGGGACCTTTTTTCTTGCATCAAAATGAAATATGAAATTAAAACAAGAAAGACTAACTAATCAAAGACAAAATGCTAAAAAAATGGGTTGCCTCCCATAAGAGCCCTTATTTAATATCCTAGGCTCAATAATCAATCAGCTTAGGTTCATCCTGGGTTATCACATGATGGTGGTGAAGAATCATTAGGCAGTCAGAACTCCACTCTACCGTCATCTATCCCCAATGTCGAGTAGCCTCTAACTATGGAAATGATAACAATCGGCGTAGCTTGGAATGACCTTCCTAACAGCATCTTAGAACCTCACATCTTGTGCATATTCATGACCATAAAATTGATAGGATATATACATTTTTAAACTTTAACTAACACATCCTTGTTTATCCCATACGGCCTCACAATTGATCCATCTACTAATTGGATTGTCATGGATGTATTCATTGGTTTCTTCAATCCCAACTTACGAGAGGTAGAGAGAGGCATGAGATTTATGCTTGCCTAGAGTCACATTGTGCTCATTGGAAATGTTTGCTTCCAATAGAACAAGGGATGTAGAAGCATCTTGGGTCCTTTATCTCTACGGACATCCTTCCCTGGATCATAACACTCACCACTTCATCAACATGCAAGATATTTGTATATTTTATCTGTCTTTTCTTTTTGATGATATCTTTCAAGAATCTTCCATATGTAGGAATCTTTTATATCATTTGTACGAATGGAATGTTGATGTGGAGCCTTTGGAACATGTGTAGGAATTTCTTAAATTGCTTTTCCTTTGTTCTCAACTTTATACTATCTGAGAATGGCAGCATTGGATTATCTACATGATTGTGAGGAGGAATGTGGGGGATATTAGGGATCTCCTCCCCTAATCTTACATCAATGTCACCTCTTAGAATAGAATATGGCATGTCTCATGTGGGTGGGTTGGCATGTGGTTGCTCCATCTCAATTGTGGATGCCTCCTTGTTGGTTGTGATTGCTCCTATACGTAGTAGAACCTTCACTTGTTCTTGTTGCACATGCATCTTATCTGAAACTAGGATCATAGACATGGAAGAGGTGGAACCTTGATGTTCATTGTTTTGCAAAAAATATGTATATGGGGTATCCTTGTCACTTATTGCTGACCATGTATCTACTGAGGTTCATGCGTGAGCATAATGCACTAACATTTTGCATTCCCTTGGTCTTCCATATAGGCAGTGGGGAAATGGAACTTTTGCCACACACACCCAATCCAGATCTTGAGTGTGCTAATCTGGTGACTCCTCGATAACATGCTCTAGGTCCTACAAAATAGAGACAAAATTTACTTGATGATGTTGATAAGTTGTCTTTCTTTTCCCAGGAAACCTGTGATAACCTAGATTTTTGAGTTTTAATAACTAATACAATAATTAGAGACAAGCATTTTATGTATGATGTCCAAATACCAAATTGAGGAAGTGGTTATACAATTATGAATTCCTTCTCAAAATTTGGTGATTGGAAATATGATGGAGGACTATGATGCTTAATTGATTTCAATTATGAAGGAATACTCTTACTAATTGATTAAGTCCTCATAAGACCAATCATACATTTGGTGATCCAGTGAGTAGTGAACTATTTTGCTTTTGAGGAATTGTGTATATATGAACCAATTTTAGAGTTTTGGTGTCAACTTGGACTAAATGGCCTATCCTTTTCACAT
The DNA here is from genome assembly GCA_963693085.1 of Alisma plantago-aquatica. Lineage (NCBI taxonomy): Eukaryota > Viridiplantae > Streptophyta > Magnoliopsida > Alismatales > Alismataceae > Alisma > Alisma plantago-aquatica. Next base: position 110,147,158 of record OY856411.1, read on the forward strand.
AATATAATACCCTAAGTGTCACATGAAGGTGACTTTAGGTTTTAATGTGATTAGTCAATAACCATGCCTAACCTTCGAATTTCCTCCCCAAACTTATGTCACATCTACATCATGACATTATAAAGCTACACCTAAAATTTCATTGCATTTGGACCACCCAATTAGGAGATATTAGAAATTGAAATAATGTATTGTATTGCCTTTAGATCTTGATGGGCCTTGGCCCGGATCCGGATCCGGATCCGTGGAAGAGACGACTGAGTCGTCCTCCTCGCCCGTTTCTCACGGAACTCAGCCTACTCAGTAGCGCCACCCTTCAAAACCTCGACTCAGCTCAACGATGCTCACGTAGAAATCGGATCAAGGAGTGAATTAGTTACTTAGAGACGGCCGCAGAGACCCCTAGACAGAACCTCCAGACCTGCCGATCAAACCAATTCCCCTTCATTCTCGCTTCTTCACCTGCCATCGCCTCCTACCCCCTTCTCCTCCCGCAACGACCTCTCCATCACCTGCTCACGGTCCGCACGACCCCAAGAAAACCAACTGTGGTTCCATTGCCCACGCTCTCCATCCGCGATCTCTGCTCGCAGTTTTCCCTCCACTCATCCAGTAGCAATAGCAGATCGCGGCCTCCCACCTGCCACTACTACCCACGACCATTGTTTCCACAGACCGCGGACACCTCCTCCTCAACCATCTGCACCTGCTCCTCCCCTCGATGGATCACAATCTCCTCCACCCAGCCCCGTGGTCGCCCCTGCACCGCGGCTCAACACCTGCCGTGATCTTGATCGCAGGTGTGATTACAATCGCGACCCCATAAAACACCGCGACCTGCTCACCACCATCACGACCGCCTTCATCTTGTCAGTGGGAGACGGAGCTCTGTCCCCGACGGCGGCTGGGCAGGCGCGGCACACTCATCGCACATCGGACCAGAGTCCCAAGCGGCGGCAGCTGCGTTGCGAAATCAGAGAGCCTCACTGGGGACTCAAGTGCGTGGAGGGTGAGAAGGAGGAGCATAGGCAGCTGGTCGCCATCTGAGATCTCCCCACATCAGCGTCTTGGGCGGACGAAGACTTGCTCACCGGAGAGAGAGATGGCGGTGGCTGATCGTGCCCAAGAGTATGGGATCTCGCGGACGCCAGATCGCAAGGAGGAGATCGCGATGGAGAAGGAATGTGAGGAAGATAACCCTGAACCGGGCCTAACCCAGTGAACCAGCCGGCCCAGCGCAAACCAAGAGATGAACCGGACCGACAAGCAAAGGATGTGCGCCAGCCATAAGGCCACGTGGCAGCGCACAATTGGCCACAATAAGGTAATTTCCCAGAATTTGTCCTGATCTTGCATAATTCATAATAAATAGCACAGTTATCAGAAAAATGCAAACAAGGTATCGAAATTCTCAGAAAAATATGTAGAACAACATGAAAGCTTAATATCAGACTTTTTATGCTTTAATATGAGCAATATCATATAAGACATGTAATACTTGTTTAATGGAAAATAAATATCAGATGATGATATTAAATTATGGAAAAATGTCAGTACGTCCATAACCATGTTTATAATGCATCTTATGTCAGTTATGGTCATTTTATGACATGAAGTCATGTAATTTTCTTAATATGACTAATTAGGGCTAATAACCCTATATAAATTGTAATTATTGCACACATGCTCAATAAATGGTGGAATTTACAGAGTAGGTTTATATCAGTAATCTAAAGCTAAGATGTAAATCAGATATCAGTGAGATGTATATAATTCATGTTATATGAAGATGAATACTAATACCTGGTTTTAAAACCCTAATCTAGATTAATGATGTAACCTAGGGTTAGTATGTGCATAAAAATAGAATATGGAACCTGATATTCAGACAATGAATCATAATCTGGAAGATGACATCAGTAAGATAAATATAAGACAATAATGCAAGTAAATGTTGGAATATCCTAATGAGATAATATAAACCCTAATGAACACGACTAGGGTTAAGATGATCAGAATCTGATTCTAGTATATGATTTTGTTATTAATCAGGTGTTGACCAGTTTATCTAGATGATCATGGATATGATTAGAAATCTCTGAACTCAGGTACGTGGGTTTTTATTTAATTATATGACTATGGTTTCCTTGCTTGCAATCATGATATGTATGTATGCTCTCTTCTATTTGCAAATATTGGATGTAGTATTGCTATGTAGTACCCGTTGTTTTGTCACTTGAAAACATAAATTATGAGTAGATGTTTTGTAGTTATTTAAGGTGTTCATTATCCCCCTTACGAGGGAATGGATTAATGTTGGCTAGTACACCTCCCTAGAGCACACGGTGTACAGGGAGTTTCCCTAGAGTACTTGGTACACGGGGATGGGCCCAATATTTATGTTTTGGTACTAGTCCACCTTAATAATGCAATTCATCTAGGAAAATGACTTAAATTGGCATATTTCGCTTAATAAAGAAGTGTTTTCTATGATTTTCTTTCCTTCTGCAAATCTTTTTCAAAAATTATGCAAGCCATAAATATATGTATCTTTCTTCCCACGTACACAACACCTTGTGTGTTGATTCGTTGTTTCACGTATGTTTTAGGTTCAGAGATAGCATGGGATGAAAAGTACAGGATATGAGCAAGTTGTTCAGGTTGTACCTATTGTGAAGATCCTAGTTAGCATACATGTTCTTAGACTTGTAAATCATCTTTCAATATGTAATTGTAAACCATTGTGTAATAATTCGTGTTGTATAAATTTACATGTTGAATGTTGAGAGTGTTATGGTTGTATGTTCATGTATGCGTATTATGCTTCCGCATCGCTTTCTGATATGATTGTTTGATGTCTTCCGATTATGGGCTCTCATTCCCAATAGGGTTTGGAGAAGCCAAAATCTGGGGACGTTACAGTTGGTATCAGAGCATGAACAGTAGCTACACCTAACAATTGCTCACCATGAAACAATAAATCAAAATCTCACCTTTCACTTTAAACCCTAGAAACTTAGTAAGTTGTTCTATAGGAATAAGGTTGACCTAGCCTCTAGGTTAGAACCTAGATGTTCGAGAACTAGGTTTAGACAAGTGTGTGAAACCCTTTCCATATAGAGCTCATATGTATTGGGTAGCTACACTAGTCTACACCATGTTCTCACCATTTCACTAAGTTACATGACACCAGGCTATCTACTGTGTGTTGGACACTCGAGTTTGCTGGTTTGGTTTTGTTTCCCAATCGGCTCGCACCTCGACAGTTTTCTCTGACGCCTTCTTTCTCGGAGAAAAACTATATAATACTTTATTAGATATATGTAAATATGAAAATGTGTCCATCACACAGGAGAGTAGTGGGTGTTCGTGCAACCTAAGTGAAAGGGAGTGACATCAGTCTAGAAGAGAGAGTAGTCTAGATTAGATGTCTAGAGCCGTATCAATATATGTGATACACAGTGTAGATGATAGAATGGTAGTTGATATAAGCATGGATGATCTTATTTAAGTTCTACCTCTAATGATATAAGTTGCTTTATAAGGATTTAAGTTGTATATGACCTGAATCCAATTTTGAAGAATCTAAGCTAAGTCGTGATAATGATAGTACATCCCCTTTTCCTACTTAAGATAAGTTAAGTTAAGATAGAGATGATTGTGCATGAGCCTCAAGCTCTTTTACAAAGGAGGACCTTTAGTGTTAGGACAAGATATGTGGTGAACTCCAGAGAGAGTGAGACCCACAAGGAGAGGGTCAATGGACCTACCCTACAATATATGAAAATATGTGAAATGATGTGTCCTAAGCTGGGTTACTCCTAAGTAAATGAGTTGAGTCATGTTGCATGATTCAAATCCATATGTGAGAATTGGATAAAATAAAAGGATGGGTAGATGACCCATATGATAAAGTCAATCCTTTGGCTGAGTTAGGTCCTAGCTAGAGTGACATATTTTGTGAATCTCGTCATTAGTTGCAAGTGAGGTAATATATGAAATGTAGTTATGAGAGTATGATGCTTTGTGCAAAAGATACTCAAAATACATGTTCTCCCTTCTTCTTCTCTTTCTTAATATAAAATGATAGAAACCTCACTTGAGCTATATAAATGATTTATATATGAGGAGTCACTCGCATAAGCTTGACCTATTCTATATCCCCCCCCCATATCATACATGTGGTACCAAAGATTGAAATTATGATAAGTTTGACTTTAGAATATTCTTTTTCCCTTCATATGAAACATGAAATATATGATGTTGATATCATGGGTGAACATAGTATATTCTCTTTTCCCCTTCACATAATACATGCAAGACATAAAAAGTTGAACTCATGAACTTGATATAAAGATATTTTTGGATCATAGGATATATGATCAAAAATATAGTTGTAACTTTGATCCTTCTCAATGTATGCTTCTAAATTGAGTATGAATATCGCACCATAGTGTGAAACCCTAATGGTAAAACATGTTACATAAGCCCTTATTAAGTAGAAAAAATTCTAATACCATGGATGAAGATAAATCTCCTCTAATGATGAAATCATTGTGAGATGTTAATGATGTTAGATTTGAACGATCTGAATATCATGGCATATAAATGCATTCCTCCAAAGCACTAAAAGTATGAACAAAACTTGTACCCTTAGAGGTGATGTAACCCTAAGATATCATAATTACATGTTATGGCTAAGACATTAAGTGATGCGTCCACATATATAAGGTGGGGTGGACACACCCAAGAATATCTAGACCCTAAGCTGACAACTTAGAGTGCATATAGCTATGATGGTCTTAGAACCTAAACAATGATGATGTATGTGAAGTTTGACCCAAAATAACCTCTTAAGGTTGAGATTAGTTGAATTTCGAGGACGAAATTCCAAATAAGGTGGGGTGAATGTGATAACCTAGATTTTTGAGTTTTAATAACTAATACAATAATTAGAGACAAGCATTTTATGTATGATGTCCAAATACCAAATTGAGGAAGTGGTTATACAATTATGAATTCCTTCTCAAAATTTGGTGATTGGAAATATGATGGAGGACTATGATGCTTAATTGATTTCAATTATGAAGGAATACTCTTACTAATTGATTAAGTCCTCATAAGACCAATCATACATTTGGTGATCCAGTGGGTAGTGAACTATTTTGCTTTTGAGGAATTGTGTATATATGAACCAATTTTAGAGTTTTGGTGTCAACTTGGACTAAATGGCCTATCCTTTTCACATAATATAATACCCTAAGTGTCACATGAAGGTGACTTTAGGTTTTAATGTGATTAGTCAATAACCATGCCTAACCTTCGAATTTCCTCCCCAAACTTATGTCACATCTACATCATGACATTATAAAGCTACACCTAAAATTTCATTGCATTTGGACCACCCAATTAGGAGATATTAGAAATTGAAATAATGTATTGTATTGCCTTTAGATCTTGATGGGCCTTGGCCCGGATCCGGATCCGGATCCGTGGAAGAGACGACTGAGTCGTCCTCCTCGCCCGTTTCTCACGGAACTCAGCCTACTCAGTAGCGCCACCCTTCAAAACCTCGACTCAGCTCAACGATGCTCACGTAGAAATCGGATCAAGGAGTGAATTAGTTACTTAGAGACGGCCGCAGAGACCCCTAGACAGAACCTCCAGACCTGCCGATCAAACCAATTCCCCTTCATTCTCGCTTCTTCGCCTGCCATCGCCTCCTACCCCCTTCTCCTCCCGCAACGACCTCTCCATCACCTGCTCACGGTCCGCACGACCCCAAGAAAACCAACTGTGGTTCCATTGCCCACGCTCTCCATCCGCGATCTCTGCTCGCAGTTTTCCCTCCACTCATCCAGTAGCAATAGCAGATCGCGGCCTCCCACCTGCCACTACTACCCACGACCATTGTTTCCACAGACCGCGGACACCTCCTCCTCAACCATCTGCACCTGCTCCTCCCCTCGATGGATCACAATCTCCTCCACCCAGCCCCGTGGTCGCCCCTGCACCGCGGCTCAACACCTGCCGTGATCTTGATCGCAGGTGTGATTACAATCGCGACCCCATAAAACACCGCGACCTGCTCACCACCATCACGACCGCCTTCATCTTGTCAGTGGGAGACGGAGCTCTGTCCCCGACGGCGGCTGGGCAGGCGCGGCACACTCATCGCACATCGGACCAGAGTCCCAAGCGGCGGCAGCTGCGTTGCGAAATCAGAGAGCCTCACTGGGGACTCAAGTGCGTGGAGGGTGAGAAGGAGGAGCATAGGCAGCTGGTCGCCATCTGAGATCTCCCCACATCAGCGTCTTGGGCGGACGAAGACTTGCTCACCGGAGAGAGAGATGGCGGTGGCTGATCGTGCCCAAGAGTATGGGATCTCGCGGACGCCAGATCGCAAGGAGGAGATCGCGATGGAGAAGGAATGTGAGGAAGATAACCCTGAACCGGGCCTAACCCAGTGAACCAGCCGGCCCAGCGCAAACCAAGAGATGAACCGGACCGACAAGCAAAGGATGTGCGCCAGCCATAAGGCCACGTGGCAGCGCACAATTGGCCACAATAAGGTAATTTCCCAGAATTTGTCCTGATCTTGCATAATTCATAATAAATAGCACAGTTATCAGAAAAATGCAAACAAGGTATCGAAATTCTCAGAAAAATATGTAGAACAACATGAAAGCTTAATATCAGACTTTTTATGCTTTAATATGAGCAATATCATATAAGACATGTAATACTTGTTTAATGGAAAATAAATATCAGATGATGATATTAAATTATGGAAAAATGTCAGTACGTCCATAACCATGTTTATAATGCATCTTATGTCAGTTATGGTCATTTTATGACATGAAGTCATGTAATTTTCTTAATATGACTAATTAGGGCTAATAACCCTATATAAATTGTAATTATTGCACACATGCTCAATAAATGGTGGAATTTACAGAGTAGGTTTATATCAGTAATCTAAAGCTAAGATGTAAATCAGATATCAGTGAGATGTATATAATTCATGTTATATGAAGATGAATACTAATACCTGGTTTTAAAACCCTAATCTAGATTAATGATGTAACCTAGGGTTAGTATGTGCATAAAAATAGAATATGGAACCTGATATTCAGACAATGAATCATAATCTGGAAGATGACATCAGTAAGATAAATATAAGACAATAATGCAAGTAAATGTTGGAATATCCTAATGAGATAATATAAACCCTAATGAACACGACTAGGGTTAAGATGATCAGAATCTGATTCTAGTATATGATTTTGTTATTAATCAGGTGTTGACCAGTTTATCTAGATGATCATGGATATGATTAGAAATCTCTGAACTCAGGTACGTGGGTTTTTATTTAATTATATGACTATGGTTTCCTTGCTTGCAATCATGATATGTATGTATGCTCTCTTCTATTTGCAAATATTGGATGTAGTATTGCTATGTAGTACCCGTTGTTTTGTCACTTGAAAACATAAATTATGAGTAGATGTTTTGTAGTTATTTAAGGTGTTCATTATCCCCCTTACGAGGGAATGGATTAATGTTGGCTAGTACACCTCCCTAGAGCACACGGTGTACAGGGAGTTTCCCTAGAGTACTTGGTACACGGGGATGGGCCCAATATTTATGTTTTGGTACTAGTCCACCTTAATAATGCAATTCATCTAGGAAAATGACTTAAATTGGCATATTTCGCTTAATAAAGAAGTGTTTTCTATGATTTTCTTTCCTTCTGCAAATCTTTTTCAAAAATTATGCAAGCCATAAATATATGTATCTTTCTTCCCACGTACACAACACCTTGTGTGTTGATTCGTTGTTTCACGTATGTTTTAGGTTCAGAGATAGCATGGGATGAAAAGTACAGGATATGAGCAAGTTGTTCAGGTTGTACCTATTGTGAAGATCCTAGTTAGCATACATGTTCTTAGACTTGTAAATCATCTTTCAATATGTAATTGTAAACCATTGTGTAATAATTCGTGTTGTATAAATTTACATGTTGAATGTTGAGAGTGTTATGGTTGTATGTTCATGTATGCGTATTATGCTTCCGCATCGCTTTCTGATATGATTGTTTGATGTCTTCCGATTATGGGCTCTCATTCCCAATAGGGTTTGGAGAAGCCAAAATCTGGGGACGTTACAAAACCCCTACTACGTGGGCTTTTTAATCGATGCCACCTCCATTACCAACTAAGATATTTGATTTTCAATATTGTGGATCTATGCTGCTTGGTTCTGCTTCTCCCCTGTTGTTTGGTCTAATAGAGCCTCATTCTGACTAACAAGTCCACCCAACATGTCTTCAATCATGTCTATCTTTCTAGGACCACTGTCCTATTGATACTGGTGATGTATTGCCCTGCTGCTATTTGGATTGTTATGTCTGTAAAGGGTTTTGCTAAAAATTATTAAGATCCTTCCATGAAAATTTTGGATCCTTCCTCCATACCTAATCATTGATGCCCTTGTTGTTCTACTTACACACATAGATGCACTCCTCTTCTTCACCTCGAGATAGGTGTCAGTTTTCTGATCAAGCTTTCTTGTAAGGTTGTCCATCTTTTCCTTCAAGGTTTTGATCTCCCTTGGTTACACAAATCTTTTATTGGTTGTTGGTGATCACGCTCTTCTACCCAAGTTGATTCTTGGCCATGTTTTTGAATATTTCATGACACCTTGTAGATTTATTATTTAGAAATAAGCATGCTCCTATACTGTCAACAATAGTCATATCCCCCTTGTGTATCCCATAGTAAAATGTCATTTCCTGACCATAAAGATAAAAGCCATGATGAGGGGCCATCCTGAGCATATTTTGAAATCTCTCCTAGGATTCTAAATAGGACTCCTCAACATGTTGTTTGAAATTGTAGATCCGCTCAACGAAGTCATGTGTCTTCTATGGAGGGAAGTATCTCTCAAGGAACATGTCAATCATCTTGTACCATGTCTCTATTAATTCTAATGGAAGTCTGAGGAACCATGTTTTTGCCTTATCTGATTGTGAGTATGAGAATAGATTTTAAGAAATCATTGTCATTGGGACCCTGTCGGCTTGAGCATATCATATCTTTCCACAAAGACATTGATATGTGTCATGGGATCCTCCATATTGTAACCATGAAAACATGTGATTAAATAGTTCCACTAGCCCTGGGTCTATCTTGTAACTGCCCACATTCTCTGCTTGCCGTTTGATTGGCCCAGGTTTTGTTGTGGTTGGGGGTGCTTTGATTTTCTCCCAGACCTTCTGGTCCTCAAGCATGTCCTCTAAATTGTCATCGATGTTCTAAGAAATGACATCCACCTCTACTTGCTCTGCCTAACATGGTGGGGTCTGGATGAACTTCTCAACTGAAGCCCCAAGCTCTTTCATCTTATGAGGGATCTCCTTCTAGTCTATAGTGGTTGGAGTAGATTTTCTGTAATTTGTGGTTTGAGTATTAACCATGCACTAGTACATAAAACTTAACACAAAATGTGAGAATGCAGAATACTAGTGAATTGACAATAACTTTTTTTCCAATTGTGATCTGGACTAAAGAAGAGATGGAAAATAAATAAAAGAAAAATAAATGGCCTAGAGTTGTCGGTCACAGTACTCATAGTGCTGGAATTGTCATTTTCCCGACAATGGCATAAAACTTGACATGCCATAACTATGCGCGCAAAATGCAAGTGTAGGCAACGTGTAATATAGGCTTATTAGTCTGGATTGTCAAACTCAAGGGAACTTTTACTAGAAACTACTACTAAGTGTAACCTAATTATCTAGGCCTAAAAATACGATTGATTGGTTGATTGTTTATAACTAAAGGAAAGAATTGAAATATAAATTAAGTGTGTGTGATTTGGAATTGATGGATTCCTTAAGATTACAGTTTCGCCACTGTATGAATTGCAATTAACTCCATTTAATCAATAATTATTTACCGTTAACCTAGGACTAAGGACTTGTAGCAAGTATCACCCACTCCTACATCGTAATACACTACCAATACTAAGACAAACTACACTTTTGTAGCGGTTTAGGAATTAGATAGGTGCATTAATGATACATCTAGGTTGTTCCCTTCATAGCCGTAAGCCCTCCCCTGAGGCACGATATTAGTTGTTCAAATCTACAACCTTTTATACCCATAATCCCTCTCCATAAGAAATTAGTGATCTAAGATACTGATTGAGGTGATCAAGCACAGAAAATGCATTAGGCAATCATAGATTTATGTCAAAATTTGAAGGAAATATTTTATTGATTCATAAATTCAACTATCATGTAATATCAGACTACCCCAGGATCCTAAGGAACAAGTGGATTAGCCCTGCATGATTTCTATCATCAAATATAGATAAGAAGAGGAAAAAACAAGTTAAACATTAGAAAAACCAATGTTGACCCTAGAAAAGGTTGGTTCTAACTATTCCCTCTAGTAGGTGTCATGATCCATAGCATTCTAGATGCAAGTTTTCATCCCATAAGTGTCCAATGTGTCTGGTATGTGGCCTCTTCCTTCATCTCCTCCTCTCTCGACTCTGTGCTCTATTGCAGTGAGATAGAATGGTATATCTCTATTTGACCAAACTCCCCTTATGTCATAAGTGGGACTTAGGCAGTCATTAAGTCCCACTTGTTGGATTTGTCATTATCTTTAGTCTGCACTGATCATGTAGAGTTAGTACCACCAATAGGATGTCGTCAGCACTGAGTTGTCGGCCGACTCAAAACTCTTGATAAGTACATGTACTACCGACAAGTATGTCAGTAGCACCAAGTTTCTTTCTATGAGTTCTGACTTGTTCTAGGTGCAAAAGTCTGTACCACCAACTGGTGTGTCAGTGACCTAAAGACTTCTGGATTTCCTTGTTGGAATCTTTTGTTATGTCGCTAACATGGACATAGGTGTTCGTAGCACCGAGTTGTCATGTAAAAGTTGGAATTACCTAAAACATGAGGAAAGTAACATAAGCTCAAATAAAAAGTGATAATTTGACGTAATTTGGTATAAATACTTAACATTTGATGAAATGGTGTTTCACATGCTAATAATAACAAACAATGTATAATTCATGTCAAAACAAACAATTATGCACTAAATACATGGAAAAATAGCCTGTGAAAAGCAACTCAAATTCAATGTATCAAAATTCCCTAAGCTTGAATGTTGCTCACCCTCGAGCAATACTACCTTTGGATCTATTTAAAATAAGTTAGTAAGAGGATGAATATTATGAAGTACATTTCACAATTAGCCCCTCTAACGGTCCCGAACCGTCACTTACCAAATACTAAATAAATAACTACTTTGAAGTGACCAAAATGTTCATTAAAGATATCCACCCTTAGATCAACAAACACTACTAATAAATAAGTTAATATTATAGTCAGTAGGACATAAGCATGATGCATCATGCAATTCCCTATCCACATTGCTCTAGTTTACCTACCAAACTATGTTGGAAATAGTTTCTTGTATAAAAATGAATGAGGGGATCAGTTATATATGTGGCCGACCTTATAGAGCAATGGGTATAATGAAATAGGTGGCTATGAATAAGAACCACAAATAACATCCAAATTGTTTATGCAAAAACAAAATATGACGAACCTACAAAATGAAGGGAATAAAAAATGGATGAATCATGATGCCCACTATTTTATGGTGGAATGATAAATGCACAGAATGTCTAATCTAAATGATGAGTTTGGGTAAAAGAATGCACACATGTGACTATTTTTACTTTTTCCATGAAGAAAAATTCATATTGAGTTCAAGGCATCCTTTTCTTCCTCTTTATTTGATATTTATTTTTTTCCATCTTATTTAAGCATGAATTATGAGGCTATGCTAGGCCTTTTTCAACATATGGTATTACTTTTTTTTTCTTCTTTTTCATTGGAAGGGATATGGATGTATATCCTTTCTCATTAGAATTTGTATATATCTACATAGGTACATTTGCAAAGTTGTGCAAAGAGTGATGTAAAAGGAAAATGCAATCTACATTAAATTTCTTACACGACTAATATATGTGTGCATGTCTCTATGTTTTTAATTTCTTTTTGTAACTAATCACTATGAAGAAACTAGCTATCATGTATCCTATTATGCTACAAAATGCAGTCAAAAGGAACAAAATAATTTCTTGATTCCAAAACATATATCATTTTATTTTTTTGTATAAACATATATTACTATGGATTTTAGAAATGTTGTCCATTCAGAGAATCCCAATAAGCCATGTATTTAGCATTATCCATTTTAAAAGCAATACTGAGATGGCCCTACAAGGCTATGCTAACTTGACTGAGTCAAATGCATATCTCAATGTGGTAAAATAAAAGTAGATGGAAAAAAAGATAAAAATGCATCTCCCATGTATAAAAAAAAATAGGAACAAGGGCGTACTTGGTGTTTCAAGCACTAGGACCTTGTGAAACTCTCTCCACATGACACAAAATGAGGCAAATGAAAACCTTCTTGTTGGTCCTACTCCCTGAATGGTGGAGATAGAGTTACTTTAGAAAAATTGTGTGGGATTGAGCATCGTGAAACCAGTTGGTCATCTCAAAGACAAGGAAACAAAAAGGAGGCAAAACCATGGAGAAATAGACCAAAACATGTCATGGATTCATGGGAGGATAAGTAAAGGATAAATAAAGATTTACTAAAAGTTAAGAGAGAAAGGAAGCAGTTAGAGATTTAGAAATACCCTTTGAGCCCATAAGAGACATTCTTGCAAGCTAGCCATGTATGGATCACCATGTCATATGATCTCGAGAGAGGCATGAGGCCATAGGTTGGGTAGAAGACCAGGTGAAGTACCACCTAAAAGGAAGCACAAGAACAAGTTACTATGAATGAAGGGATTCTATAGGTGTAGGCAATTAGGTTTTCACAGTATATGAGGATGGAGTCCAACCTAGAGGCATACTAAGGAAGATGGAGTCTTTATAGATGGATGGAGAACACTAACACAAAATTGATGTAAGTTAAACACTAGTCAGGGTTTTTGGGATGCTTGAGAATTTTGTATATATATACTCCTGGTAGTAGGGACAAGAAACCCAAAACTAAAAGGATTTGGGGGTTTCCCATATTGGCAAGGAAAGGACTTGAGTTTAGGGCCTATATCTTTGGAATTGAATAAGGAAATCATTGGAGAAAAAATCTCCAGGAATAGTTGAGGGAGGAGGGACAGATTAATGAAAGAAAACTGGGATATAATCCATGTTATTATTGCTTGCTAAAATAGAAAGGTGAGGAACAAGAAGGTGCCAACGATGTACAATGAAGATCTGATGGATGACGGGGAACTTGCAGCTTGGAAAAGTTGATTGACTAATACAAATCTAAGAACCTTAGTTAAAAAGGATTTGGAGTAAAGTGATATTGCATACATATTCCCTGTTCTTTCTTAATCAAATTGGGGGAGAAATTTGTGTCCAATTAATATCTTTCGCACCTAGACTAATTTGATATATAGAACACAAATTTGCCATTAGAATTCTCTTTTAAGGTCATTCAATATTTTATTTTATATTATTGTATTTTACCTTATATATTCTTCCCTATATGAAACTATGGCATTTATGATTACTCAATTAATCTTAAACTTGGCACCCCAAGCTAAGGGACCCAAGGAATATGATTTTGGAATTAGATTAGGGATTGAAGTTTTCTTTTATGAGTTATAGCACATTAAGGTTTATGATGTATTATTATAAATCCTCTTTTTCATCTATAATAATAGCTAGAGTCATATTAACTTCACATTTCTATCAAAAGAGTTACCTTATGTTATTATTCACGAATTAGGTTATTTTCTCAATTATCCATTAAGTCCATCAATAGCATCATTAACTTAAACAATGGCACATTACTCACATCCATTTATATGAACCCTCTAGTTTCTATTCCATTTTATAAATTAAGAAGAATGTACCTCTCATCAATATATTTTAGTTATTATGTAATGTGTTAGTGACAAAGAAGCATGTATAACTTAGTACAAGGGACTACCCAAATAATAAACATCATTTAGTTTAATAGGTCTATTTTATAATTATTTCGATATCTTATGTTGTTATGACACTTAATGATATTAATGCATCATCTATGCTACCAAAAAAGGGTAGGTTAGGATGGTCGCCCGCAAACTAGGGTTTAGGTAAACATGATCACCATTATGTTACTATCCTAGGATTTGATTCCATACATTATCCATTTCATCATCATATAAGGATTTATATGTCTAGGGTATGATTAGCTCTACATGTACCCCTAGATAGGGTTTATACCTGAGTTACTCATTATATATACAATTAATGTTCATTAGGGTACATATGAGTGTATCAAGGTTTATTTGTATCCTTTTATGGACAAGCCTAGGGGTGTAAGCATACAAGCATCATATTTAATGGATTAGGGTTTCTAGAGTCGAGATGCAGGATTTCAGTATGTTACACCTCTAACTGGGAATGATGATCCATTGTTCAGTAGGGCAATTGGATTGGCCAATTCTTGAAGTTACTAATGTTTTCTCCCACTTGGTATGTGGTATGATTGGGATGTCCAATTGGTCAAATTCCAATGTTGGAACTTTCTCTTTGAAAAGGTGGACCAACTGGCTAACTGGGTATCAAGTCGCTTGATCAGGATTTTTGAATTTCCTAATGGAGAAGGGACCACCGGTATGATAATAAAATATGGGGAGTGATGATATGCACTCTTTTCTCAATTCTTGTTCTTGTGGGGGGATAATTGCTTCTTTCATTTACTTACATTAATTTTCAAATAAAATAGAAAAATGCATTAAATACTAAATAAATAGAATAAGCTACAATAAACCTAAACAAATGAAACATCAAGTGAATGCAATTTGAATGTACAAAACTTATAATATAATGCACTGGAAAATATCATGAATAGGCATTCATCAAACAACCCTGGTCTAAACATTTCTCATCCTCGGGTAATTTAGAATCCAAAAGACTCTCCAAATATATACATTCAACCAATCTAGCTACATGTCTCATACTCGCATCATGCTGGGATCTGTACCACCAATATGGAAAATCTACCCAACCTCCTGACGTCAAAGAATACAACTAGCCATATCCTCATTTCTTACTTTACTTCATGACACCACTTCCTCATCAGAATCTCAATACCATACATGTCTAAGGATTTCATAAAAATTGAGAAATCCTACAAAATCACAAGTATGCATACAATAACTCTCAGGTATGTCAAACATATATCTATGGAGCATGTAACATTCCCCAAGGTGGAAATGAAGTGAAATAATTTATGGAAGGAAGTATACATATGTCTCCTCTATTTGACTTGAGATTTTATTTTATTTTTACAAATACATAAATTACAATTATTTTGCACATTGGCATCTTTTCAATATTTTTGGCGATAAACCCTATTAGACAGATAGGCCTATGGAAAAAGTAGATAGAGAGAAGGAAGGTTTTCACCTTGATATTTGGTGTGGCTTGCTTTATAACTTTTTTGTCTTTTATCTTTATTTTTTGTGGATGAGAGGTAATAAAATGAAAGAAAGAAGTGTGGAATAGGGTTTGAATAATGTGAAATACTTGTTTATAGTTAGATACGAAAAAATTCCATAGATATTAATCAATAATTAGTGAGAGGAACACCAAGTTTGATCTTTATTGGTTCCTCTAACAAACTATCATCCTTTTTAAGGAACATGATGCTAATATTAATTGGTTGCAAAGGTGATTTCTAACCATTGGCATGTTTTAGAGATATAGTTGACATAAAAAAAATTCTTAAAACACGGGAGGTTCTATGAAAAAAAATCATATGTAACCCAACAAGAATGTACACTAAGGAGACTAAATATTTATTTTAACTAAGACTAAAAGAACTAAGAAGAGAAAGTAAAATACTTTCAAGCTTCATGCAAAGCAAGTTATCTAACTGCAATAGATACGTGCAAAGCTAACATGTTGAAATAAAAATAAGAATCAAAATATATAGGTGTGGTTGGAAGAGAGTACATATGAAGTGGGATGAACTACTCATCATCGATAAAACACTAAACCCATGATGAAGGGAATAAATCATCAATGCTCATCTTGATGGTCTTGGAAACTCAAAGAAGTTCCAGCTAAATGGAAAATGAACAAGTGGTGGGACCTTGAATATGAGAGGCATATGGTGCAATAGTGATTTGGAAATTTTGGCAGCTTGAATGGAATTTGAAGATGCTTGATTAAATGTTGCTTTTCACACCACAATTCATCCAACAATATCCAAAGATACTCCCATGTCAGTAATAGTAGTGTAGTAGATAAGTATGGATCTACAGAAGTGGGACAAAATAGAAGTGGTGCCTATCATGTGGCCTCACAAATTGCTCATATGTTAATATTGTAGGTGGAATACCTTCATATGTGGCTAATCTACCATGCATTAAATTTTTAACTTGTTCTTCTAGTTGTGCTAAATCAGGTAGAGGATCTTGTTATGGCTTCTTATCATCACCTAGATATGTATGTAGAATATGTTTTTCAATATAGGTAAAATAAACTTGGTAATTATATGTGTGCAATTATACATCCATTTGGTACCACATAGTTGGTGTCAACATCAATAAAAGCACTAGTATCCTTCACAGTCTTAACTTGCATATATGGTTCACTACATGGAACACACCTAGTTCATATATGGGTTTGTCAAGAACTATAATTGGACAAGAGATAGAAAAATGAAGTGTCAATGACGTGTATACCCATTTTTGGGGCATTTCCACATCATTTGAAACAAATTAATATTGCAATATAAGTTAATTTCTCATCTTACTACTGGATAGTTTAAACCAAGGTTGGCTGATTATAGTAAATGCATGGACCAAGGACTGCAGTAGGAAAGGGTGGTGGAACCTCAAGTTTTGTCTTCATGCTACAATCACTCTCCTACTAACTCTTTTGATATTGACTTTTCAACATACCTAACACAGAGAAGGATGGGACACAAGTGCACATGTACAACTTTGCTTCCTATTCACCAGGTGGTCTCACTATCAATGTACTATCCATCCTCATCTCTGGAATGACATTTGTATCATCCTCTTTCGTGATCATTTTCATTGGCTGCTTCAACTTTGTTGTGTAACTCTCATTTGTACCCACAAATACCTCTACCAACTATGAGAGATTTGTTATTATTCAAATCATGAGCTCAGAGATTCTATTCTGATAGACTTTTTGTTCAACCAGAATCCTTTCATTGTCAATGCCCTTCTTCTCCAAAGCATCTTCCCACTTGTTTGGATTAGGTGGATATTGATTTGCATATTGATACTCTCCAATGTAGTTCTCAAAATACTAGTGATTGTAGTCTTCATCATGCTGGTATGTTCTAAACATCACAGCTTCTGGTCGTAACCTATGGAATGTTGTGGAATGGAGTCCCAAATAGCTTTCTTTTAAACTGTCCTGAATTCCTTATGAACTGTTGCTTTGGCTTCTCTAAGAATATGGTCTCTATGTGCATTTAGATCGTAGTCCACCTTGTGTTGTATCTTTGTCTCATTCATTTAATATTAACGTATAAAAACTAGAGAAGTTGTATATCAAGTTGAGAGAGAGAAATAGTCCAGTGTAGTATATAATCTTTCTTTAAAAGAAAGGAAACAAAAAATACCAAAATTTAAAAGAGAATAACAACTAAAAAACTACAAGTAGGATAAAAGAAATTTATGAATCAAACGAAAAAGTATAAAATAAGAAATAATTACAAAATAATTACCAATTACAAAAGCAAATTAAGAAACAAACATATTGAACTTTATCTTACAATACTAGAAGTCCAAAATGTATTATTGACCATCAACAATGTTGCTAAAATTTGGTGTGGAGGTGTATATCACATAGGAAAAATCACTCAGAAATTAATCATTGATTTGAGTAATCTAACGTGTAATAGTCTCCACCCAAAAAAGGAGGGATCTTATTGTAGTATATCTTTAGGATCAAACCTAAAAAGTAATATTTAAGAACAATATATAATTCAACAAATTTAACACAAAGCAATTAGCAATGATAGAAATGTTGATAGTTTATTGATTAAGTAAATCAACTAAGCAAGTAAATAAATTAAATAAGAAAGATATATGATAAAAATTACCAAGATGACGGGATTCACTGTCATTGTCCAAATAACCGCTCCTCGCATTGTATTAGTCACTTGTATGGTTATTAGATAGGGTCCAAGGATATTTTATATCCTTTTAGATTATAAATTCACAATGACAGATTCCCTTGAAGGCTTGATGTCTCATTACCTATAGATCCCAAAAGTGTCACCCCAGAGCTTCCAATATTTCATTCAAGGTTCAACAATAATAGCCAGTATTCTTATCTTAGATATAAATTTCTCTATTATATGGATTACAATAGACATGTAATAAAGGTGATTGGTCTATAAGGCATGCATGAAATAACCAAATATAAGTCTTATAGTCCACATGAATAGTAATTCACAATGCAGGTTACAAGATACAGACAGTGGGGCTAAACCCATCATCCAATTCAATAAACTACTCTCTAGTAATGGTCCTCATATAAGAAGAGTGAGAGAAAGAAGAATAAGAAGCTCATGTATAATGTAGTGGTGTATAATAGAGGTTCAATGGTCTGTGAAACCTCCCTTTGAACATCAGTTGCAGTCTATAGTCATGTTCTTCAGTGGAGAGAATCTCCATGCCAAGCCATCGATGTTTCTCTATGGCTCTCCCTAATGATGGCTAGGGTTTTGAATGGCACTTGACATAAGAGAATGTCCTCTCTAGATTTCATTCTAGTATTCTTTTATAGTATGCTCCAGGGTTTCAAGATGATATGTTATCATCCAACGAATGTGAGTCATCTTTTGTAGATTTGTGGCACAGATAAATCCATCTAATTAAAGACCAGTTCGTTGGTTGTAATTGGTCAGTGAATATACTCATTTTGTATACAAGTGAATTATGCTTTCAACGCATCTTGAACTGCCTAATTCTGATATACAATTTGAAATTTGGAGCCATTTTGGTGATTTTGTATGCTTTTGTGACAAAGTGATTTTTTTGCATAATTACGAATTCATTACTCTTTTTCCCTCATTATGTTCACTCTTTACCCCAATATATTTTTCTTAGCTGCTTGATCACTTTTGATACTTAAATTCGAAATATGGTGATCAATGTGAATTGTATACACATTATCACACCACAAATAATATTTATTCATCACTTTGACCAAAGAAGTAATTTTGTCCATGAAATGTTATCTTATGGATCTCAAACGTTTTCTAAATATTCTACATACTTTTGTGAATCTATAATCCAAATTTCATCCTATTCGGACATCCCTACAATTTTCTATGAATTGTTGAAGTTTTATGCTAAAAATTCCTTTATTTGCTCTTTTATTCAATCATTTTCCAAGTCTGCAATGCTTGCAAAGGAGGGGTGATTTTGGCCCTTGTATATTCCTCTCGTGCAATGAAACCCCCTCAAAGGATCGCCTCCATCATTCTGTAGGAGAACCCTTTGTTTTCATGATGTCTTGCACCTGGATCACCTCTAATTTCTCTTCCCCTTCTTATTTATTTGAGCGGCACTGCCACCTTGTCAAATTGGGCATCTTGCCATTGCACCATCGGCCCGCCATCTTAAGCTACACATATCTCCATGGGGTCACAACGACCTCGGGCAGCACCTTCACCTGCCAACCTCGGATCCCCTGCTCCCTATCCCCCTTGCTCTGACGAGCTCATCTGTTGTGTATGTGTGCTCACACGTGAGGGGTGGAACGGGAGACATAGAAGTCGCGGACCGCCTGGTCCAAGAGAAATAAACTAGGTCTAGGGGTTCAACAAACCAGTGATTGAACCAACTAATTGAATAATTGGACCGGCCAAACTAAGGACTGAACCAATTTGTACTAGAAAAGCCACATCCATACATGGCACGATCCTACCCGTCCAATTGTGCAATCGGACAGTCCTCATTTTTCCTGATTTAGGTATTTTTCTCTGTCTGACAAATAACCACTAAAATGGCATGATCTTGTTTAAAGCATAATAAATGCATCCTAGCTCCAAAAATTATGAATAAATGATCAATTTTGATCAGAAAAATCCAATGAATTGTTTAAATAATACTTTTGAGACCTGATTTTACATGTATATCTCTAATATCCTTGAAACATGATCTTTGATTATCCAAAATTATCGAATGACTATACTTTTTTATTAATCTTTGAAAACCCTAGTAATTTGACTCTAATGATTAATTGGAGACTTTAAAGTCATGATTTGACTAATGAATGATCCAAATATAACCTTCTGGACTTGTTCAAATCTTGAATATGATTTAATGCCATAAAGTGATGATTAAGCTTGATGATGGACTTGGTAATTATGATTGTGCTAAATCTTGTGAAATCCATAATCATGATTGTTGAACTTCTCTCTTTTTGAGATCTAGAAACTTGAAATATGACTTGGATAATGATCATAAAATTAGGGTTAACATATGTTACTAAAACACCTAGGTAGGTCATTCATACTAGAAATAATCTTGGCACTTGAATAATGTTGGACATCTTGAAATATTATTGATTATAAGTGGATGACCTAACCCTAAGGTTGACATAGGAAAGTGTAACCCTAATTTTGAATATTGCAACATGATCTTCTAAACATCATGATCTTGACCCTTGATCCAATCTTGTTGATTTAGGATTTGACTCAAAGGGTTGACCTATTACTTGTTGAGATATGTACTATAAATCTTCAGTGAAAGGTACGCTATTATATATCCTCCTTGATTGTATTGAAGATACTTTTTATGTATCTCTTGATTGTATACTTGGCTATATACTTGGTTGAGATATTTTTCCCTATTGATTAGGCTTCCATGTTTCCTACATTATATTTTGAGACAAATTTGAAAACATAAATGATATTGCTCATTATGACTGTCCAAATTATGTTAATGTTGATATTAAGTACAAGTGACCTCCTCATTTGGAGGGTGGAACTTGTACCTATCGAATGATCTTGAATATTGTACATGTCGATCGACCTCCTACCTCATATGGAGAGAAGGAGCATGGATGCCTCTCCCATCTTTTTGGGGTGATGGAGCCACATAAAATATATAAGCATGCTTATTGAATAGCATAATGGGAATTTGTAACAAAAATTGAATTGTTTAAAATAAACATTTTGTTGAATAAATATTGGTTTTGGAGAATCGCTTGTTATACTTCTTGAATATAACTCCTGCCAAGTGTACTATTTTTCCATAAACTATTTTACTTGTTTTTAATAGTGTACCATGTGATTGCATTGATTATGTCATGATTTTCTTGATTTTAGGCAAAACAAATTGAACCTTCACTAGATCACTTCTACACTTTATAAACTCTGATGACAAGGATAAATTTTCAAAATCTCCTATTTGATTTAGTTAGTTCTTTATATCTCCTATTTTATGAGTTATTATTTCTTATTGTATATGCCAGTGTGTGAGATCCTATTGGGCCACTCAGGGATGGGTGCTTCAATCCTTTTACCATTGTCTAGGTAGTGAGATTGGGATTGGGGTTAGAACGGTTCTGTGATAGTTGGTATTAGAGCAGACACACTCCCATATACTTTAAGTAAATAATTTCTCGAGTCTCTTGAACCCCGGAAACTCTAAAGTCTCATGGTGAAAATTGAGGTGTCTAGGCTCAGGGTTCTGGCATAATACCTCCTATCCGTCTTCATGGTGGCTGAGGTTCCCCGCTCTACCTGGCCTTAATTGATCCAGAGTTGGACCTAAAGGTTCTCTGTTGAAACCCTAGAGAGTCATCTAGCATCTCGTCTCTTCTTTAAGGACTACCCTAAGACAACCAAGTAAATGATGATCAGGTAGTCTTCTCATCTCCTCATATGGTCCTTATCTCATGACCTTTTACCACATGATTTCTCAATTATGTGTAACTTATGTATGGGAAAAATAAAAGCTACTAGAAATTCGTGAAAGATGGTGCCATGATCTGACATTAGTTTGAAAACTCGATTTTGATCAATGAAAATTTTCAAATCAAATACTCATGCATGACCCTTTCATGAAAACTATATTTAACCAAAACGAGACTACATGCTTCCTATGATTGAAGTAAATAATAATAATCTTGATTTGGTGAAATAGAAAGGATTTATACCTTATTATTGATAAGGTCCCTATTTGATTAAGTCAATGTCTCCCTATTGTTGACTAAACGTCAAAACATAGCTAAGAAAAATCTTACCCTATTTGATACACATCATGATTATGCCATCAAATTGTCAAGTATTAGAACTGTCAAAACCATGATGTCAGACTATGATACAAAAAACACTCTCCCTATCTTTGAGTAGTATGAGCATCAACAAAGTTACGAAATAATTTTGAAACCACGAATATCTTATAATGTGATATACTCTTAACTAAACCCATATGACTAAAGGACTCACAAATGAATGTAACTTGCAGATGGTCCCACAAACCCATAGTCAAAAAGCAAGATCCTCTAGATCCAATAGTGATCAAGAAGGGAATATTGATAAAAGGAAGATTAAAAAGAAAATTCTTGAAGAAAAAGTCAAGGATGTTGTAGAAAAAGGAAAACTAAGTAGGCTAAATGATGATAATAGGGATGATGCTTGGGAAGTACAAAATAAGATACTGATAGATGCTATGACCAAATGGGCAAGATACACAACATCGATAATCTTGGGGGAATCCAAGTCACCATGACTGCCTTTACCCCTACATCCAAGCATGTAGTCATGGAGATATAGACAAGAACAGAGGTTGGAATTGCAAAGGAAGACATGTGCAATCCCAACCAATGAAATCATCACTAAATCTAGATTATGATCTGTTGATTATGTAACCTTTTGTAACTTTTTGAAATAAACCTTGAACTCACTATATCTTTGAAAATGAAAATATGATGACATGTTGTTTTGGCTTGCTACCCTATGATTCAAAACTATCTTTGGATTTGAAAATTCATATCTGATTTGAATTTTGACTCCCCATACTCAAATTTTGAAATTTTGATTGACTCATGTGACATTGAATTATAATAACCTACAAGTAGACCATCCATTTTTTTAACATCTGACTCAAAATCTTGAGATCTTGAGTAGTCTGTATTTTGAGGATTGTAAAATCAAAATTATGTATAGGGTTAATCTCCTAAAATGACCTAGGTCTGGATCATTCACCTACCTCGAATATACTAGATAAAAGAAATTTATATTGACATCTCAAAATGTTGCTAGATTTTTGTTATGGGTGGATGGCCACACCCGTGGTCTGGATAGGAAATAAAACCCTAGACTTGCATGTTTGGAACCCAAAATTTTGATGTTTGAATCTTGACTCTCAAATCATAAACTGGTTAGTACATGACCCAATTTAATTTATGATGTATAATTTTGACTCTCGATTCTGATTTTCCCCCAGTACGGAGACATGACTTGAAAGTAAACTCAATTGGTGAAAACTGAACTATGACCTTTTGACCTCTGTATTGATCAATTCAAGTTTATGAGATATTATTAATGAAGTGATAATTTTGAGGACATGATTATGATTATATAGTTGAGGATGTTCTAGTAGTTAAGGATATGACCTGGATTATGCAGTCCCAATTTTTTGAGGATTTTTTAAATTTTGGGGAAAATTTTTCTATTAAGGAGGGAAGGATGTGACAAAGTGAATTTTTGCATAATTATGAATTCATTACTCTTTTGCCCCCATTATGTTCACTCTTGACCCCCAATTTATTTTTCTTAGCTACTTGATCACTTTTGACACTCAAATTTGAAATATGGTGATCAATGTGAATTTTATACGCATTATGATAGCACAAATTAGATTTATTCATCACTTTGTCCAAAGAAGTAATTTTGTCCATGAAGCTTTATCTTCTGGATCTCAAACATTTTCTGGAGATTCTATAATTTTTTTGAAGCTAGGGTCTAAATTTCATCCTATTCGGACATTCCTACAATTTTCTATTAATTGTTGAAGTTTTATGCTAAAATCCCTTTATTTTCTCTTTTATTCAATCATTTTCAAAGTCATTAATCTGCTTGAAAAAGGGAGGGATGAACTTTGACCCTTGGATCTACCTTTCATGATTCCAAGCCCGATCTAATGGCCAATCGATCATCTTCTACCTCCCGCAATCAGCGGGGAGGAGTAAATGAGACTGAAGCATGATAATCACTCGCATATGACCCAATTGAAATTTTAACCGAACGGAAATGCTCCTCTCGCGAGTTGGTGCTCAACGAGCCCTACTTTGACCACACTTTGTGATCAATTTTGCCATTAGATAAATTCCCTTGTTTCTAATTCTCAATCTAATGGCCATGGTCTTTGACCCAGGTCCCTTTGGCCCCAAAACCTAATCCTAGTGTTATAAAAAAAACCACAAAGGATCACCTCCATCATTCCACAGGAGAACCCTTTGTTTCCATGCTCTCTAGCACCCAGATCACCCCTAATTTATCCTCCCCTTATTCTGCTATTTGAGCGGCGTTGCCGCTGGTCAATTTGGGCATCTTGCCCTTGCACCATCAGCCTGCCATCTTAAGCTACCCACAGCTTTGAGGGGTCACAACGACCTCAGGCGGCACCTTCTCCTGCCGACCTTAGAGCCCCTTCTCCCTTCCCCCTAGTTCTAGTGAGCCCGTTCGTCGTGTCTGCGTGCTTGTGCACGAGGGATGGAACGGGAGAGATAGAAGTCATGAACCTCCCAGTCCAAGAGAAATAAACCATGTCCAGGGGTCCAACAAACTAGCAATTGAACCAACTAATTGAAGAATTGGACCGGCCAAACCAAGGATTGAACCAATATGAACTAGAAAAGTGACATCCCAACGTGGCATGATCCTAGCCATCCAATTGTGCAATCGGCGGTCCTCATTTTTCCTAATTAAGGTATTTTTCTCTCTCTCTGACAAATAAGCAACTAAATGGTATGATCTTGTTTAAAGCATAATAAATGCATCCTAGCTCTAAAAATTATGAATAAATAGTCAATTTTGATCATAAAAATCTAATAAATCGTTTAAAAATTCTTTTGAGACCTGATTTGACATGTATCTCTCTAATATACTTGAAACATTATCTTTGATTATCCAAAATTATGTAATGACCATACTTTTTTATTAATCTTTGAAAACCCTAGTAATTTGACTTTGATGATTACTTGGAGACACTAAAGTCACTAATGAATTATCTAATTCTAATCTTTTGGACTTGTTCAAATCTTGAATATAAATTCATGCCATAAAATGATGATTAAGTTTGATGATGAACTTGGTAATTATGATTGTGATAAATCTTTTGAAATCCCTGATCATAACTATTAAACTTATCCCTTTATGAAGATCTAGAAACTTGAAATATAACTTGGATAACAATCATAAAATTAGGGTTAACATATGTTACTAAAACACCTAGGTAGGTCATTCATACTAGAAATAATCTAGACACTTGAATAATGTTGTACATCTTGAAATATTATTGATTATAAGTGGATAACCTAACCCTAAGGTTGACATACGAAAGTGTAACCTGAATCTCGAGTATTGAAACATGATCTTCAGAACATGATGATCTTGACCCTTGATCCAATCTTGTTGATTTAGGATTTTACTCAAAGGGTTGACATATTACTTGTTGAGATATGTACTCTAAATCT
This sequence comes from Alisma plantago-aquatica, assembly GCA_963693085.1. Taxonomy (NCBI): domain Eukaryota; kingdom Viridiplantae; phylum Streptophyta; class Magnoliopsida; order Alismatales; family Alismataceae; genus Alisma; species Alisma plantago-aquatica. The sequence goes on from OY856411.1 coordinate 110,172,968, forward strand.
TTGGTGAAAGGTGCGCTATTATATGTTATCCTTGATTGTATTGAAGATACTTTTTATGTATCTCTTGATTTTATATTTGGCTATATACTTGGTTGAGATATTGTTCCCTATTGATTAGGCTTCCATTTTTCCTATATTATATTTTGAGACAAACTTAAAAACATAAATGATATTGCCCATTATGACTATCCAAATTATGATAATGTTGATATTGAGTACAAGTGACCTCCTCATTCGGAGGGTGGAACTTGTACCTATCGAATGATCTCAAATCTTACACATGTTGACCAACCTCCTACCTCACATGGAGAGAAGGAGCCTGGTGACCTCCCCCATCTCGTTGGGGAAATGGAGACACATAAAATATATAAGCATGCCTCTTGAATCAGCATAATGGGAATTTGTAATGAAAACAGAATTGTTCGAAATAAGCATCTTGTCGAATAAATATTGGTTTTGGAAAATCCCTTGTTATAGTTCTTGAATATAAGTCCTTCCAAGTGTACTATTTTGCCATAAATTTTTTTACTTGTTTTTATAGAGTATCATGCAATTGCATTGATTGTGTCATCATTTTTTTAATTTTAGGCAAAATAAATAGAACATTGACTAGATCGCTTCCGCACTCGATAAACTCTGATGAAAAGGATAAATTTGCAAAATATCCTATTTTTGTTCGTTAGTTCTTTATATCTCCTATTTTATGAGTTGTTATTTCTTATTGTATATGCCAATGTGTGAGATCCTATTGGGCCACTTAGGGACGGGCTATTCAATCCGTTTACCACTTTCTAGGAAGTGGGATTGGGATTGGTGTAAGAACGGTTCTGTGACAGCTTTCTAGTTGGTTGACTTGTCAATGATCATGTCAATTAGCTGGGGAAATAATCCATAGTACTTGTGTTTGGTTGGACAAGACAATCAACTCGTTCCTTAAGTTTTTCGACTTGCTAACTAATCAGTCTTTTAAAGATGTTCTTAGTCAGTCGAATGGTTGGGGAACCGTTCGACTGACCTATAGCTGGGGAGGATGCTCCATTGTCTAGTTTGATGACTGTCTAGTGAATCAGTGATTGGATAATTCTCAAAGTTACTCATATTTTCTCCCACTTGGAGAGTCGGGTGATTGGTATGTCCAATTGGTCAACTCAAAATGTCGGAACTTACTCTAAAAAAATTTTGACCAATTTGTGGAATGGGTGATCCAATCTCCCATTTGGGACTTCTAAATTTCTTGATGGAGAAGAGATCATCACTTTGATAGTCAAAGATGGGGAGTGATGATACGTTCTCTTTTTTTAATTCATGAGCTTATTGTGAGTGGATAATTGTCTTCTCTCATTTACTTGTAACAATCTACAAATTTAACAAAAATGCATTAAATGTCAAATAAGTTCATAAGCTACAAAAACCTAAAACAAGTGAAATATCAAGTAAAATACAATATAAATGTGTAAACTATATATAAAATTCACCTAAAAACTTGATGAATAGACATTCATCAAGGGATGTCATGGAGGTTGGTTTTTCTCTTTTTCTTTGTTCTTCTTATCCATCTTTTGTCTTATGCTTGGCATCATGGAGGGCTTGTCTTTGGATTTTTCTTGTAGAGATCAGACCTTCATCTTCTTCTACCTCCTTTCTTTTCTCTTTTGGATATATAAAATATATAATAATATATTTTGGATCTTAGTGGTGATGCATTGCTTATTGATGGATCTAGAAAAGATTTTCAATGGTTTTCTTGTTGGAGATTTAAGTTGAAGTTCATTATGCAAGATTTTAGGTGAGCATATAATTTTCCCTCATTGATTTACAATAAAAACTGGATGAGGGGACAATAAACTATTATATTATTCTTAATATTGATCATAAGTTCTTGTACGTCAATTTTCCACATTTTGCTATGTAAGGATCTGTTTAATGTTATTACAAAACCCATAATAAGAACTACTGTGATAATGACTATACCCTTGCATCTAAATGAATTGTTAAGGACTAAATGAGCTATTTACATGCTAAGATACAAAATTCTACACCAAAAACTATATGATTGGTTGAATGAAGTGAAATGGTAACCTCATTCCTCGTGTTGTGTTATGCTAACTAAAAATAATAGATTACCTTAGAGTGAAGAATGTCTTAAATAACATATGTCCCCCAAGGTTTCTGTAGTTAATCTTGCATAGCTTATTTAAACAAAACATGACTAGTGGATCTTACATAAGTAAACCCTTGATGATGAACTTCTATATCATGAAGCATATTTATCATGTGACCTACATTTAATTCTCTCTTTGTTGTATTTATAGGTTTGCACCTTATTTATTGATGATGATGTTAGTGTTGTGTGATCGATGTCCAACCATGAATGACCTAACCATAAGAGAAAGATGTCGCTCAAAGTGAAATTTGAATGCCTCCTTGGAATTACAAAGATAATCTAATGTGAGAATGATAATGATAAGAGATGTGCTAAGTATAAATACTAAGATATACATGTATTTATGGTGAATTGTTTGATAGAAGCTTCACTGTGATCTATACACATTATTGATGTATGTGAGATGTACTTAATAAAGATAATTAATATGAATTATTGAGATCTAATTTGAACATGAGAGATGATAGTGATGGTATGTGATAGTGATGGTAATGAGATAGTATGTGTGACATGTGGTTATGTGATATGGCTTGTATGATGGTAAATGATTGGGGGGCAATGAAAGTGGGACTGAGACCCCAAGGATGCAATATTTGAGGGAGAGATAAGCAGCATTGTGGAATTCTTCTATGCCCTACAAGGAGGTTAGTTTTGATCTAGATGCACACTCTTACCCTTTTGGGATGATGGACGCTTAGCATATCCCCCAAAAAGATGGGGCCTTCAACCATTACTTTGAGAGACTAGGGATGTCGGATTGTAGTTATATCCCGAAACATAGTTTCATGGTACCACGTTGAGATGTGATGGTTGATATGTGAGATTATTGTTTATAAAATGTTATATAAGAAAGATTCCTAAAATATGAGATAGAAAAATATGACAAGCATGACACGATGTATGTGAATTATGATTTGGATGTTTATTCATTCACCTTGCTTAGTTGTATTTCTCTTGTGTTATATATAACTTCTCAATAAACCATGTAATGAACAATGAATATTCCATGGACATGCTTGTCTATTTATTGGGAAGTAGGTATCAGAGTTGTACATGGGATGTGTGGTGCTCGTAGTTGGTGTTTTGGTGTAATTGTAGTAGTTTATACGGATCTCCTTCACACTCAGGTACTTGTGGGAGAGTTTGTAATAAAATATCAATTGTCTCCTACATGTGGGCATATGAGCAAAAAAGTGAACATAATCTACTATGCACTGAGCAAAAGATCACTTTTTCCCTACATGTGGACAGAGTGAGATCAAAACAAAGAAATCAAGTACGTCTATCCACGTCAATGATGGTTATGTTACTAGTATCAATTCATTAATCATGTTGATTGATTATAGATTATCCATGTTACCATTGGTTGGATACATACTACACATTACATCTAGAAATATATATATGTTTTTCTTTCAGGACAAAGATAGATGCATACATGTACATAAAATCTAATATGGACATTCATATTTTTGGGCCTGGGTTTACCTCTGCCCGTACTTGGCCCAAATAAAATATGGGTTTAAATTTTTGGCCCGACCCACCCATATTATAAATCAGGTTTGGGTCTGGATTGGGTTATGCAGGCTGGGTCGCGGGTCGGCCCGGATAAATTTGAAAAATATCAACCTATACCCATCCCATTTAACAATGTTGGGTTTCGGGCCGGATTCGGATTTGCCCATATAACATCGAATGAGCATACAAATTTTGTTAGATCTAACTTGCTAATATGAAAACTAAACTAGTATGATATGTATTTTGGATCAACATTCAAAAGAATATATATATATAGTTTGTGATAAAAATGTAGCCGGAATATGCATACCTTAGTTGTTTGATCCCCTACAACAATGAATGAATATTGAAAGAGGAACAAATCATTTTCTCGTACATGTGAAAAATTAGTGGAGCCTACAATATTGTGACTGTTTGCTTCTCATCCTATATGTATATACTATGAAATGAGTTTTGAAAGGTTAAAAGATCATTTGTCTCCTACATGTGGACATATGAGCAAAAAAATGAACATAATCTACTATGCACTGAGCAAAAGATCATTTTTCCCCTACATGTGGACAGAGTAAGATCAAAACAAAGAAATCAAGTACGTCTATTCATGTCAATGATGGTTATGTTACTAGTATCAATTCATTAATCATGTTGATTGATTATAGATTATCCATATTACCATTGGTTGGATACATACTACACATTACATCTAGAAATATGTATGTTTTTCTTGATAGATACATACATGTACATAAAATCTAATATGGGCATTCGAGTTTTTGGGCCTGGGTTTACCTCTGCCCGTACTCAGCCTAAATAAAATATAGGTTTAAATTATTGGCCCGACCCACCCATATTATAAATCAGGTTTGGGTCTGGATCGGGTTATGCAAGCTCGCGGGTCGAATCAAGTCGGCCCAATCCGATGCTCATCCCTAGTCCAAGGGTCCTAGGAGGAGGATATGCTCACCTCCTTGGTGGGTATGGTGACCACAACACACACGTGTGTGCGTACACCTCTTTGGTGGGTATGGAGACCACAACACACACGCGTACGCCACGTCACACCTCACCTCACTTGGTCGGGCCGAGTACAGACTCAGGTTTGTGGCTTGTGACTTGTAAATTGTGAAGAATGTTTTCCGTCTTCTTGTTGCACTAGTATACAACTACGTAATTAATTATTCATTTAATTAATAATTTCTTTTTTAATTGAATTTATTAATCTTAACTGAAAAGTCTCTTTATTTTTCGTTGTGTACAAGAACAACCGAGTGGTCACGTCTTAACAAGAATAGGATTGTCGGGGCGTGTAAAGCTATAAATAGGTCTTCGGTCATTATGATTAAACACATCTTTCATACACACGACCGTTAGTCGTTAGAGTACGTGTTTGCAAATCCTAAAGTCGGAGTCTCTCTGCCGCCGTCGTTCCGTGGAGTTACGTAGAGATCTCATAGACGTAACAAGATCGTTCATCCTCTTCCTTCAAAGGCGCAACATGTCATGCGGTGATTCATGCAGTTGTTGAGCTTAATTGATATTGTAACTGCTTCGTCTGCGTCGTTCGTCGTCAACACGAGTGAAACGTCTCTTCTTCAAGTTCGTGACCGGGTCAACTAGGAGAATGGTGCATGTCCAGAAGGATTCCAAGAGGCTGGTTTCTTTAAATATATCACGTTTGTTTCTCAACAAACGACCTGATTTGATCCTGACCTTGTTTACTTTTGTTTCCTGTATTGATTTATTCTACGTTTTCTTATATGCATCGGCCTGAACTGTTAACTTAAATTGCACATATCGTTGTTGCATGCAACACTAAACGGTAATGAAAAGAAAGTTACGACAAACAGCTTCCCAACCCAACCCCCCTCCCCCACCAGCAGTGAGATACGCATTATATTAACAAACTTTCACAAAAGTCAGTCCTGCAAACACTACAAGCTTTAACTTAACAAGAAACACCCCAGACTAATAGTGTATGAAACGGAGTGAACTCATGATATTCTGCAAGAGATTGGGCTAGGGCATGATGTTACATCTTCCTTGAAGATACATTCGCATTGGCTACTGTACAGGTATTATCCTACTCAACTCCGGCAATTCGTCGGCATAGGCAATCAACTTTGCTTAGCACCTGTTAGCTTACGCTATGTACTTATTAGTGTATGTAATTTGAAATGTAAGCAAGACGCTAAGCGTGAGTTGGGAGTCCCCTCCCTTTTCCCCTGAGGTGTAAAGGCCAATCCTAAGCATCAATTCCATCAACATGCACCGCATCAATGCATCGCCATATAAGTGAACACCAAATACAAACTGGTTAGAGTTACAACTGGGCTCCCTTTGACAAGCTTTTTAATTTTGCTGTACGCCAAGGAAAAGTGTAGCAAGTATACCATCGGTAATGTCTTTTTCTGTTGATCACACCTCCAAGCCCAGGGGCCTAGTATTCTGCTAAGATGGCAACAACAAAATGAAATCAGATCATAGATTCGTCTCCTAAATATCAAAGATATGCGTGACTCGTGTTAAGATGACAATATTATGATACGAACAGTTCAAATAAAATATATTAGAATATTTATTCTTTGAATATTGGGAAGGACCAAAAACCGCTACGGATTAAAAAATAATAATCCCCCTACCAATTGAAATGTCCATCATGATTGCAATGTAATTGTCACACTTTGATTCTGAGTTTGTGCCTGACCATTAGTCCCATTCCCTACTCCCAGTTCTTGGGTTTCTTGGGATTGACTCCATGACATATTCTCTGTTTGTTGTTGTGCAGCCTGCCTCTGCACATGTTCAACATGCTGCTGCTGTGCGGCCTGCTGTCTGCGCCTAGCTCTCCATCTCATATATTCCACTAATAAAGAATTTGTACTGATCGAAATTCCAAATCCGGTGAAAGAAGAAAGCAGTACTGACAGAACAGCAGGTACATTTAGCTGGAAAATATCACAAGCATAATATCTTAACCCAATGTGCATGGGAAATTTATTCAGTTTGATTCAATATATAATAAAATCACCATGATCCAAAACACAGAAAACTGTACACTCACCACAGAGTAAAAGATGTGTGCAAAAAGAATAACAATAGCGAACTGGAAAGAAGCATAAGCCCAAATATAACTTCTTGTCACTGGAATCAGAATTCAGAAAATCACATTAGACAGGAAAAAAACCTTAGAATATATACTGTAAGGAAACAACCAAGTAAAAAAATTGTATAAGATGATCAAATGAACTCAGAGATTGTAATCCAACCTACACGGCTACAATTCACTACAGTTGGAGACCACTGATGAACAATCAAACATCTACTACTTGCTTCGCAACTTAAACACTAAGCAAAAGGCAGGGCATACGGTATGTTATATGCAAACCTAGCATCACAGGCGCCTCATGCTTATACTGCTATAATTGCGATAACAGCTAACTTTTTAACTTAGCAAAAAAGTATATTTCAAGTAACACTTGGGGATTTGGTTTATGCAGTTGCAATATCCCTAATGAAATCCACAGCAGGAACTGAAAAACATGAAATTCAACTACACATTCATTCATTTGGTTGGATGTTGTTAAAAATCACCACATTCATTTGATTCCGTCCGTCTGTCTGGTTGGAGGTGGTTTAGTAGCTGCATCTGTAGAAATTCAGTTTGTATGCACAAATCAAGTTTTCCGCAAACCATCTTGACCAGTAAAAGGAACCATGCCCGGAACGGGCGCAGTTGCATTTCATTGTCCTGCTGTATAAAATGGCCACCACCAAGGGTTCATTTTCCACCAGCAATTCACAGCCGCATGCAACCAAACGCAAAGTTTTGGAAAACGGATGGAGAACCATGTTGGGCCAGCGGCCCATCAGCTCCAGCCCAATTCTGGGCGGCCCTTTAGGGCTTGCTGCCTGCTGCGACAATGGGGTATAAACCCCATGCCTCTGGTTTGAGAAGCCGCACACAAAGAATACAGCCACACAAAGCTGCCGCCTTTTCAGACCTATTGTGTACACGACGGAAAGAAGAACTAAAGGAAAAAGAAAGAAAGAAATAAGGAAGAAGAAAAGCAGGAGGGCTGTGTCACTCTGATTTTTTCTCCAGTCGCTACTCCGACTTCTCCACCACCATCTCTTTTCTTATCTACCCAGATATTCTCTACAATGGGTGTTTTTCCTGGAAGCCTTTTGGTGTGGTGATATATCAAGTTGATAAAATTTGTATCTCTTCCTTTTATTCTATATTCCTCAAATTTTGGGCAAAGCTTGAGACGAACTCTATAGTCTCTTGATTAGTGGATTTTTCCAGCAGGTTTTGACCTTGTAGTTTTTCCCTAACAGATTGTGGGAGTTCTTTACGTACATTTTAGTGTTCTTTGTAGTTGTTTCTCAGTGTTTATATTTTTTGTGCTTGCATACAGGTCTTGCATATTACGTTGTTGTGCCGCTACACATATTGGATATTGTGTTCATAATCCACACGTGCACGTTCTTCTGCTATATCTTGTATGTGTTACATACGCACATCTTGGCCTGCAATCAACCCCCTTAAGTGGTATCATAGTAGTATTGGGATATGTGACTAGATGGACAGCACAAACAATATTTTAAAAACTGAAGGCATCCAACTGACCAGCGTGGAAGATTAAGATGGAAAATCTTCTTCATTGCGGTGATTTATATGACCCGATCAAGGGAGATCCAAACAAACCCGCAGACATGAAAGATGAGGACTAGAAAAAGATGGATAGAGAAGGCATCAGACTCATCCGTCGATGGGTCGATGAGTCAGTCTTCCACCACATTGCCAACGAGACTAGTGCCCACTCTCTGTGCAAGAAGCTTGAGTCGTTGTATGAGAGGAAGATGGCAAGGAACAAAGCATTTTTATTAAGAAGCTTGTAGATCTGAAGTTCAAGGAAGAAAGCAATATTTTTCTACAGTTCGATGATTTTAAAAGCATGGTAAATCAGTTAACCACAATGGGTTTATCGCTTGATTACGAGTTACAAGCGCTTCTACTTCTTGATTTTTTACCTGATAGCTGGGAGACCCTGGTTATTTCTTATAGCAACTCTGCTCCAAATGAGAAGTTGGTGTTGACTTGGTGTCCAATATCCTGCTGACAGACTAGACGACAAAGCTCAACAAAGACATCTACTTCACATGCTCTTGTTGCTAAGGGCATGGGGAGGAGTCAGAGTCGCATCTAGGGTGGTGACAGAGAGTCAAAGCACAGATTAAAGTCAAAAAGTAAGATGGTTTGCCATCAGTACAACAAACCGGGTCACTTAAAGAAATTCTATAGGCACTCAAAAAGAGAAATTGCAGAAGGAAAGCTAAAAGCGACAGATGATAATGGTTACAAAGCCATTGTTGTTATAGATGTTGCAGAGGTACTCACATGTGGAGTTACCATGGGACATTGTCAGACATATCAATGATAACACTAAGTCGATGTTGGACATTGATGCTTCTAACCACATCACTCCTAATAGGCATTTCTTTTGCTCCTACAATTCTGAGAACTGTGGAATGACAAAATGGCTACTAAAATCTATGAAAAGATTCATGGGATTGGTGATGTGCGCATTGAGACAGAGTTGGATTACACTACCTTGCTGAAGAATGTTAGACATATTCCTTCCAATGGTTATAATATCATTTCCGGTTATGGATTGGACATTTGAGGCTTTTGTTATCATTGTGGTGATTTGAAAACTGCAGTTACCAAAGGACAGGTGGTCTAGGCTAGGGGAAAAGTTTGATGCACCTTGCATAGGATGAACATGAAGGTTCGTACTAACGGTGTCAATGTAGTGGATAGTTTTAGTTCTCTAGATCTATGGTATAGGCGGTTTGGGTACATGAGTGAGAAAGGACTACATATACTTGCTAAGAAAGAATTGATCCCTGCAAATAATATAGTTCTTAATCATTGTGGAAGTTACTTGCTTAGGAAGCAACAAAGGCTCCAATTTAGTGCTCAATGTGAAAAGAAGTTTAATGTCTTAGACAAGATCTATTCTGATGTTTGTGGTCCTATGGAAGCCAACTCCTTGGGTGGAAGCAGGTTCTTCGTGGCATTTATTGACAATGCATCAAGAAAAGTGTTGGTCTACTGTTTACAAAGGAAAGATTAGGTCTTTGATACTATTAAGAAAAATTCTATGCAATGGTTGAGAGAGATAGGTAAAAAGTTGAAATGGTTCTGAGAATGGAGGTGAGTACACTTCTAGAAGGTTCAGGTCTTATTGTGACGGATATAATTTTCAGCATGAGACAGTTACAGGAACCCCACAACACAATGGTCAAGTTAAAAGGATGAACATTATGGATAGAGTCAGATACATGATGAAGAATGCCAAATTACTTAAGGAGTTATGGGCAGAGGTTGTCAAACTGTGTTACTTGATTAACAGGTCACCAGCCGTCCCTTTGGAGTTTGATACTCCAAGAGAGTGTGTGGACAAGGAAGCCAACTTCTTACTCTAACCTTAGTATTTGGGTGCAAGGCATTTGCACATGTTCCTAAGGAACAAAGGAAGAAACTTGATGACAAATCTACTCCTTATATTTTCCTTAGTTATGGTCGCACTTTGGCTACAATTTGTGGGACCCAGAAAACAAAAAGATGATCAAATGCAAAGATGTGATCTTCTTTGAGGAGCAAATGCATCTTGTACTGCGATTACAGAGACTAAGCATCTTGCTGATGATATTGTGATTGATACACCCATTCCCTCTCCAGTCCAACAGAATGTTGATGTAGAGCAAATTGAGGATGACGAGATCCCTCATGATACGGCAGAGGATGATCTTAATGCAGATGACGTCCATGACCAGGAGGCTCCTGAGCAGGGGGCAACCCCCACAAGTAGATCCAGCAGAACCACAGTTGAGGAGGTCTACCGGAGAGAAAAGGGTGTCTGCCAGATATTCTAATTCAGAATAGACTTTGATCACAATAAAAGGGGAGCCAGAAAGCTATGAGCAAGCAAAGTCTCATCAAGAAAATGGTAAGTGGTTGCACGCAATGCAAGATGAGATGAACTCGCTAAAAAAATGATACCTATAAGTTATGCAAGCTTCTTGAAGGCAGAAAAGCCTTAAGAGAACAAGTGGGTCTTCAAATTAAAGAAAGATGGGAATGCCAACACTATGAGATACAAAGCCAGATTCGTGGTGAAAGACTTTGATGAGATATTTTATCTACTGGCAAAAATGGATTCCATTCGCATTGTTTTGGGCTTGGCATCTAGCTTAGACCTAGATATTGAGCAGCTTCATGTGAAGACAGCCTTCCTCCATGGTAAGCTAGAGGAAGAGATCTATATGTAGCAACCTAAAGTATTTGCAGTAAACGGCAAAGAACACATAGTTTGCAGGTTGAAGACAAGTCTCTATGGACTGAAACAAGCACCTAGATAGTGGTACTAAAAAATGATTATGTTATGTTGAAGTGAGGTTACCACAAGAGTGGGGCAGATCATTGTGTTTACTTCAGGAAATTTTCAGGCAACAGTTTCATCATTCTTTTGATGTATGTTGATAATATGTTGGTTGTTGGCAAAGATGTTCAGATGATTGCCGAGTTAAAGAAGGAATTGTTTAAGTCTTTTGACATGAAAGATCTAAGACCAGCCAAGCAAATTTTTGACATGGACATCATGCGTGACAGGTAAGCAAAGAAACTTTAGTTGTCACAGGCATGGTACTAAACATCCTCGACATCTAACGATATATCCTCAATGTTACATATGTCTACGCCTGTCGATGTCAAAACTTAGTAAACTTCCATGCCCCATTGGTTGCCTAGTTGTTGACATGTGTCAATGACTTCAGCATAGTTGGTGATGAAATCGACTCAACTAGCTCAAAACCTCCCATCTTCTCGATGATCTTTGTACTTATTATTGTTGCACACATAGTGAAGGCACAAAGAAACATGTAGGAAACCGTTTTTGACATTGAGATGATCATTTCCTTGGTTTCTAACTAGAGGGTAGCGGTAAGTAAATTGACTTATTTAGATATAAGCTCATGTTATTTAATCTTAGAATGTGATCCAATTGAGATTTTTGTAGATATAGAACACTACATATATAGAACAGATTTAAGTTCTAAACATTTCGTATAGAAGATTATAGATGGAATATGTGTTTACCAAAATTTGATGTTTTATGCCTAATTCCATCACAATCTCACTATCTAAAGGCTTATTTTGTGTCGAAGTGTTGGCCCAAAACTTCCTCAAAGTTTCCCTACATTTTCCACAAACTTCCACTTCCATATCTGTCAAAGTTGACACTAAGATGACGTCATTGCAAGTGATTGTGTTTTTCTACATATGTAAACATATATGGATGGCTATATTAAACATATATTTTATTTTTAAGATAGATTTGATGAAATCTATCAATTTTCATCATGTAATATCTATTTTGAGCTAAATTTTTGTCAAAATTGCATCAACATGGCACCTTACGAGGTGTTGTATGGGAAGTGTTGCAGATCTTGTGTTGGTATGAGACATGTGAGTATTAGCTTCTTGGTCTTGAGCTTGTACAGCAAATGATAGAGAAGATCAAGGTAATCCAACAACATTTGAAGCCATCACATGACAAACAAAAATTCTATGTAGATAACCATCATAGACCCTTGGAGTTCCAAGTAGGAGACAAGGTATATATGAAAGTCTCTCCTTGGAAAGCTGTTCTGAGGTTTGGGAAGAAGGGTAAGCTGGCTCTTATGTTTTGGGACCTTACCCAATGGTGATACGTGTTGGGAAGGTGGCCTATACCTTGGAGTTGCCACCTGAGTTACACATGTTGCATATAGTGTTTCATGTGAGAATGTTGAGGAAGTGTCATCTGGATATAGAGTTAGTGTTGCAACCTGTGGAGGTAGAGCTTGATGAGGATATGACCTATGTGGAAGGTCCAGTGGTGATCCTTGATTGGAGAGTGAAGAAGCTGAAGAGGAAGGAACAAGTGCTGGTGAAGGTTCTTTGGCATCATCGTGGTGTTGAAGAAGCCACGTGGGATCTCAAAGAAGAGATGAGGAGGAAGTACCCCTCTCTTTTCTCTTTGGATCTCGATGGCAAAATCCCTGTTAGGTGTTTATGGCATGTAAGGCCCCTGACCAACATTTTGGGATAACCTTATTTTTTTTCCCTAAATATGTTGCTTAGAACCTTTCTATAATCATATGAGATGTAATTAGGGCAAGAAAAAAGCCTAAGTTTAATGTTTGAGCTTGTTTGGATGATTCTTGTGTTTTGTGGTGTGGTTTTGGTGAAAAATGAAATTCACCCAAAGTAAGGGCTGATGTGAAAGTTTGGCACCTCTAGAGTGTTCCTTCTCTCTCTTGGCATCATCTAGAGGAGAGAGAGAGATGAATGCCTTGTTTGGGTCTTGGTTATGTGGTAACATCCATGGTTATGTTTAGAACACATGGGTGAGGTGTGTTTCACACCTAGATGTGTTATCTTGGGTAAGAGAGCCTTGGAGAGGTTGTGTATCGATTTGTAACTAAGCATGGGGATGCATCTCGGGCTAGTGAGTGTGTGAGGAGATGCATCTTGGTTTGGAGGAGTTGGAAGGGTGCTTATCGGTTTGTTAGTGTGTAGGGATATGGCATATCGGGTTAGTGAGGCCATGATCTTGGTAGGAGACCAAGAGGATGAGATCTAACCTAGATCATATCACCATGTCTTGCATGTTGTTGCATGTGGCCCATTTTTCATGGACAAATGTCACCTAGGATCCTAAGATGATGGCACCCTTCCCATGATCTCTCTCTCACCCCCTAGTATATAGTCTTCTCCCCTCCATTTAAGAGAATCCTTGTGGTCAATATTCTTTCTTTCTCTCCTTCTTGGTGGACGACCTTGAGAAGTTTAGGAGCTAGAGGGGTTCTCTTAGATCTAGGAGGATGTGTCTTATGATGACAATCCTTGATAGTGTTGAGGAAGTGTCATCTGGATATAGAGTTAGTGTTGCAACCTGTGGAGGTAGAGCTTGATGAGGATATGACCTATGTGGAAGGTCCAGTGGTGATCCTTGATTGGAGAGTGAAGAAGCTGAAGAGGAAGGAACAAGTGCTGGTGAAGGTTCTTTGGCATCATCGTGGTGTTGAAGAAGCCACGTGGGATCTCAAAGAAGAGATGAGGAGGAAGTACCCCTCTCTTTTCTCTTTGGATCTCGATGGCAAAATCCCTGTTAGGTGTTTATGGCAAGACTAGATCACTCACTACTATTAGGTGAATTTTATCCTCAGCCATGCACAAGCCAGGATCAACTTCTTAACTGGTCACCCGTCCTAGTACCACCCCAAGTTGAGAATGCTTAACTATGGAGTTCTTTAGTAATGGACTCCCTGAAAAGGAGGTATACCTTGGTGATATGGGTAGTCCAATCATTCCTTTTAAGATCATTTTATCCGAGGCTTCAAATCCTGAGATGTTACATATATTGTGATTCTCTTCACACTCTTGCTTAAAAACTATTTCAAATTCTTTCGTAGTGCATTACTAACTTACTCATGTTTAGATATGGCTTATATTTTTATCATGCCTCTAAATATGTTTTTATGAAATATATGTGGTTTTTCACAATATCTGTATCGGTCGAGTTTGTCCTGTTAGAAATTCAACTGACAAGAACCAATGGGTGTCGCCAACAACTATTATCGGTCGAATTTCCACATATCTTATCAAGGATTGTCATCATAAGAGCACAAAAAATTCACAGGTTGCAACACTAACTCTATATCCAGATGACACTTGGTTCTTGTCGGCGACACCCATTGGTTCTTGTCGGTCGAAATTCCAGACCACCACTAGCCTTAAGTGTGCATTTTATCCTCAGCCATGCACAAGCCAGGATCAACTTCTTAACTGGTCACCCGTCCTAGTACCACCCCAAGTTGAGAATGCTTAACTATGGAGTTCTTTAGTGATGGACTCCCTGAAAAGGAGGTATACCTTGGTGATATGGGTAGTCCAATCATTCCTTTTAAGATCATTTTATCCGAGGCTTCAAATCCTGCTTCCACCCAAGGAGTTGGCTTCCATAGGACCACAAACATCAGAATAGATCTTGTCTAAGACATTAAACTTCTTTTCACATTGAGCACTAAATTGGAGCCTTTGTTGCTTCCTAAGCAAGTAACTTCCACAATGATTAAGAACTATATTATTTGCAGGGATCAATTCTTTCTTAGCAAGTATATGTAGTCCTTTCTCACTCATGTACCCAAACCGCCTATACCATAGATCTAGAGAACTAAAACTATCCACTACATTGACACCGTTAGTACGAACCTTCATGTTCATCCTATGCAAGGTGCATCAAACTTTTCCCCTAGCCTAGACCACCTGCCCTTTGGTAAATGCAGTTTTCAAGTCACCACAATGATAACAAAAGCCTCAAATGTCCAATCCATAACCGGAAATGATATTATAACCATTGGAAGGAATATGTCTAACATACTTGTTCCTTCCTCTTCAGCTTCTTCACTCTCCAATCAAGGATCACCACTGGACCTTCCACATAGGTCATATCCTCATCAAGCTCTACCTCCACAGGTTGCAACACTAACTCTATATCCAGATGACACTTCCTCAACATTCTAAGTATATTTTTTGTGCCATAAACACCTAACAGGATTGTCAACATTCTAAATATCCAGATGACACTTCCTCAACATTCTAACAATTATCAACATGTTCGATGATTTTAAAAGCATGGTAAATCAGTTAACCACAATGGGTTTGTCGCTTGATTACGAGTTACAAGCGCTTCTACTTCTTGATTTTTTACCCGATAGCTGGGAGACCCTGGTTATTTCTTATAGCAACTCTGCTCCAAATGAGAAGTTGGTGTTGACTTGGTGTCCAATATCCTACTAACAGACTAGACGACAAAGCTCAACAAAGACATCTACTTCACATGCTCTTGTTGCTAAGGGCATGGGGAGGAGTCAGAGTCGCATCTAGGGTGGTGACAGAGGAGAGTCAAAGCACAGATTAAAGTCAAAAAGTAAGATGGTTTGCCATCAGTACAACAAACCGGGTCACTTAAAGAAATTCTATAGGCACTCAAAAAGAGAAATTGCAGAAGGAAAGCTAAAAGCGACAGATGATAATGGTTACAAAGCCATTGTTGTTATAGATGTTGCAGAGGTACTCACATGTGGAGTTACCATGGGACATTGTCAGACATATCAATGATAACACTAAGTCGATGTTGGACATTGATGCTTCTTACCACATCACTCCTAATAGGCATTTCTTTTGCTCCTACAATTCTGAGAACTGTTGAATGACAAAATGGCTACTAAAATCTATGAAAAGATTCATGGGATTGGTGATGTGCGCATTGAGACAGAGTTGGATTACACTACCTTGCTGAAGAATGTTAGACATATTCCTTCCAATGGTTATAATATCATTTCCGGTTATGGATTGGACATTTGAGGCTTTTGTTATCATTGTGGTGACTTGAAAACTGCAGTTACCAAAGGACAGGTGGTCTAGGCTAGGGGAAAAGTTTGATGCACCTTGCATAGGATGAACATGAAGGTTCGTACTAACGGTGTCAATGTAGTGGATAGTTTTAGTTCTCTAGATCTATGGTATAGGCGGTTTGGGTACATGAGTGAGAAAGGACTACATATACTTGCTAAGAAAGAATTGATCCCTGCAAATAATATAGTTCTTAATCATTGTGGAAGTTACTTGCTTAGGAAGCAACAAAGGCTCCAATTTAGTGCTCAATGTGAAAAGAAGTTTAATGTCTTAGACAAGATCTATTCTGATGTTTGTGGTCCTATGGAAGCCAACTCCTTGGGTGGAAGCAGGTTCTTCGTGGCATTTATTGACAATGCATCAAGAAAAGTGTTGGTCTACTGTTTGCAAAGGAAAGATTAGGTCTTTGATACTATTAAGAAAAATTCTATGCAATGGTTGAGAGAGATAGGTAAAAAGTTGAAATGGTTCTGAGAATGGAGGTGAGTACACTTCTAGAAGGTTCAGGTCTTATTGTGACGGATATAATTTTCAGCATGAGATAGTTACAGGAACCCCACAACACAATGGTCAAGTTAAAAGGATGAACATTATGGATAGAGTCAGATACATGATGAAGAATGCCAAATTACTTAAGGAGTTATGGGCAGAGGTTGTCAAACTGTGTTACTTGATTAACAGGTCACCAGCCGTCCCTTTGGAGTTTGATACTCCAAGAGAGTGTGTGGACAAGGAAGCCAACTTCTTACTCTAACCTTAGTATTTGGGTGCAAGGCATTTGCACATGTTCCTAAGGAACAAAGGAAGAAACTTGATGACAAATCTACTCCTTATATTTTCCTTAGTTATGGTCGCACTTTGGCTACAATTTGTGGGACCCAGAAAACAAAAAGATGATCAAATGCAAAGATGTGATCTTCTTTGAGGAGCAAATGCATCTTGTACTGCGATTACAGAGACTAAGCATCTTGCTGATGATATTGTGATTGATACACCCATTCCCTCTCCAGTCCAACAGAATGTTGATGTAGAGCAAATTGAGGATGACGAGATCCCTCATGATACGGCAGAGGATGATCTTAATGCAGATGACGTCCATGACCAGGAGGCTCCTGAGCAGGGGGCAACCCCCACAAGTAGATCCAGCAGAACCACAGTTGAGGAGGTCTACCGGAGAGAAAAGGGTGTCTGCCAGATATTCTAATACAAAATAGACTTTGATCACAATAAAAGGGGAGCCAGAAAGCTATGAGCAAGCAAAGTCTCATCAAGAAAATGGTAAGTGGTTGCACGCAATGCAAGATGAGATGAACTCGCTAAAAAAATGATACCTATAAGTTATGCAAGCTTCTTGAAGGCAGAAAAGCCTTAAGAGAACAAGTGGGTCTTCAAATTAAAGAAAGATGGGAATGCCAACACTATGAGATACAAAGCCAGATTCGTGGTGAAAGACTTTGATGAGATATTTTATCTACTGGCAAAAATGGATTCCATTCGCATTGTTTTGGGCTTGGCATCTAGCTTAGACCTAGATATTGAGCAGCTTCATGTGAAGACAGCCTTCCTCCATGGTAAGCTAGAGGAAGAGATCTATATGTAGCAACCTAAAGTATTTGCAGTAAACGGCAAAGAACACATAGTTTGCAGGTTGAAGACAAGTCTCTATGGACTGAAACAAGCACCTAGATAGTGGTACTAAAAAATGATTATGTTATGTTGAAGTGAGGTTACCACAAGAGTGGGGCAGATCATTGTGTTTACTTCAGGAAATTTTCAGGCAACAGTTTCATCATTCTTTTGATGTATGTTGATAATATGTTGGTTGTTGGCAAAGATGTTCAGATGATTGCCGAGTTAAAGAAGGAATTGTTTAAGTCTTTTGACATGAAAGATCTAAGACCAGCCAAGCAGATTTTTGACATGGACATCATGCGTGACAGGTAAGCAAAGAAACTTTAGTTGTCACAGGCATGGTACTAAACATCCTCGACATCTAACGATATATCCTCAATGTTACATATGTCTACGCTTGTCGATGTCAAAACTTAGTAAACTTCCATGCCCCATTGGTTGCCTAGTTGTTGACATGTGTCAATGACTTCAGCATAGTTGGTGATGAAATCGACTCAACTAGCTCAAAACCTCCCATCTTCTCGATGATCTTTGTACTTATTATTGTTGCACACATAGTGAAGGCACAAAGAAACATGTAGGAAACCGTTTTTGACATTGAGATGATCATTTCCTTGGTTTCTAACTAGAGGGTAGTGGTAAGTAAATTGACTTATTTAGATATAAGCTCATGTTATTTAATCTTAGAATGTGATCCAATTGAGATTTTTGTAGATATAGAACACTACATATATAGAACAGATTTAAGTTCTAAACATTTCGTATAGAAGATTATAGATGGAATATGTGTTTACCAAAATTTGATGTTTTATGCCTAATTCCATCACAATCTCACTATCTAAAGGCTTATTTTGTGTCGAAGTGTTGGCCCAAAACTTCCTCAAAGTTTCCCTACATTTTCCACAAACTTCCACTTCCATACCTGTCAAAGTTGACACTAAGATGACGTCATTGCAAGTGATTGTGTTTTTCTACATATGTAAACATATATGGATGGCTATATTAAACATATATTTTATTTTTAAGATAGATTTGATGAAATCTATCAATTTTCATCATGTAATCTCTATTTTGAGCTAAATTTTTGTCAAAATTGCATCAAAGTTTGGTTGTAAAAATCCTCGAATTTTCGTCGATGTTTCCACAAATTTCCACTTCCACACCTGTCGAAGTCGAAGTCATGTTCCATGGTCACAGGAGAAATATGTTGAGTGTATCCTTGATAGGTCCAACATGAAGGGAGCACAGCCAATTGATACTCCCTTAGCCAGTTACTTCAAAATTAGTAGCAAATAATCTCCTTCTACAGAGTAGGAAAATCAAGAGATGGCTCACATACCTTACTCTTTTGTAGTAGAAAGTTTGATGTATGCTATCATGTGCACTAAGTCTGATAATGCACATGGAGTTGGTGTGACTAGCAGATTTCTATCTGAACCTGGTAAGGAGCATTTGAATGTTGTTAAATGGATAGTCAGATATTTGAGAGGTACATCTAGTGTTTACTTATGTGTTGACAGTCCCCACCCGTTCTTACAGGTTTTAGGTGCTCTTGATCACAGGAAGTCTACGTCAGTTTTGACACAGAATGGGTATGCTATTTACTATGACAGTCAAAGTATCATGGACTTGAGCAAGAATTCTTCTAATCACTTAAGGACAAAGCATATTGATCTGAGATACCACTGGTTGCGGGAAGCTATCCGCAAAGACCAGTTGAAGGCTTGAAGCTGAAGAAAGTCCACACCAATGACAATCTTTTTGATATGCTGCCGAATACAAAGAAGCTTGCTACTTGTAAGGGACTTGCTGAGGAGTCACGAGGAGGTCTCTCCTTCGGCTTGGAGGGAGAGATTGTTGGGCCGGCAGTCTATTAGCTTCTAGCCCATTTATAAGCAGCCCTTTAGGGCTTGCTGCCTGCTGTGACAACGGGGTATAAAACCCCATGCCTCTGATTTGAGAAGCCGCACACAAAGAACATAGCCACACAATGTTGTCACCTTTTTTAGATTTATTGTGTAGATGACAAAGTAAAGAACTAAAGGAAGAAGAAAAGGAAGGAGGGATGTCTCTTTGGTTTCTTCACCGGTCTCTACTTCGACTTCTTCACTACCGTCCCTATTCTTATCAACCCGGGTATTCTCTACAAGGGATTGTTTTTCCAAGAGGCCTTTTGGTGTAGTGACATACCAAGTTAATAAAATTTGTATCTCTTCCTTTTACTCTGTATTCCTCAAGTTTCGGGTCAAAAATTGAGACAAACTCTGTAATCTCTTGATTGGTGGATTTCTCTGTTGGGCTTTGACCTTGTGGTTTTTCCTAACACATTGTGGGAGTTTTTCCATGTAAATTTTGGTGTTCTTTGTGATTGTTTGTCCGTGTTTATATTTTTTTGTGCTTGCATGCAGCATTGTGCTATACATATTGGATATTGGGTACCTAGTCCACACATGCAGCTTCTTCCGCTATATCTTGTGGTGTGAAATATGCACATCTTGGCCGGCAATCAACCCCTTTAAACCAAGCATGCCCTTAATGAAGACTGGAGTGCTAGTGGGAAGCAGGTCAAAATAAGAAAAGTTACTACTTTCCAACAAGACAGATTAGAAGATTCAAAACACCCCTCCATTTACAGAAAACAGCTTATGGTTATTATAATAGGCCTGATTTCTGAACTACAGTTTACTAGGGGCATGTTTGTCTTATTGGATCTAGACGGATTCGATTGGATTTTATGATCCAACTGGGTAAAAATTATGTTTGCTTTGTGGGAGGGTAAAAATCTGACAGCTTGTGCATTTTCATGTGTACAGCAGATGCTGGATAAATAATTCCATTTCATATGTGTCGGATGCCGTCCTCCAGCTTGTGCAGTCTTCTAACCCCTCACCTGCAGTGCATTTTTCTCTCTCTCTCAAAATCGCCAGCACTACCCACACAATATGCCCGCGTTTATCGCCGGTAGCAAGTCCGAATTTTGGGCGTGAAGAGAGCTCCCCCACGTGGTCTTGTTTCCTTTAGCCATTTGCTTTGCTGCTCTTCAACAACAACAAAAAAAATCTGTCTATAAGAATACAGAAGAACCAAACCTAAAATACTACTTTACAGCATTTTCAAAACCTGCAATTTCGATTAACCAACTGTAGGATTCACGTTAATCCAGGTGAATCCTGAAAACCAAAGTCCCCTACATACAATGCAGATCTATTTCTAGTCTTAGCAATCCAGACCAAGCTAAAACATGCTCCAAAAATCTTTGGATAACCCAGTCTTTAATCTAAATAAGTTAAAGATTGAAGGGGAGCTTCATTTGTAGTCTGCAGAAAGCTGTTTGATCTCCAACTCCAAGATCAACAGTCTATGATATCAAGCTTTCTCGAACTCAGCACACCCGAATCTGAATATTCTAGAAGGGGTTCCTTCTCTAACTATTTAGGGAACTACAATCAGGTATTGTTGGTTTGGGAAAAAAAATTGTGCTTTGGTGTTCAGCAATGAAGATGTTGAATGATGCCAAGGCAGGATGTCTCTATCAAGAGATCCTCCAACAACATTCAGATGTCAAATGCAAGGACCAGAAGGAAGATAGTTACTGATTTATGACATGGTTAGTCATCAGAAAAGAAAACCATTTTCCACTGCCATGTTTCTCACTGCCACCAAGAGAATCTGGGAGTTTGATAGGCTTATAATTGGATATACAAACCCGACAAACCCATTCAGATTCATATCTAATACTTCAAAAACATATTGAAATTCCACGGATTCTAATCAAATTTAATATCTGATCAATGCAGGGTAAGGTAAAACAATTATATCTGATTCCAAAAAGAAATTGCAACTCGATAATAGGTAATTATAATATATCCTGAATTCCTTATTCTTAAAACACATAGAACAATATTTATTATATAAATTTCAATGGAATAATTAACTAGTACAATGCAACTGTTTTTCTTCACTACACTAAATTTTGTTCTGACATGCTTTACTGAATGAAAATGGTATGTAGATGGTGTTAAGAAGCGGATAATCAGAGGTTCAGAACACCATGAGCATTCCTTGCCTCCTTCAAAATTCCAATTCGCATTCTAGGCTCCAACAAGCTGGGAAACAACACTCCAACCATAGCAGTATAGCACACTGCCTTAGGCCATTATCCACACTAACAGGAGAGGCCTAATTCTAGTGTATCCACGCCTTTCTTTGTTTGCACAAGCCAAGCAGCATCAGACAACGGCACCAACAGCTTCTCGCGACCCAATATCCACACACAAGAGGGGACCTAAATCAAATAGCTTCCATTTATTCTGGTTGCTTCATGGATATTAGTTAACAATGTGTGTGGCATTTATTACTACAGAGTCTGCGCAATGTTATGTACATCGACTGACGATAACAATGATGATTCCAGCTGCATTAACTGCTTCAGCGGCGTGTTGTGTCATGCGCACAATTCTTGGCTTCTCATTAAATCAAATTTACAACTGTGACTCCAGCTGATCACACTTTTTAGGAGACAATGACAATGAAACTGATTGTCAAACCCGCTACAGAGTGATATCACTTCCATAATATCATTTGCAGCTTCTCATGAGCCCAAACGCTCTTCTCGCACCATGGATCCAATATGACTTTTGGGTGATTGGTTTCACGGTACATTCTTCAGCTCTCGACGGAAGTTCACCTTTTTCAGTTCCTTCTGCAGACTTCATAAACACATGAATTATTGCTTGAGAGGGAGTGTTTTTTCAGGCTCGTCTAATTTGTTAGTCTTTTATTTTACCTCGTGTATATCAAACTAGTTATGGTTTTGTTCCACTCTCCAGCTATGTGGAATTTTGGAATAGTATTGTATCTTTACATTTAGCTGTAAGCTTAGGTGTATGGGTTTGGCTTTAACCCATTATAACAAATTATAGAAGAGTACATGGAAAGGCAACAGTTTTACAGAGAGCAAGATTCGGATCGGCATAGAAGGCTATAATGGGTTTCCCACTTCTAGGCCCAACAGAATACAAAGACCCTGAGTTTTTATTCACCTACATATCACAAGTTCACAATCCACAGCACCATGAACTCAACCTCACTTTTGACCCTAGACCATATATCTTCTTCCCTCAACCTCACTGATACATATACTAGCATAGCCCCACACCCACTCCCTCATTTCTCAGAGACTGAAGCTCCTCCTACACTCCCTCATATCTCAAAGACTGAAGCTCCTTCTCCTTCCTCTCATGTCAAGTTCCGCTCTCCCATCCAAATATTTTTATTGTCATGAGCTTTATGTTATGTTGAATGAATTTAATCCTATATTGCCTGCATGTAGAGATGTGCACCCAAATATAAACCATTGGGCTATTCCTCCTATTGCCAATTGATTTTGGGATGGAATCCCAACTGGATTACATATTGGGTTAGACCTTCCCCCCTCAGTTTCTCTCCTACAAGTGGTATCAGAGACCAATTAGGACTTGGAGCTTTGCACCTTTGTGAGACATACTACTTGGTTGTGCGCTTGGCCTTTGTAGTATGGTGTAATTAATTGTCTTTCGAGGGAGAGTTTATGGGCTCACACATGAGAGGGAATTTGTTAAGTCATGTGTGAATGAATTTGATTCCATATTGCCCGCTTGTGGAAATGTGCACCCAAATATAAGCCTTTGGGTTATTCCTCCCGTCGCCAGTTGGTTTTGGGATGGAACGCCAACTAGATTACATATTGGGGCGGACCTTTCCCCCTCAGTTTCTCCCCTAAAGTTTATTTTGATTCTTACTAAGCCCACCACATGTTGTCCAACCTCCTCAATTGGTCATCAGCATGTTGAACTAACTACCACCCATGATAACACCAGTAATCACCAAGATTTGAATATGCAACAGTAATCCCCTCTAGACATCTCTTCTTTATGTTGCACATGCATCTCTTTGTCCCCGATGCTCTCTATACCCATTTTTTTCCTAGTCATTTCTCAAGCGATCTTCTATAGTCTTCCGGCTTCCCACACATCCATCTTAGCATACGCATTTCAGTGACGCTCATCTTGTTGAAACTTTGTTTCTTCACCACCCAACATATACTCCTATACAGGGAACGAGGTATCTGACACCAATGTCATTCAGCATACTGACAAAAAGTTTGATAGATGCAACCTTGGGCATTTCGAAGACAAACAAACGAATTAAATTATGAAATTTTACAGGTGTAATCTCTGCACCTAAATGCGTTTTTTTATGCAAAATAAGTGGTATGTGGGGGTGTTGATCATGTGGGAGTTGGAGAATCTGTCCAGTATCTTGGGATTTCGATGAAGGATTTCAATGACAAATTGTTGGAATAAAGAATTGAAATTTTACTAGCACAACCCATAAACATAAATACACACACTTATGCAATAGCATCCAATTTTTACAACACTTGAATAGCATATTAACTTATTAACTAATATCAGTCATATGTTTAGTTATGTGTTGATTCTTCATAGAATATTGAGTTGATATGGTTGACATATTGCTCACATGACATGTAAATTATGTAGCATGTGCAAGCCGGAGTCAACTTTCCGACCGGTCACCCATCCTAGTACTACTCCAAGCTGAGCACGCTTAACTATGGAGTTCTTAGTGATAGGCTCCCTGAAAAGGAGGTGCACCTTAGTGATATAGGTAGTCCAATCATTCCTTTTAAAACCATTTTATCTGAGGCCTCAAATTACGATATGTTACAATCTCCCCCACTTAGACTCTTGACATCCTCGTCAAGGCTCAACTATACAACCCCAATATCTCTTCTTCATTTGAGTGTAGTCTTAGAATGGCCCATGGACACCCAGCTCACATCCATGGCTACAGTGCAAGAGCGGCTCCATCTCGTTTCAACGGATAGCCCTTTTCAACATGCCTAGCCCTGGTATACCACACGCCCATGTGGGTCTCACCTACTACAGGGGAATCGGCTTTGATAACATTTGTAAAGCTCGGGCCCACTGGCCAAGGTTGTAGTTGAGTTTTAGGAATGACGACTAGCCCACAGACCACCACTAGCCTTAACTGCACGCCTTTGTCTCACTCATGCATAAGTCGGGATCAACTTCCTAACAAGTCACCCATCTTAGTACTACTCCAAGCTGAGCATGCTTAACTATGGAGTTCTTAGTTATGGGCTCCCTGAAAAAGAGGTGCATCTTGGCTATATGGGTAGTCTAATCATTCTCTTTAAGATCATTTTATCGGAGTCCTCAAATCCTGGGATCTTAGAGTTAGGCAACTAGTTCACCCATATTTGTTAAGGCGATAAGGCGACACGGCGTTCCAGCCAAAAGCCTTGTGACAAGGTGCGACTAAGTGTTGTCTAGGCGACCTTTAAAAACATTAATTTATGTATATGTTTTATGTATATATACATCTGTGTCACGGTTTTATGAACATTCTTCACTCTTATATACACATTGTATAGTTATATATGTAGTTATATACATATTTATGGTCGATCTCCCTATATATATATATTTTATGTATGACAAAATAACCAATTACATTTCTAATATATTACCATTAACAATAGTGTCAAGAACAAGAAAATAACTATTGTGAGGAATGTAAGATAGTGGTCAACAAGTAAATATATATTTATTGTCATACATAGCTACAATCCTACAAGTATTAAGCAACGTAATCACTATCCTTCATAGAATAGCTATTGAATACAATCTAAATTGAAGGTGCAAAATAAGAAAAATCAAAAGATGTGTATTAATAGTATGAGATCCAGGTCAAAACAAAAAAGAGTATCAGATCCAATTAAAAGTGATATTTGGCACATAACATAGCCAACAATATTGATTTTGAACATTAGGATAGCCACATTAAACATTAAAATACATAAATATAGAACCAAACCCAAAAACTAGGTCAATGTGGTATTAATAGGCAATGCGGCATTGCCTAGGCGCAGCCCTTCGGCACCTTGCCGCCTAGGCGAGCACCTTGACAAATATGAGTTCACCACTATAATTCAAACAAGAAATTAATGAATTCAACAATGTCGATGTAAGCTGAGGGGAAGACAGCAAAGTTTTGGATGCAAAAGAAATCTAGCAGCACAAGGGGCCTGGATAATAAATATCGTAAAGGTCATACCTTGCTGTAAAATCAATGACGAAAAAACTTGAACAGGAAACAACAGAAACAATGGGCAATATAGAGAATAAGATGTACTTAGAATTCAATAAATAGAATTGAGAAGAGGATAAAAAAATAACTAAGAAGAGGAGAAAAAAACTGATGTAGCATACAAGGGCAAACATTGTTGGCTTGTATACTTTATTTGCTACTAAGGAGTTGACTCATATTGCTGATTGTTACAATTTTGCAACGAGATTCCCCCAACATATAAGTGAGATGATGGGAAAGACCAATTGAAACATAATAAAAAATGATATTTTTTATTACGTAGGATAGCTATTATTCTAGCCAGCCTCACATTGGTTGAGATTAATGCCTAGATAAGGTGGATGATGATGGTTATATTATTATTGTCAGACAAGATAATTAATTAATAAAATATAGTTCATAAAGTTGAACCAACCTAGAAAATGGAGTCACGCTAGGAATGTTCTACATGTATGTTGTATTGGGCTAAGAATTTTCTACATATAAGTCGTATTGGGATATCTTCCTATAAATAGCCAGCCTGGAACAACTGTTAATCCACTTGGTTGGTTTCGAATTTAGGATTTACTTATGTGCAACGCAGTCCCTAGAGGGTGTCTCTCTCCTCCCAGCTCATTCCTCATCAATTTGTCCCCATAACAAAATCGTTTCACTACAGTTCTAGGTTGAATTTAGGATTTACTTATGTGCAACGCAGTCCCTAGAGGGTGTCTCTCTCCTCCCAGCTCATTCCTCATCAATTTGTCCCCATAACAAAATCGTTTCACTACAGTTCTAGGTCTGTTTTCATGATATGGGTAATGGCAGAAGGAAGTTAAAAGAAAATTGCCGGCAAGGAGTGGTCCAAGTAGTCAAGCACGGCGTCCCCTAACAAAGGGACCCGGGTTCGATTCCCAGAAGCCGTCTTGGATTTACCACCCTTTCGGGTGCCCGGCCTCCGCCACGGGTTTGAGAAAGGGGAAGACTAATGTCTCTCCTGACTCAAAAGAAAAAAAAATTGCCTCCAATTTCCCAAAGACTAACCCTTAGAGCCAAAAGAAGATTTATTTCATTTGTGAATAGTTGGCACATATACAAATATTATCACACTGAAGCCATCAACACAATCTGGGACCATTGGGAGAAATTCTCCAGGAGGGTTGAGGTTATGCCATAGGTAAGGTCATACCAAGTAAGACATAACTCTTGTTACAGAAGCTCGTTATACTGCAATCTATAGACCCATGATTATTGGATATCCAGGAAGAACATGTTCACCTTTTCTAACAAAACCATTCTGTCACAACGATAAGAAATTTCCGATATGAAACAATACATTTTTATTATGAACTTGAATGTATCCATAATAATACATTAGAAGAATGTATCCATAACACTGATAATATAGTCAGCGTCAAAGATAAGATGTAATGACATAGTCTGGTAACAATCCTTGTCGGTTTAGCGATAATAATATGCAGTATTTTTTATACAAGAACGACTTTTATTTCCATGTAATCAGATTTGCAAAGGAAAAATCAAAGCTGGTGAGTTTTGCATCCAAGTCAAAAGTATTCTACTTTATGCCCAGATGCAAGGATTATTTATGAAAGGTAAAGCAAATTTCACAATAAGCAAATTTATGTAGGCCTCATTTTCCTCCACTAAAAACACAACAGACATGATAAATATTGACATAGCATCATCACCCTTACCCATAGTAGAAGCAATCATCGATGATAGAAGGCCCAAGACACAAGAGAATGGCAGAGATATTGCAAGAGCTCGGGAACCCATGCTAGTTACCTGCATGCCTCGAAGATCCCATCAGTTAGTAGCCAAGATAGAGAAATAAAACAAACAAGTAACAATCAAGGTACATTTCAGTATAATGTGTGCATAGAAAGCATTTTTGATATCCAGAAATAAAGCAAAGAAGAAAATATAATTAAGTTTAATTACCAGTAGTTGCTCCAAGAAACAAAAGTATGCTAGCATACTGACCATAACAAGAACAGGTACATCTTGCCAAACCCTGTTTATAGTGAAAGAAAACACACACAAGCACTGAATTAATTCACTTGGATAAGCATATGGAAATGAGATTGAACTGTGTGATAAATTAAAATAGGAAAATAGTAAGCAGTAAAAACCATTTTGCATGCATCTTTGTCTCCATAACTTGTTGGTTATCTTGAGGCAACGTGTCTAGGAAGTATGGACACTTCCAGATTGTTGTCATGTCTGTGTCACCACGTGTCCAACATGGACACGACACACCATGGACACGCCTGGACACACGGCGGACATGCCTCCAGCGTGTCCACTTTGAATTTTTTGTATTGGAGTGCCGGACAGGACTTGGACACGTCGTGGACACATCTAAGACAGGCCAGCCTAACCCACATAAGCCTAAGTGTATGGAAAAAAAACCAAGCCTGTTCAAATCCCCGACTCTTCTCCTCGATCACTCCTTGCCCTACTAACATTAGGTGGTTAAGCTTCAGTAGCTACAGTCAAGCCATCGACGCCTTCTCTAGCAACTGTATCAGGCATTATCAGCAGTATTATCTCCACTAATTGTTGCTTCATTCAAGGAATGTCACATCAACCAGAAGGAGAAAAGCTGTCGGATTCACTACCTTCTCTTTCAGTTCCATGTAACTATTCCTCCTTTGCTCCCCCCCCCCTCCTCCTTTTGCTTTTTCTTGTATCCCTCTTTTTCCTACTCTAAAGCTACAGTATTTGCAAGAATGCTCCTTCACCTCCTCTTTTTCTGCACCTCTATGTATGCTTCTCTCTCATCTACTTTTCCTTCTGCCCCTCATGTTCCTCTTCTCGTTCATATCCCTCCTCTTTTTCCTATTTGAATGAGGCAACAACGCTACACTGCTCCCCATCCCCCTCCTCTTATTACATGTTGGTCCTCCACGTCTCCTTCTACATTCCTTCCCACTCCTCTTGCTCCTCCTCTAGGAAAAGATAGCATGTATTGTCCTCCCCATGCATGTCTACTCTTTTTCTTGCTTCTCTACATCTCCATCTGCCCTCCTTTTCTCGTGTACATCCATCTTAAGTAGCTCTCTAATGTATTCCTCTTCTTTTTCTTCCCTCCACCTCCAAGACACCTTCATTTTCCATCTCCTCCATTACCAGCAACCACATATTTCCACACCCCATCCCCTTTTGCCTCTTAATAGTACATGTTGTTTGCCATTACTTCTACCAACAATAAAAAAAACTATCGTCCGCAAAGATTCTATTGCTCTTAAGCATATTCATGTATGTTGTGATTTAAACCAACTTTAGACTTGTAGATATAATGTTATATGTTGATTGCTTGTTGGATTTTATGGTGATTGCCTGTGTGGATGATCTATTCGATCATTTTGTGTGTTTATACGTATAGCATACTATATATCATAATATATGCTACAGATATATTTATATATTTTCTGTGTCCAATGACGTGCATGTGTCTTATAATTTCGGAAATCGACATGTCCGTGTCTGTGTCCGTGTCCGCATTATGTCTATATTTGTGTTCGTGCTTCCTAGCCTGAAGGATATACATTTCCTTAAGTCAAATAATACTCAATATACAACTAATTATTGGGGCGGTTAAAAAGGCCGAAGAGGAAAAGGTTTTGATGGCAGACCAACTCCTGAAAAATCAAATTCATAATTAAACATTTATCCAGGACCGCAGGACAAGTATTTCTAATAAACCAACGGAAACACTGATGACTCTGACAATTGCAAGTAATTGCCCAATCAAATAACCAAATAAAATTACAAAACTGTTAAAGTTCATAACTTACAAAAACGTTCAAAGAAAATGCTTGTTAGTCTATACAATCACCTCAAAACTTTCAAACTGACAAATCAATAACCTAATTGAACATAATTGGTTTCTCTCAGGGAGTTTTAGTCCTACATCAACTCCTCATCTTCAAAAGACAAGCCTTTAGCAAGTTTGACTGATGATATAGGATCCAAGTCCATGTTACTCTAGTGGATTGTGGATGTAGTATGCAGGAATCAGATATTAGTCTCTCTTGGGAGCTTTTGTCTAACAACAGATCCCAGGTCTTCAAAAGGAAAACCTTTAACAATTTTGATGGACAATATAGGATTCAAGTCCATGTTGCTTGAGTGGATTGCAGATGTATGTGGGAGTCAGACATTAGAATGGTTGGTTGATGTGTTGTCAAGGGTTGTGACATGTGACTCATTGTATCATTCTAATCTTCATGCTCGGTCCTGCTAACATGGACATAGACCTAAGAATATGTATCGTCATAGTTTGCATTAACTATTACAATTAGTGTCTAACTTTGTCCGTAGTATGTATGTGTCATCATAAGTGTGATCGAAGAGGATACATGATACAAGAAGGCGTGGTCAACTTAGTGACATATGAAACAATTGTGATTTGGAAATGATCTCAAACAATGGATCATAAAGTGTCTCCGACACAGGCATCTGATGGTGGCATTAGACTTGTAACATCTCAAGATTTGAGGCCTCAGATAAAAATAGCTTAAAAGGAATGATTGGACTACTCATATAACCAAGGTGCACCTCCTTTTTAGGGAGTCCATCACTAAAGAACTATGTGGTTAAGCGTGTTCAGCCCAGAGTAGTACTAGGATGGGTGACCAGTCGGAAAGTTCATCCTGACTTGCGTGTGAGTGAGGACAAAGCGCACAGTTAAGGCTAGTAGTGGTCTGCAGGGTCATTCGTCATTCCGAAAACTCTACTAGAGCCTTGGGTAGTGGGCCCGGGCATTACAAATGGTATCAGAGCTAGCTCCCCTCCAGTAGGTGGGACCCACGTGGCCATGACATGCCAGTCTTAAGACGTGTGGTCAGGGCATGTTGGAAAGGGCTATCCTAGTTGATGGAGCCACCCTTGCGTCGGTAGTCGTGGATGGGAGTTGGGTGTGCATGTGGCATAATGGGTCTACACTGAAATGGGGAGAAATTATGAGGCAATATCATTGAGCCTTGAAGAGGACGTCAAGAGTCTAAGTGGGGGAGATTGTAACATCCCAGGATTTGAGGCATCGGGTAAAAAATCTTAAAACGAATGATTGGACTACCCATATCACCAAGGTGCACCTCTTTTTCAGGGAGCTATCACTAAAGAACTTTGTGGTTAAGCGTGCTCAGTCCAAAGTAGTACTAGGATGGTTGACCAGTCGGGAAGTTTATCCTGGCTTGTATGTGAGTGAGGGCAAAGCGCACAGTTAAAGCTAGTGGTGGTTTGTGGGGTCAGTCGTCATTCATGAAACTCTACTAGAGCCTTGGGCAGTGGACCCGGGCGTTACAAGACGTGTTGGCTTCCATGATCCCAACAAGTTAGGAAGGTGGTAGCTCATTGTCTAACAATGTAAACCAAAATTTGAGGTCGTTGGCAAGGATTGTGACTCAGTCTTCGATTTCCAATTTCCAATGATCCCAACATTGTCATCGTCATTCCACACCATGGTGTAGTGTAGTGCGGAAAGAAACTCATACTCTAAATTTGTGTAATTGGAATTAGTGAATGAAGTAGGAAGTTGTGAACCACATCGATAATAATAGTGGTCATTCCACTTAGATTGGATGATGCCCAAATGGTAATAGGAAGCACGGGAAAGAGCACCAATAATAGTTTTGAGGTTAAATCCAGGTTCCTATGTGCTTGCGATGCACTACGGTTAGTCAAAGATTGTTTGTGGCACCTTATAGAGCATTCCCTTGGGGAAGAGAGGGGGTTGTCTAGAGCCCTTCTTGATGCTCGAGGTAGAGGACTACCAACCTCCTTGCTCTACGTGGGGGCATGTAAATCAACAAGGTCGTTAGGTAGGAAGATGGTCATTGTGTCGGGATGGCGAACCCATAGCCCCGAGTTCATCCTAGGTGGGCAGGACTCTCAGGCATTACAGGAGAGGATCGACGACTTTTTTGGCGGTGATTTAGGGAGATGAGGAGTGAAACCCTCTTTTCGTGCAGCAATGCTTCAGTACATCATTACAGTACCCAGCATTGTTGGATAATAAATAGATCCACCAAAAAGAGGAAGGAAAATGAAATTAGGAGAAGAAATCATGGGAGAAAATCAAGGGGAACGATGAAGGAGAAGATCGAAAGGACAAGGGAAACAATGGAGGATTATGACACGTTTATACCGGCAATATACAATATGCCCGTGTAGATCTACGGATTAGGAAAGCAACAATGTGGTAGGGGGTCTTCGACTTAGACCTAGGGTTTAGGTTTTGAGTTGTTAATTGTGATACAAACGGATGGAGAACCAATTCCTGAAATCTCAAATTCATAATTACCTGAACAGATACCCCACAATTGGTACTTATAATCAACTGGTTGCAGCCCTAATGACTCTAACAATCGTACCACATTGCCTAATTAATAAGCAAATCAAATAGACTTAAATTTGGAACTTGAAACTAAGTCCTTGGAAATAACTTGTAAGAAGAAATGAAGGAGGAAGAAGACGGAAACACCGATCACATGTCGGCTGCAAGAAGCAGCAAACGTGAGTAGGGCTTGAGCCTACACACTTGTATTTATATATTAGGGTAAATACATGAGGTACAAAGAGAGAAAAAGCATAAAAACAACATTCCATAAATAAAATAGGTCAGCCGCCAGTTTGCCGTTCCGCCACTGTGCCGGTGTCGATACCATCGACTTGTGTCGATGGTATCGACGGAGTATTCTCTTGCGCCTGAACCAATCTCGATACTATCGACCTGTGTGTCGATAGTATCGACCGAGATGCAGCTGGCTTCAACATGAACCTGGACAGATCTCGATACTATCGACAGAGTGTCGATAGTATCGACCTAGATGCAGGTTGCTTCACACTCCCCCTCAAGCTGGAGAGTACACATCGTGGATGCCCAGCTTGCCACAGAGTTTCTGAAAAATTGTTGAACCCAAGGGCTTTGTCAGAATATCTGCTAGTTGATCTTCAGACCTAACATATGGAGTCACAATAGTGTCGTCTTTTATTTGATCACGAATAAAATGGCAATCAACCTCTATGTGTTTTGTACGCTCATGAAAGATAGGATTCCTGGCGATGTGCATGGCAGATTGATTGTCACACTTGAGCTCCATAGAAGGTAGAAGAGAAATTTGTAATTCAGATAAAACAGATTTGACCCATTTTAATTCACAGCATGCATGGGCCATAGCACGATACTCAGCTTCAGTGCTAGATCTAGCAACCACATGTTGCTTTTTACTTTTCCATGTGATAAGATGATCACCTAGAAAGGTACAATAGCCTGATGTAGATCTCCTATCAGTATGATCACCAGCCCAGTCAGCATCTGAATATCCTGTGAGAGACAGAGTAGATGGAGGTGCCTTTGGTCTAGAATATGTGATACCTTTACCGGGAGCACTTTTTAGATATCTCAGAATTCTGCAGACTGCTATCCAGTGTGATTGTCGCGGAGAATGCATATATTGGCTGACGACGCCCACAGCAAATGAAATATCCGGTCGGGTGACAGTTAGATATATCAACTTACCCACTATTCTCCTATAATATTCTGGATCTGGATACTCAACATCATCAACCACCTCTTTGATGTGATAATCCATTGGAGTATTTACCGGTTTAGATTCAGCCATGCCTGTCTCCTTTAACAAATCAAGCACATACTTTCTCTGAGATAAATTGACACCTGCATGAGATCTAAGCACTTCAATGCCTAGAAAGTATCTCAATTTGCCCAGATCCTTTGTATGGAAATGTTTGTGCAAACCCTCTTTGACACTAGATATTCCCATGGTGTCACTGCCAGTAATCACTATGTCATCAACGTATACCAGAAGAATAATGGATCCACGGGAAGAGCTGGAGTAAAATAAGGAATGATCAGTCTTGGAGCGAGAGAAACCCATCTGAAGAATAACGTCACTGAACTTGTCAAACCAAGCTCTAGGTGACTGTTTCAGCCCATAAATAGCCTTTTTTAATTGGCATACTTTCTGACACTCCCCCTGAGCAACAAACCCAGGAGGTTGCTCCATATATACTTCTTCCTGTAGATCACCATGGAGAAATGCATTCTTTACATCCAGCTGAAATAATGGCCAATCAAAGGTAGTAGCAAGAGAAATAATGATCCGCACAGAATTCAGGCGAGCAACAGGAGAAAAAGTTTCAAAGAAGTCAACACCATAGGTTTGGGTGTAGCCCTTTGCAACCAATCGAGCTTTCAACCTTTCAACAGATCCATCCGGATTGTGTTTAATAGTGAAAACCCATCTACAGCCTACTACTTTCTTTCCTGCAGGAAGATCAACTAGATCCCAAGTACCATTATTTAAGAGAGCTGACATCTCACATTGCATAGCATGTGTCCAGCCACTGTTCTTCATAGCATCATAATGATTTCTTGGTATAGTCACAGAATCAATCCCAATAGCGAATGCACGAGCCTGCTTAGACAAATGAGACAGGCAACATACATTTGTAATAGGATGTTTAATAGTACAGGACCTAGTACCTTTCCGAACAGCTATAGGAAGGTTGAGATCTGATGTCTCTGTAGGATTCTCTTGAGTAGAAGGTGATGGTGAGGGCTCAGGGACTGGTGCCGCTACTTCTTTTGGATCTTGCCTGCCTCGCCTATGATATACATGTGTATAATGCTCAATGACGGGTCTATCTCCTGCTTGTTCATCCGGAATAGAAGTAAAGTCTGGAATGATAGGTGGCACTCCCTCACTCGGCACGGATGGTGCCAGTCTCTCATTTTGTATTTTTGGTGGCTCTCCCTCACTCAACTGCTCCCCCTTGCTCATAGCATTGGAGAAATATGGAGTGGTCTCATGAAAAGTGACATCCCTAGACACAAACATGCGACGAAGACTAGGACAATAACACTTGTATCCTTTGCTCGTAGTAGAGTAACCCAGGAACAGTGTTTTAAGGGACCTAGGAGACAGCTTGTCGGTCTTAGGGTCAAAGTTATGGACAAAGGAAGTGCAACCAAAAACTCTAAGAGGAATAGGATAGGGAGAGTCCTTGGGACGCAAAACAGAGAAAGGAGTCTGTCCTTGAAGAACAGAGGAAGGTTGCCTATTAATCAAGAAACAAGCAGTTAAAAGAGCTTCAGACCTAAACTTCTTGGGCACATTAGATTGAAACATAATAGATCGAGCAATATCAAGAAGATGACGATTCTTCCTCTCTGCCACCCCATTTTGCTGAGGGGTGTGAGGACAAGATGTGCGGTGAATCATACCAACCGAGCTACAAAAATCAGACATAGCCTTCTGAACATATTCTAAAGCATTATCAGACTGAAGAATTTTTATATTGCAATCAAATTGGACTTTAATTTCAGTATGAAAATGTTTCACAATAGACAACACGGACTCTCTACTTTTAAGAAGGTAGATCCATGTCATGCGTGAGAAATCATCGACAAAGGAGATAAAATAACGAAAACCATTATAACTCTGGTCTTTTACAGGACCCCACACATCACTATGCACTAACTCAAAGGGACGAGAGGCCCGTTTATTGACACAACTGGGATAGGATAATCTATGGTGCTTTCCCAGTTGACATGACTGACACTCTAAGGAAGATAATTGGGACAATTCTGGTTCCAACTTTCGCAGGTTCTCCAAAGAAGGATGTCCATATCTGCAATGCCATAGCAAGGGAGAACCACTCAACAGGATAGATGGAGCAGGAGCAGACATTTGGCGAGGTAGACTGTCACCGTTGAAAAGGTAGAGATCACCTTTCCTAGGCCCCCCACCAATCGTCTTCATACTCTTGAGATCCTGTAAAATAAAACAAGAAGGTCCAAATATTACCCAACATTTTAGAGTGTCAATCAATTTTGCAACAGAAAGTAGATTAAAAGGAAATTCAGGCACAAAGTGAACTGATTTAAGATCAATCTTGGGTGATAGGGAGACAGATCCACTAGCTAAAACTCTTTTCACTGAACCATCTGCCAGTGTAACAGATTGGTGAGGAATAGATGAGTCAATAGTGTGGAGCAATCTCCTCATACCAGTCATATGCTGAGAGGCGCCAGAATCAACCACCCAAGATGAGGATGAGCCTGATGCTATGAGAGATGTTGCCTGATTACCAGCTGTAGATGCTAAATTTGCCGATGAAGAAGATGTTGATGATCCCATACTCATGTGCTGTGTCGCCTGAATGAACCGATCATACTCTTCTTGAGTGAGAGTGATGCTGGTGCCAGAAGTAGTACCCACAGTTGTAGAGGAGGAGGATTCTGTAGTGGTGGCACAATGTGCTGCCCCCACAGGTGGTGCAGCAGGTCTTCCATGTTTCTTCCAACACTTCTCCACTGTATGTCCCGGTTTGTCACAAAAGGTGCATTTTGGACGTGTCCCACGCCCTCTACCCATACCGGGGCTTCCTCCTCGTACTGCAGCAGCAACGGACGCATGAGATTCTCCAGAAGATATATCAGGAACAAAAGAAACAGACTCAAACAAAGATTGCTGGATCCTTGAATAAGCCTCCACAAGGCTGGGTAGTTTATCAGTAGCCAAGATAACGCTCCGAGCGGAGCTACAAGTCGAGTTAAGCCTGGATAAGAATTTGGCTGTAACTAGATCATCTCTATCCTTTATTTGTTCTGCAACAGCCACAGGATGATAATAACTTAGCTCTTGAGCAAGAGCCTGAATTGCCCCAAAATATTCCTCAAGAGATCGGTCACCCTGTTTTTCAGCAAACAAACGATCATAAACCATAAACTGACGGAGAGCATTCTTCTCTTGAGAGTAATGTTGCTTCACTGCGTCCCATATTTCCTTAGCCATAGAGTAGAACATGAACCGTGCGGCGATTGCGGATTCCATACTATTCCACAGCCAAGTCTTCACGAGACTGTCATGTCGCTTCCATTCAGCATACCCTTCATCAGTAGAGACCTTGGGACCCGAGTCAACATGTCTCGCTTTGTCACAAGCCTCCAAGACGGTGTGGATGGCGTTCATCCAAAGAAGATAATTTTTCCCGTTGAGTTTGATAGAGGCGATAGGTGACACCTCGTTGTAGATCATAGGTGTCTTGATATCCTCCATTGTAGAACGGAATATATGACGGATTGATACACGTCAAGAAAGATGTGGTGACGGAAAGATACACGTCACGCACAGAAGAAAACAAGAGAAATGCGTTACTGACGCATTCACAGCCTCCAAAGGATATTCCTAATCACACATGGAGGAGGTGTGACTAGGATGATGATAGAGACGAAGCTAGTCCTCTGGTGGTGTTTTTAGATGATCGTTGGATCACCTGGAGATCCTCAACTGCTTTGTGATAGCGGCTACGATAGGATTAGATATCTACCGCAGACCCAGATTGTCTAACGGTGGTTCTTCTGAGCAGGAGGATTATGCCAAGTCGACGGGTGGGAAGCAGCCGGCCTTCAAGGAGAGAGAGACCTGTAGAGATCCTCCGGAGAAGAGAGGAAGAAGCCCTAGATCGATCTCCGCTCTGATACCATGTAAGAAGAAATGAAGGAGGAAGAAGACGAAAACACCGATCACATGTCGGCTGCAAGAAGCAGCAAACGTGAGTAGGGCTTGAGCCTACACACTTGTATTTATATATTAGGGTAAATACATGAGGTACAAAGAGAGAAAAAGCATAAAAACAACATTCCATAAATCAAATAGGTCAACCGCCAGTTTGCTGTTCTACCACTGTGCCGGTGTCGATACCATCGACTTGTGTCGATGGTATTGACGGAGTATTCTCTTGCGCCTGAACCAATCTCGATACTATCGACCTGTGTGTCGATAGTATCGACCGAGATGCAGCTGGCTTCAACATGAACCTGGACAGATCTCGATACTATCGACAGAGTGTCGATAGTATCGACCTAGATGCAGGTTGCTTCACATAACTAACATGTCCCTACAATTTACAAAAAAAACATTAAATCGACTAATCAACTTCCCACTTCAACTTACTCGAGCTCTCTCGAAAGCTTCCGTCCTACATCAGGTTTACTTTGAAGGGCCAACTATAGCAGGTCAAAGGTCACACAAGAGCAAAAACATCTTTTATGTTGAAGTGGACGAGAAGACATTCAAGACTGATTAAATTAACAAAAGATATAAGCCAAGGAAGGTGCAAGTGATCCAAAATGTCATGAAAATGTGAAAAGCAATGGAACTATCAGAATGGAACATAACCAGACATAGACATTCATTATACTGAATGTATTGTAGCCATTCATTATACTAAATGTATGGACGCTGATAATGACATAAACACGTATAATTTCACTAACATAAGCAGATTTTAAGGAAATAATATATATACAATAACCAAATAAAACTTTATGAATGTAAACAATATGTAAAGACTAAAAGTAGAAACTGTGATACTATTTAAATTGTAAAATAATCATGTGGAGCACAAATAAATTGTCAATGCTAAGAAAAGGATTCCTTTAACATAGCAGAATCTAATAACAAAAGCAAACACTCGTGTTCAACCTATAGTTTACATAGTGAAGTTTAAGAACAAAAGCAAAGAACTCAATTTTACCTGTATCTGGGAACTTGTCCAAATTGATTGTCACCTTGTCTTCGTCTAGTACCAAAGTGAGGGTTCTGTATTCTAAGCAGGGTCACAGGCAGGTTTTGGACTTCTTGCTTGCATATGTCACAATTCTTGTTCCCCTTAATACTGAACCATTTTACTGCACATTCCTGGTGAGCAAGAGCAAGTTCACCTTTACAGCTACATTCCATCTTTAAAGTCTCTCCTCCCTCAGCAAGCTCAACAAAGCATATCCTGCATACTGCTTCTTCTTCTGGGATATCTTCTCCATCGTCTTCCTCTTTAAGAAATATATATATTGTTATGGTGGCATGAACAGGATAAACTAGAACTAATAAGTTTATATATCTCGTGGTAAACTTGTTAGTCATTTTTTTTAATATAAAACTGGAATATTTAAAGCTAATATTGCGTCAATTTTTCAAGCCAAAAAATACAAAAATATAGCTTGATTTTAAGAAAACAGGGAAG
This sequence comes from Alisma plantago-aquatica, assembly GCA_963693085.1. NCBI lineage: Eukaryota > Viridiplantae > Streptophyta > Magnoliopsida > Alismatales > Alismataceae > Alisma > Alisma plantago-aquatica. The sequence continues at coordinate 110,212,042 of OY856411.1, forward strand.
CACCCAGCCTGCGCATGCCTCCTTTTTTTTATACATTTTCTGCTACATATTAAACAAAAAGTAATAGATTACTATGTAACCAGTCCCTCATTTTAATTATTCCACAGAATCAAAATTGGTTTACAGAAAATTCTGAATTGAACATCAAACTTGGTGCACTGATATTAAAGTATAAGAAAAAGGATATATTATCTGTGTACATAAAAAGGATATATTATCTGTGTACAGCATGCCTCTGTACAGTATATTAAGAGCTTGTTTTCTCATTTCAAAGTCATGTTATGGACAAAATTTCACCTTGACCAAGATAATCCAGGCAGTCTCAAAAGAAAAGGAGTAAAGTTAGGAGCAGAATAGGTGAAATTATTGGCTTGGATCCAACATTATAGGGATCTTTTAAAAAGACAAAAATTAAAAGTTGGTTTTTGGAACTCGAAATATGAGTTGTTTGAAATCATTCCAACAGGATATGAAAAACATGTGGTTGTTTTATCCAATACCAAGTTTTACAATCAATCAACAGATAAATACAATATCAATGGAGGTACCTACCAGGTTCAGTTGATGTTGAAGCATTCCCAGCATCACCATCAGGAGCAACAGGGCGAGGACGAGGAGTTACCGGAACGACACGAATCCGGCCTCCTAGAGAATCCATCCTTCCCAGACTTCCATTTTTGGCATTGCCCGGAACAGAAAGCGAACGTCTTATGTTCTTTTGAATTTCTTGCTTCTGTCAGTGAATATAAATGGACTTGGATGATTATAAAGCAGCAATGGAGGGAAATGACACAAAGAAAACATAGCAGAGAGCAATTTCAAACACAGTTCAAAAGAAAGAATCATACACGGAATGTAAATTGGTATAAAACAGAAAATAACCCATGAGTTAAACTTCATAATTGAGCAAAGTATTATTGTTAATAAGTTTTAACATATTTGTTTCAATATGTTGGAACCAATTAGTTTGATATGCCAATGTAACAAGAAACTAGTTCAGAGATGGCAGCAATTCGACATGACCAGTTGTGCTACACCAGCTGTGCCTTACTGACCTACCCTCAGTCACCCAAATGGATGAGTACAACGCACAGTGGTGACAACCTACTACCCTGAAACATATTAACAACAATCTGTCATAATTTAAATACTGAAGAGCCAAGACCTACAATGACACTCCCTCAACTTACAAATGAGGCATGATTATAACAATGGAACAGGACTTCGACTTCGAGTCGACTTTGATAGGTGTGGAACTGGAAGTTTGTGGAAACATCTAGGAAACTTCGAGGATTTTTACAACCAAACTTTGACGCATCTTTGACAAAAATTAAGCTCAATATAGTGATTTCGTGATAAAAAAAAATTGATAGATTTCATCAAACTTGTCTTAAAAACTAAATATATGTTTATATATAGCCATCCATACATGTTTACATATAAATAAAAACACAGTCATGTGCAAATGTACAAGACGTTTTCGACAGTCATGGAAGTGGAAGTTTGTGGAACATGTAAGGAAACTTTGAGGAAGTTCTGGACTAATTCTTTGATGCAAAATAAGCTAAACGATAGTGAGATTGTGAGGGAATTTGGCATAAAACATCAAATTTTTGGTAAACACATACTCCATTTATAATCTTCAATATGAAATGTTTAGAACTTAAATCTGTTCTATATATGTGGTGTTCCCCTATCTACAAAAATCCCAATTGGATCACATTCTAGAATAAAAAAACATAAGAGTTTATTTTTCAAATACATGAATTTGTCAAGAGGGGAAAAAGTAATAAAGGTGAAATGGTATTAGGCTTACACCAAATTTTGCAAAACTTGTGGAAATCTGGTAGAGGAACAAACTTATCATTACTCTCTAGTTGGAAACCAAGGAAATGGTCATCTCAATGTCAAAAATAGTTTCCTAAAAGTTTCTTTATGCCTTCACTATGTATGCAACAATAATAACTACAAAGATCATCAAGAAGATGGGAGGTTTTGAGCTAGCTGAGTCGATTTTATCTAGGCTGAATTCATTGACAGATTTCAACAAGTAGTTAACATCGAGGATATATCGCCAAATGTCGAGGATGTTTAGTAGCATGATTATAACCCTTCAGAAACATAAGGAGAGACACACTACATATAACCAGGATGCCCACACAACATTCCAAATCCTTGCCATTCAAATGAACACATCAACCAGGATTTAGGTAATACTTGCACCAAGAGTCGTTTTCCTCATAGGATGGACCTCATATAATTTTTTTTTTACTTCAAAGCAAATTAGAACTTATAGCAGATAATGAACCAAGCTAACAACCACAGGGGTTATGGAGATGGTGACTAAAGTAAATTGTGCATTTGGTAAAGCCATGTAAATGTGGCAGTTGCAACACCACAAAATGGGATACTTGTTACAGCATTAACCCATCCAAAAAAAAAAGTGCAAGAGGGAAAGTGTGTCCAATGCAAAAGTTATCACTTTTGCAGATAAAGCAAACTGCACATACGAATGTTGTGGATGTAGAAGCTATAAGAAGCAACATACGCCTGAAATGGGATCGTTCATGCAGCATTGCATAATTAGCATATCCAAAAAAAAAAAACTATATGGATATATCCATGCAGAGTAACTCCTTTTGCAGATAAACCAACTTGTTTGCTATTCTTAACAAACAAAAAAAGTGGACCAAGTAAAATAAAGCTAAAGGTGACGTACATCCAGAATGGAGAGATCAACCACATGCCCTTCCTCCGCAGCGGGCGGAGCCAAGGTCCCAACGGGCGTTACAGGGAGAGAGTACGTCCTCTTGGTGGAAAGAGGCGACTGAAACACCTTTGTGAAGGAGAAAGTCCTCTGTGGTTTACTCTGCTGTGTCGGCTGCTGCACCTGCTGCTGCGGCATTTCTTCCTCGGAGGAAGGAGCGCACTGTGCGAGTAGGTTGATCTTCTCTGCTTCGGAGATGGGGCTGTTGTTCTTGGTCTTGAGGCTCCGTTGCGGTAATAGGCCCTTGAACGACGACCTGTTCTTTGTGGAATGTGGTCGCGGAGGAAGGCCTGCTGATCTCGTGGACCCAGGGCTCTGTAGGGAGGTAGGGATGCTGACGCGTGCCGATGTGGGAGACGGGGTTTCCAGTGACCGAACGGGGATTTGGAGCGTCGGTAGGTTTGGCCTCCGGAGCTGGTTCTGCGCCGGGCGGATTTCAGGCTCGATGGATCCGTTTTGAGTAAGAACCTGGAGATAAAAGAGGAAAAGCAGAATGGTTGGTGAGCTGTGCATTTATGGTGTTCGGGACGGTGGAGAATCTAACGTATTTAGAAACCTAGCGATGTTGTTAGAATTCATCACGGCCTGTTCACTGGAACGAAATGGTAATTTTGCATCATAATAAAACCTGAACGACGGCGACAGGAATCAAAATGCAGTGGAACCGCGTAAGAAAAACACCGACCACTTGTGATCAAATCAAACCAGAAAACTTCCACAACCTTCAAAACTAATAATAATCTGCAAGCCACTGAATCACCAAACCCTGTACGTAATCCTCTCTCCAGACAACAATGAGAATTCACTAAACCCGGTTTTGAGAAACCGTCAAGTGTTATAAAGAATTCAGTACAGCATCTCAACCGAATGGGGAAAATTTGCCAGAAGAGGAAGTTGGGACTTTAAACCCCGACTGTGCAGACTATAGACGACGGTGATAGAGAATCAATCAATGCAAGGAAAACAGCGATAGTTAGAAACATCAGACCGAAATCAAAGTGGGAGATTCCGCAAACACCAACCTGACCTGAGGCTGGGACAGACGCACCTATTTGCAAAGGCCACTAGTGAATCACCGACCCCAAATCCTCTTCAGACGAACAGTGTTTATCTATACAATGTACCACATCCTGTTCCTCCGCTAAAGAAAAGGCATCAAAAAAAAAAAAGCACACTCTTCCCAGGGTCGAGTGTCACAAGTTCCGGCCCTCCCGGCCGCCCACGCCGACCATCGATAAATCCGTTACGAAATGAAAAGACCAGCAAAGCAGCAAAAAAGCAAGCATCGCCGAGCCTGGCGCAACAGATTCCGCTGCAGTAGTCAACGCGTGGCCGAGGAGGAAAAGAATCGAAAGCAGTCACGCCGTACAGACACGCCTAAAAAGCCGCGCCGTAAACAGCCGGGAATCGTGCTGTAAGGAACAGGCCGGAGCTCAGCTGACTGGGCACTTAAAGGAAGGAGAGCTGATTCAACAATTTAAACCCACAAGCAGCAGCGGCAGCAGAAGAAGTCAGGAGTACCTGTTGATCGGGGTAATTCCCAGTGGATGACGGCGGCGCGGGGTCGGGCTCCCGCGTACCTGAGGCGGCAACTGGGGAGGTCTCCATGGAAACTCGATCGATCCCTGCAGCAACCCGCGAGCCCAATCCAGCAGTAGCAGCAGCAGCAAAAGGTAAGCAGGCAGGAGGATGATGACGAGGAGGAAAAAGCTAGGAAGGAAAGAGGAATTCGGTAATCCCGCCGAATCCGGAACCCCTTTCGATAGCGCCAATCTTCTTGGCGAATCCAAGGAACCCGATCCTTAACACGCGGTATGTGGCGGGAGAAGAGAGGGACTAGAGGAAAGCCGTAAAAGCTGCTGGAGCGAAGCGCGAGGGAGCTCCGGCTGGAGTGGAAGGGTGGCTTGATGGATGTCGTGTGGGAGTCGGGAAATAGTATAATTAATAAAAGAAGGGTTTCATCCACCTCGGCACCAAGCTGCAGATAGAGACCAGAGAGAGAGAGTGAGCTGGGTGGTGGTGGTGGTGGTGGTGGTGGTGGTGGTGGGAGCAACAGCAGGCAAGGCAAACCAAGACAAGCCAGCCAGCGAACCACGCCTCCTGTGTGAGTGATGATATGGGTTCCGTCCGATTCTGGGTGCTTGGTGACGCACTTTTCCGCAAACCTTTTCTAGTCCTCTAGTGGGACGACTACTAATTGAGGAGGCAGCAGGCGGCAAGGCGTAAGACATTTGATGGTTGAGGAAGGAAATTGGGGGATGGCGCGACGGACAGGGACCCGCCAAACAAGCCCCAGTTTTTCCTTATCTCGCGATTGCAACTCCACAGCAACCAGCTCTACTCCGCCTGGGCGACCTACCACTGTGATGGCTGCTTGACTGTTGACCCTCATGAGCGTGCTCCCTCCGTCTTCCAAGTGGTGGACCCACACTCAGTGGACTCCTTCCAGTGTCCGGGACCCCACCTTGCGTGTGGGCCTTGTAACCTGTTTTTGCTCGGAAAATGGAGTCTGGGCTACGAAACCGCATCTGTCTAACACGGGCTGCCAATGATATTGGATTCCAGGGGTGGAGCTTATTGGGCCCATCATACCACCCACCTTCCCAATGTTCCCATCCGTCGCTGGTTTCCGTTACCTGATTACTGACTACGCGGCCACGCCAACACGCACTTCCTCCCCCTGCTCTTGGTGTCAAGCTTTAATTGATGTTTATTTGTCAACCTTTAATAAGGAGACCGTGACTTAAGATTGCTACTGGACCCAACGTACATGCTGCTTCACCACGGATATGTGGTTTGCGTACACTCACGTAACTACTTATTACTTTTTAACCAACCAGGTGGGGTCGACGAAAGTATTTATTATAGAATATTGTGTCGCCACTCACCATTAGCTTTGTTTGAACACATGAGGAGCTGCCGCAGCAGCAGCAGCAACGTGCCAATTCCCCTGATCACAGCTACCAACCGACCGACTAATATTGTTCAAGACTCCTCCTACAACAACAAAGATGGGTTCTTCAAAGACATTATTCTTGACGTCTCCACCCTAACAACTCTCAAGGCAACACAAGAATCAGAATCCCTTCTTTTCCGGTATTTGACCATTCGATCTCTCTCTATGAATGCCGTGTGTAAAACCATGTAACTTAATTCAACAGTTAGTAGGCGGGGTCCCCTGTATTAATGCTCATAACCCTCATACTATATATCTCTCAATATATCAAATTTTTCAAGTACAACACTTCCCCGCTTGCTTGAATTTTTTTTTTCATCTCTCATTTTCAATACATATACAATGTGATTAGTAAAGCCAAATCCCAAAACACAACTAACATTTTCATTCTCACATCCAAGAAAGAGCAAACAGTACTTTCTCTAAGAATCCGGCATACCAGTTCAATTTTCCATCGATTCTAGGTGTATACACAATTCAAATTGTGGTTATAAGGTTTACTTTTTACTTTTTCAAAAGAAACATTTTGAAAGAAAAAAAAACACTCATCTCAAGGATGTAAACAACACAAAGGAAGAAGAAGAAAACGATTTAGACTTGATTCTTCAAATTTTCTTTATCAGACTTGAAGCACCCATTTTTTTCACTTTCTCCTCGCTCCTTTTCACACTCATGAACCCTAGATATGAAGAAAATATGGAGCAGACAATCAGAATATATAGGAGCCATACATGGTTTGACATCCTTTTTTTCCACCAAGTTTAGAGGTTAGGTTGGCCATTAGACCTGAAGATAAAAATAAACATCACTGGGAATCATTAACTTATCCAATTCTTCGGAGGGAATTTTCTTCAATGACATAAATCACTCGCCTCGACGTGATAAACACCTTAGAAAAACATGTTGTAAGAACTTGATTATTTGATATCCTTAATAAACTTTAAGCACACTAGTTTGTTTTCTTCTAACTTCTCTCACACTTAGGAACCCTAGAAATAAAAGAATTGAGAAGAAAGAATGAGAAAAAGGAGACAAAGATTGCTCTTTTCATCCAAATGAGGGGAGGGATCAGACCATCAGACCTAAGAAGAAATGCAACACCAAAGAAATCGCATTGACTGATAAGTTTACTTTATTTTTTGGATAAACGTTCTCCACGCCATGTGGTAAAAATCTCGCATCTCCGCCTGAAATGTCTTCTTTAGCTTGGCTATAACTATAGTCTTGTTAGGTTGGGCATGTGGAGCTTCAAAGTTGGGGACTTTTCAATTAGTTTCCTCTCTATTACAATTGGAGATGTATTCTTCCCTAAAGTGGGTGATTTGGCTTCTCCTTGTAAAAAAATTGAGATCCAATCCCTACTAAAACCTTAATCTTCACTATCTACATGTAGAATGACTAAATTATGTGATTTGGGGGTTGTTTGTGCTTGAAAGATTGTGTTATAGAACTATTTATTACACTCATCCTACCTCCACTGACTACAGAGTCAGTGGCAGTAGGGTTTGAACGTATGCCTGTAGAATGGCACATAGTTTCTGAAACGAACATCACCAAACCAACAACCAAATCGTCACTAATTATGCAGAATAATCATAAGCAGCGGATTTAATAAAAATCACTCAAATTTAAAACGATTTTGCAAAGATATATATTTCCTGGAAAACTCCTAAAGAAAGAACCAAAATTTTATATATATTAGGGTTCATATTGTACATACATTGTACCATCTCATCTTGAGGATAACATATAACAGTTGCTTTGTCAAAATATATACTAAAGCAACATAAAACCTCAAGGCATGCAAGCCAAAATCTCATATCGTTCATAAAACCATCACACACTAAATTTGAGGACCTGAGAGTACAGAGATGACACATAGGACTTCAATCTACAAGACATAACAGACAGTACACTCAACATTAGCTATTACCGTTGTCCCTACTGTTGTTGTCCTTCCTCTACAGCATGATCTCTACCTCCTCGTACACGTCCACATAAAAATTGTGGATCCCACGGGGTAAGACAATTGTCTCAGTGAGAGATATAACTCTCCGCCAACAATGTTATTATCACAGGTAAACAGTATAAAACTTAGCAGAGGTTCTTTTTATTAATAAGCAAGGTTAATCGATAACACCCATTTTGGGGCTATTTAGGGCCTTTATTTTGTTGTCAAAACGGCCTTATAAACTGTTTTTCCTCTCTATTTTATCTTGTTACTGCATAGAAATAGCATGCACTATGTGTTGGTATACATATATGCCCATAGAGCCATCCCAAGCGATTGCATGGAGTCGGATAATAATTAATCAATTAATGTGATTATTTGGTTAATTAATGAATTCCAGAATATTCTAATTAATCCACGAGCATTTTAATTAACGCAGTGTTTTTGTTTGCCGATGGGTTTAGGAAACCCTACTTCCCTTCGTATCCTATTTAAAGGAGGATTGACGGCTGATATCTATATAAGATAGACAGAGGCTTTTCAGTTTACGCTCACGTACGTAAATCCTAGTTGTCATCGTCCTTAGGAGAGGAAGGAGAGCAACGCGACGATAGCACACCGCCTCACAGACACGACTCCTTCCTGCCGGTTTAGGAAGCGCGACGTGGAGTTCCAGTCCATCTGTGTGGATGAAGTAGAGACGCAGACGCTGAGACACCTGCGTTCGGAGGACATCGAAGACCATTCGTGCGCGTAAGGAGCCGCGTACGTCACCACACGACAGGAGCACCGCCGGACCTTCCTGCAACAGCGAACGGGAGAGAAGTTTCGTCCGTGTAGGTCAACAGTGTTGCACCGTCGTGCAGCGGGACATCGCCGGACTTGCTCTGTGATAAGGTATATCCCGCAAACACTCCTTCCAAATATGTTATTGTTGACGACATCCTGTTTCAAGTTGCGTGGATTTTATTGCTTCCACTGCGCATGTTTTCTCCACAAATTGATGTGGAATTTCAAGTTCTAAATGTAACACAGGAACCTCGTAGGTCTAGTAGGACACAACTTGAGCCTGAGAGATTTGGATTTCTCATGACTCAAGACAGTGACGAATTGGGCATAGAAGATGAGCCAACTTCCTATCTAGAAGCTACTAAGGGACCAAAATCTGAGAAATGGCTCAAAGCCATGAGATCTGAGATGGAATCCATGTACACCAACAAGGTATGGACCTTGGTGGATCCACCCGAAGGGGTAAAACCCATAGGGTGCAAGTGGGTCTTCAAGAAGAAGACTGATGTAACATCCCTGACCTGGGTTATGAATTAACCCTAGGTGTTTTTCCTAAGATATGTAATTAAATCCTTGTGATTATCTTTTGGCATGTAATTAAGTTCCTAGGGAACATACATTTTCATTTCTGTCCTTTTTAAACAATGATTGTAGTATTGTTTGGTAATACAGGGACCTATGTGCAAATTACCCAATTAGAGGGGTTAACTTGCAAATAACACAGGTTAAGATTTTCCTATAATAAAGAGACATCATATGAAGGAATATGATGAGGTATGATGGATTTCATAAGTTTGGGCACCAAGGTGCAGCTTGTGGAGCAATCCTTGTGCTTAAACCCTAATTTTGGTGTAAAGTGCAATTTACCCAAAATGTGGGGTGCAACTTGTGCTATACACTTTCTAGAATATCTTTTATGACTCTTGACATCATTTAGAGAAGAAAGGATGAGAGGGGCACTTCTATTAAATAATTGGATAAGAAGGATGATCTTTGTAGTGAAAACACCTAGTATGAGTAAGAAGACCCTTCATATATATATATATATATATATATACCTTAGTGTGCATATTGGTTTTCTTTACCCTTAGATCTTGAGTTTTGATGTGCTTTGATTATGTTTTGATAGCTTGAACGTGCCTTAGAAATAAGGAGGGACTTGGATGAGAATTACATGCTTTAGAGGTCCTTATGGTGAAAATCAGCCTAAACTATATAAGCACCTTTCTTTCCAAACCAAGCAAACATTTTCCTTCACTTCCTCACTTCTTATCTTTCTCAACCGGCCAAAGAAAAGCTCAGGAGCTCAAGGGGACGACCAACCTGTTCTAGGTAAGAGAACACCACCTTCTAGCTTGGATTCATGGAGGAAATCGTATTACAAGGTTGAATTGCTAGTTTTCTTACTTAGGTTCCTTGTTCTAGCCGACCATCCCCATCTTTTTCTTGAAGAATTGACCTTGGCCAACCTGTGGAGCTCAAGACGCCATTAAAGGCTTGAATCTTGGAAGCTTGGAAGCTCTAGGAACCACGTTTGAGGTGAGTTTTATAACTCTAACTCTTAGCTTTGTTATGCATATCTTTGTTCTTGTTTTCTATGATTAGTTCTTCTTCTACCTCCCTTCTTCCTTGCTTTTTTTGCAAGCAAAACGGTGGAGGAACTGACCTGAACAGAGGTTGAGGATGATGGACGTGGATTCCTAGGTCACTTTATGAAACGACCTTGGACCCTTTTGGTCCAAACGGGTGCAACTCGTTTAAGGTCAAACAGGTTCAACCTGTTTGATCTCAAACGATCCTGCAAGATCGTTTGGATCAAAACGACCCCAAGACCGTTTCATAGGGTTGACCAAGGTATGACCGTTTGAGGGTCTGTTCATAATGTATTGAATTTCTATCCTACAAAGAATTATAATCTAATTCCTAACCAATTGAGAGTTGAAGGCACTTCAACACCTTAACCCTAATCGGGTTGAAATTGCTGATTTTAATTATAGATCTTGTTGAGTTTTGGGTTGGAGGATCCAAACGGGTTCAAACCCGTTTGGGGTTCACCCAAACGGTCTCACACTCGTTTAGGGACACCCCAAGACCGTTTGAAGGTCTAGGGTTAAGGAAAATTGATCCATTGTAGGTCCAATTTCAATAGGTTGAAGAATTGATAAAAGTGCTGATTTTAGACCTAATTAGGGTTCAATCCTAATCAAATCAACTTAGATTTTGGTCAAACTTTGGGCAAACAGTCTCAAGACCGTTTGGAGGTCATCCAAACGAACTCAAGACCGTTTGGGCCAAGTTTGGTCCCAATTGGAGTTCAATTGATGGGTTCAATTACAATTTGTTTCACATTGTTGAGAATTGATTATTAGTCGATTGGAAACCCTAATTGAGTTAGACTTAACCCTAATTGGCTTTCAATTAAGGGTCAAATTGGATTCCAATTGATTTATGCTCATCCTAAATGACTCAATCTGTAAGTGGTTAACATGGCTTTGGCCAATTAAAGGCTTCAACATAGGAAACCCTATTCAAACATAACCTATGTGTCACCTTTTATGTTCATGCGGTTTGGACCCAAGTAAGTTCACACTCGTTTGAGTCCAAACGAGTTCACACTCATTTAAGTCCAAATGAGTCTACACTCGTTTGATCTCAAATGGGATCACACTCGTTTGATCTCAAACGGGTTCACACTCGTTTGATCTCAAACGGGTTCACACTCGTTTGATCTCAAACGGGTTCACACTCGTTTGATCTCAAGTGGGTTCACACCCGTTTAAGATCAAGGGGGTCCACACTCGTTTAAGGCCCAAATGGGTTCTAAGTCATTTGAGGTTAAATGAGTTCAAGGTCATTTAAGAATCAAATGGGTTGAAGGTTGAAGATCAAACCCTAAACCAATTGGAGATTTTCAAGGTTGATTATACTTAATCACTTGAAGGTGTAAATGGTTCAATGATGATCTAATATAAACCATAATGGTAACTTAAGATATTAAGGGACTAAGTGATTAATGAATTGACCCATGAGGATGATCAATGGGTAATTTACCAAAAATGCCCCTGAGAGGTTTAATTGAGTTATACCTTGTTCTAATCAAACCCGAATCACTTGATAGTGGTGATTTGGTTTATGTAGATCAAAGGGGACTTAAACTAACCTAATCTAAGTGGTGTAGTCACCATCTACTAGTGAGAGGAGAGATAAAGTACCATTTATGGTGGAAACTAAAGTAAAATACCTTCAATATACATGAATGTGCATGATTAGGGTATGATCCACTTATGAGAGATCATGGAAACCCTAATTATGGTAATTGGAGAATCTTGATCTTATCTGAGGGCTTTAATGATGATGTTTCTCATGCATGGTGATGTAATGAGATTAATTCACCATGAGGTGAATAGTAAACCCTAATTCTAGGGTGATGACATATATTGTGAATAGTAAACCCTAATTGATGAAAATCAGGGAATCTAACCCTTGTAAGAATATAAGGGTACAACTCTTGATATGAACTGCTTACTATTATCAGTTGAATTAACCATGCATGTTTCTATACATGATGGTGATCATATCCAGGTAAGGATTATGATTTCATATTCATTGGAAGCATGTTATTAGCTTTATGAATAATGACATATGTTGATGCCTAGTAAGTGGCTTCTTATGAGAATGATAGGCTGTAAGAGCCATGAATATCATCAAGGTCATGCTTGTCAAATGACTTGTGATTGGACGATTGAGAAATGATAATTGATGTGAGTTAGACTTGATACATTTAGTATTCTACTTTCATAGCTGCTATGCTAATGATTAATGTTTGAAAACATGTATGATGCTAAAAGAATACTGAAATGTACCTAATAATCAAGTTTAATCATATCATGTAGAGCCCTGATCATAGATCCATCATTGTCAGAATTTAAATGATGGTGAAACAGGTTTTCCTAAGGGAACTCCTGGATCACATACTTTAGAGTATGTGGGGGAATATGGATGTGTATATCCTTACATCCTAGTGTAGGAGTTGATGTTGATGTATCTTTATCCATCAACCCTTCACTATATGTTTATACCGGGATGATGTAACACTATTCTTCCAAGGGAATCTTTTATACCGCATCGATGAGAGATAAACATGAAATCTTTTGATGGCGAAGAGAGTGCAGAATGCCACTGTGACTCTAATAGCGAAGTACCAGAATACCCTGGTAAGTTATATTAGCAGGGACACTAGATGTCCTGCATGTTTATCCTCATTCTGACTGAGGTAGTTGAGGGTCATGAGAATCCGGCTCTTTCGATGACCTAGTATGATACCGATGCGACTTACTAGTGATCGGTTGGAGCATGAGCGGTATACCTCATCTCTGCAGGGCATAATGATGTTTGTAAAACATAATCAACCGCGTAGCATAACTGCTTAGGATGAACTACGAGGAACATTGATTGATATTACATTGCTTGTTTTTAATATCCTATTCAAGCATTAGTATATGTGTTCTTCATATTCCTTAAATAAAGATGAGTATTTGTTATCAAGCCTGCTGTGAGTAACCTAAATTACTTGCTCATGATATTCCTTTGATTGCTTTTAACAAAGTTTCTGGCGGAGAGTTATAACTCTCGCTGGGACAATTATTTAAAATTGTCTCACCCCGTAGATTTCTACCTTTAGGTGGACGTCGAGGTCGAAGGAACCGATCTGCAGGTGGACAGCAGCAACAGCAGCAAATTCAGGAGCAGCAGTGACTTCAGGTGGAAACAATGTGATGTCTAGTCTTGTAGTCAGAATAGTCTTATGTCGTCTCTGTACACTCAGGTCCTAGGAGTTTGTTGATCTGAGAATTTTGAAATCTTGAGATTTTGTATCATGACATATATAATCACTCGAGAAGTGATTTATCAGAGATGTAAACAGTTCATCTTACTTTTATAAAAGGAGTTTCAGGTTTTTAAGATCTCGTTTTCGAAAAGTTTTAATTTCTCGTGATTTTCGTATTCCGTTGTTAATCAAATCGCTTCCGCTATGTTTATCTTGTGTTTTGGAGATCAGAGCCCACAATTAGTGGTATCAGAGCTCTAGGTTCGCTGAGTCTACAGAGACATAGGACTTAGAGTGTCAAGTCTATCCTTAGTACTTCTTTCTTATCTAATAGAGTCTTCTGCTCCTCAGGAGAAGAAGATAATTAAGGATGCCTGGACCACAGGAGGAGTATGAGGCCGAAAGTAGTGTTTCTGCGCCTCGAGAAGGTGCAAGGAACCTAGAAATAGAGCAACCTGTACCTGAGCCACCTCGGTTTGACCCAGCTGACATGGGAAACCCAGCGGTTCAAACTATGTTTGGGCAGTTTATGACTGCCATGACACATATCACCGACAGGATGCCCATGCTTGCACCTAGGGCACCTGTCCAGTCTGAGGGTCAAGGTATCGATAAAACGTTCGAGCGACTTCGTCGGGTCAGAGCAACTGAATATTTTGGAACAGCTGACCCTGCTGATGCGAATCTGTGGTTAACTGAGTTGGAGAAAGCTTTCAGAATCCTTAACATCCCCGAAGGTGAGAAGGTTAGACATGATGTCTATCTTCTCAAAGGTAGTGCTGGTCACTGGTGGACCATGGAAGAGCAGAAGAGGCCTGGAATAGAGATCTCGTGGGAAGACTTTCGTCGGGAATTTGTCCGCAGATATTTTCCAAAGACCTTCCTGGATGAGAAGATCTTTCAGTTTGAGAGACTGAGACAGGGTATGATGAACATTAGCGAGTATGAGGCTAAGTTCATGGAGTTGTTGTGATTCTGTCCGCATATGGCTACCACAGATGAAGAAAGGATTAGGAGGTTTGAGAAGGGTTTGAATGCCGACATGACTACTCCCGTGTCTACACTAGAAAACTGGGAGAGATTCTCTACCTTGTTGAGTCAGTCCGAAGGATAGAGAGATCCGTAGTCGAGAAAAGACAAACCCAAAAGAGATATCCACAGTTCCAGGGATCTTCATCTAGAGACTTTAAGAAGCCTAGATTCTCTGCACCTACACCTCCCCCACCCAGATCGAGTTCTCAGACTCAGTGGTCCCCAAGTAGAGGTAGAGGACGAGGTTTACCGCCACGAGAGACTCACAGTTCAGCATCAATATCGGTCACAGGACCGCCAAGACCACAACAACTGGAGAGAAGTTGATATAACTGTGGGAAGGTGGAACATCTGATGAAGGAATGTAGGTCTAGTCCTGTCAGTGTGACACAGCCTCTGAGGCAGGATCAACAGGGATCACAGAGAAGGCAGTCTCAAGGAGCAGCTAGAGGACGTGGGCAAGCGTCTCAGGCTGGATCGTCAGCACCAACTCAACCTCAGGCGACAGCGAGGTTCTATGCTATGAACCCACCAGAAGCAGTAGTCAATCCACGGGTTGTGGCAGGTCAGATGGAACTTTTATATTCTGATATGTCTAAATCCTGTGTGGTATCTATTTTGATTGACCCGGGTGCTACGCACTCCTTTGTCACTCGAAGAGTGATTCGTAACTGCAATATGACAGTTAGACATTGGGCAGATAGCTTGTTGCTTGAAACTCCATTGAGAGGATCTGCTGTTTTGCAAGAGGTATGCTCTCCCTACATCCTCTTCTTTTCTGATCATCGCATTCAAGTGGATCTTATACCACTTGATATGCAAGGATTTGATATAATCCTGGGGATGGATACCTTGGAAAGGTATAGAGTTGTCTTGGGTTGTGAATCCAAACAGGCTGTGTTTGCTGATGAGAGAAACACATGGATCTTTCAAGGAGAGAGAAAGATTCTACCCACCTGTCTTGTGTCTGCTATGGTTGCTGATAAGCTGATGAGGCAAGGATGTTATGCATTCTTGGCCCATGTGATAGATACCACCATGAAGAGTCCTAACCTTGCTGAAGTTCCTATAGTCAGGGAATTTGAAGATGTATTTCCTGAAGAACTTCCAAGTATGCCACCGCCTCGGGAAATTGATTTTGAAATCAATTTGATCCCAGATACCCAACCTATAGCACAAACACCGTATAGGATGGCACCTGCTGAGATGGCATAACTCAAGAAACAGCTTCAAGAGTTGCTTGAGAAAGGTTTTATCCGACCGAGTACTTCACCTTGGGGTGCTCCGGTTTTGTTTGTTAAAAAGAAAGATGGATCAATGCGATTATGCATCGATTATAGACAATTAAATAAAGTAACAATAAAGAATAAGTACCCTTTGCCGAGGATTGATGATCTCTTTGACCAGTTGCGTGGTGCAACCGTCTTCTCAAAGATAGACTTGAGGTCTGGATATCATCAACTCCGTATTACGTATAGTGACATATCCAAGTCTTCCTTCAGAACAAGGTATGGTCACTATGAGTTCACAGTTATGTCGTTTGGACTAACTAATGCACCGACTGCATTTATGGAACTTATGAATAGAATCTTCCGACCTTTCCTCAATCAGTGTGTTGTTGTCTTCATAGATGACATTCTAATCTATAGTAGAGATACTCAGCAGCATGAACAGCGTCTTCGTCAGGCTCTAACTTTGCTAAGACAACATAAGCTATACGCTAAGTTTAGCAAGTGTGAGTTCTGGATGCCAGAGGTATCTTTTCTTGGACATGTGATATCTGCCTCGGGTATTCGTGTTGACCCTAAAAAGGTAGAATCTATTCTACAGTGGGAACAACCGAAAACACCGACGGAGATTTGAAGTTTCCTAGGGTTAGCTAGCTACTACCGAAGGTTTATTAAGAACTTAAGTTCTATAGCCTTACCCTTGACAAAGTTAACCTGGAAAGATGTTCCTTTTGTCTGGAGTGATAAGTGCCAGCAATCTTTTCAGTTGCTGAAGGAGAGGTTGACAAGTGCACCTGTGCTTGTGCTACCTGAGCAAGGCAAAGGATACATAATTTTCTGTGATACCTCTAAGAATGGACTCGGGTGTGTGTTGATGCAGGATAAACAAGTGATTTCTTTTGCTTCCCGACAGCTTAAGAAACACGAAGAGAATTATCCGACACACGATCTGGAGTTAGCTGTAGTGGTTCATGCCTTGAAGATCTGGCGACATTATCTCTACGGAGAGACATTCCAGATTTTCACAGATCACAAGAACCTTAAGTATATCTTCTCTCAGCATGACCTTAACATGAGGCAACGTCGCTGGATGGAGTTAATCAAGGACTATGATTGTACAATAGATTACCATCCAGGAAAGGCCAATGTAGTGGCAGATGCCTTGAGTAGGAAATCAGCAACATCATCCTCTGATAGGGCACAATTAAACTCTTTAGTATGCCCTAGGAGAGATATGCTTATCTCCTTAAGGCAAGACAATGTACAGATGAAGGTGTCATGGATTTTCGGGTTGTTGGCTGAGATGCATATCAAACCCACCCTAAGAGAGCAGATTAAGGAGGCACATCAAGTTGATGTTGCAGTTCAGCAGATTAGATCTGAGTATGGTGATGAGAAGCGAGAAGGTTTTCATGAATCAAATGATCAAGTGGCATGCTATCATGGGAGGATGATAGTACCAGATGTAGATAACCTGAGGAAGTTAGTCCTGGAAGAAGCTCATTCTTTAATGTATGCTATGCATCCAGGAAGTACCAAGATGTATCGAAACTTGAAAGATATGTATTGGTAACCTGGGATGAAGAAGGACGTAGCTGAGTTTGTTCTGAGGTGTCCAGTGTGTCAGCGAGTTAAAGCTGAACACCAGAAGCCTGCAGGAACAATGCAACCTTTACCCATACCACAGTGGAAGTGGGATCATGTAACCATGGACTTTGTTGTTGGTCTACCTAGAACAAACAAAGGACATGATTCCATTTGGGTAATTGTTGATAGGTTGACTAAGACAACACATTTCTTACCTGTCAAAACAACCTATTCTGCTGAAAGGTTATCCCAGTTATATGTTCAAGAGATAGTGTGTTTGCACGGAGTTCCTGTCACCATAGTTTCTGACAGAGGTCCTCAGTTCACAAGTCATTTTTGGGAACAACTACATAGAGCACTAGGCACCCAGTTAAGGTTTAGTACAGCCTTTCATCCACAAATGGATGGACAATCAGAAAGGACTATACAAACCTTAGAAGATCTGTTGAGAGCATGTGCTCTCTAGTTCACAGGAAGTTGGGATCTGCACCTAAGATTGATAGAGTTTGCCTATAACAATAGCTATCAACATAGTATTGATATGGCACCTTATGAAGCCTTGTATGGCAGACGTTGTAGATCACCCTTATGCTGGTATGAGACTGGTGAACATCAATTGTTAGGTCATGATCTTGTGCAGCAGACTACGGAAAAGATTAAAGTAATACAACAACAGATTAAGACTGCACAAGATAGGCAAAAATCTTATGCTGACAAGCATCGTAGACCGTTGGAGTTCCAGGTTGGAGACAGAGTATAACTCAAGGTCTCGCCTTGGAAAGGAGTCCTTCACTTTGGAAGGAAAGGGAAGTTAGCTCCTAGATTTATAGGGCCTTATCCAATCATTGAACCGGTTGGAAAGGTAGCCTATAGACTAGAGTTACCACCAGAATTACAAAAACTACACCTTGTGTTTCACATTTCTATGTTAAGGAAATGTCATCCCGATACCGAGTCAGTTCTACAACCTATGGAAGTAGAATTGAATGAAGATATAACTTATGAGGAAGGACCGATGTCAATCCTTGATAATAGAATTAAAAAGATAAAGAAGAAAGGGATAAGTCTTGTAAAAGTTCTCTGGAATCACCATGGTGTTGAAGAAGCCACTTGGGAACTAGAGGAAGAGATGAGAAGGAAATATCCTACTCTTTTCTCTTAATACGTTTTATTGATTTCGAGGACGAAATCCTTGTAAGGGGTGGATAATTTGTAACATCCCTGACCTGGGTTATGAATTAACCCTAGGTGTTTTGCCTAAGATATGTAATTAAATCCTTGTGATTATCTTTTGGCATGTAATTAAGTTCCCAAGGAACATACATTTTCATTTCTGTCCTTTTTAAACAATGATTGTAGTATTGTTTGGTATTATAGGGACCTATGTGCAAATTACCCAATTCGAGGGGTTAACTTGCAAATAACACAGGTTAAGATGTTCCTCTAATAAAGAGACATCATATGAAGGAATATGATGAGGTATGATGGATTTCCCAAGTTTGGGCACCAAGGTGCAGCTTGTAGAGCAATCCTTGTGCTTAAACCCTAATTTTGGTGTAAAGTGCAATTTACCCAAAATGTGGGGTGCAACTTGTGCTATACACTTTCTAGAATATCTTTTATGACTCTTGACATCATTTAGAGAAGAAAGGATGAGAGGGGCACTTCTATTAAATAATTGGATAAGAAGGATGATCTTTGTAGTGAAAACACCTAGTATGAGTAAGAAGACCCTTCATATATATATATATATATATATATATATATATATATATATATATATATATATATATATATATATATATATATATATATATATATATATATATATATATATATATATATATATATATATACTTTAGTGTGCATATTGGTTTTCTTTACCCTTAGATCTTGAGTTTTGATGGGATTTGATTAAGTTTTGATAGCTTGAACGTGCCTTAGAAATAAGGAGGGACTTGGATGAGAATTACATGCTTTAGAGGTCCTTATGGTGAAAATCAGCCTAAACTATATAAGCGCCTTTCTTTCCAAACCAAGCAAACGTTTTCCTTCACTTCCTCACTTCTTATCTTTCTCAACCGGCCAAAGCAAAGCTCAGGAGCTCAAGGGGACGACCAACCTGTTCTAGGTAAGAGAACACCACCTTCTAGCTTGGATTCATGGAGGAAATCGTATTACAAGGTTGAATTGCTAGTTTTCTTACTTAGGTTCCTTGTTCTAGCCGACCATCCCCATCTTTTTCTTGAAGAATTGACCTTGGCCGACCTGTGGAGCTCAAGACTCCATTAAAGGCTTGAATATTGGAAGATTGGAAGCTCTAGGAACCACGTTTGAGGTGGGTTTTATAACTCTAAATCATAGCTTTGTTATGCATACCTTTGTTCTTGTTTTCTATGATTAGTTCTTCTTCTACCTCCCTTCTTCCTTGCTTTTTTTGCAAGCAAAACGGTGGAGGAACCGACCTGAACAGAGGTTGAGGATGATGGGCGTGGATTCCTAGGTCACTTTATGAAACGACCTTGGACCCTTTTGGTCCAAACGGGTGCAACTCGTTTAAGGTTAAACGGGTTCAACCCGTTTGATCTCAAACGATCCTGCAAGATCGTTTGGATCAAAACGACCCCAAGACCGTTTCATAGGGTTGACCAAGGTATGACCGTTTGAGGGTCTGTTCATAATGTATTGAATTTCTTTCCTACAAAGAATTATAATCTAATTCCTAACCAATTGAGAGTTGAAGGCACTTCAACACCCTAACCCTAATCGGGTTGAAATTGCTGATTTTAATTATAGATCTTGTTGAGTTTTGGGTTGGAGGATCCAAACGGGTTCAAACCCATTTGGGGTTCACCCAAACGGTCTCACACTCGTTTAGTGACACCCCAAGACCGTTTGGAGGTCTAGGGTTAAGGAAAATTGATCCATTGTAGGTCCAATTTCAATAGGTTGAAGAATTGATAAAAGTGCTGATTTTAGACCTAATTAGTGTTCAATCCTAATCAAATCAACTTAGATTTTGGTCAAACTTTGGGCAAACGATCTCAAGACCATTTGGAGGTCATCCAAACGATCTCAAGACCGTTTGGGCCAAGTTTGGGCCCAATTGATGGGTTCAATTACAATTTGTTTCACATTGTTGAGAATTGATGATTAGTCGATTGGAAACCCTAATTGAGTTAGACTTAACCCTAATTGGATTTCAATTAAGAGTCAAATTGGATTCCAATTGATTGAGGCTCATCATAATTTACTCAATATGTAAGTGGTTAACATGGCTTTTGCCAATTAAAGGCTTCAACATAGGAAACCCTATTCAAACTCAACCTATGTGTCACCTTTTATGTTCATGCGGTTTGGACCCAAGTAAGTTCACACTCGTTTGAGTCCAAATGAGTTCACACTCGTTTAAGTCCAAACAAGTCTGCACTCGTTTGATCTCAAATGGGTTCACACTCGTTTGATCTCAAACGGGTTCACACTCGTTTGATCTCAAACGGGTTCACACTCGTTTGATCTCAAGTGGGTTCACACCCGTTTAAGATCAAGGGGGTCCACACTCATTTAAGGCCCAAATGGGTTCTAGGTCGTTTGAGGTTAAACGAGTTCAAGGTCATTTAAGAATAAAATGGGTTGAAGGTTGAAGATCAAACCCTAAACCAATTGGAGATTTTCAAGGTTGATTATACTTAATCACTTGAAGGTGTAAATGGTTCAATGATGATCTAATCTAAACCATAATGGTAACTTAAGATGTTAAGGGACTAAGTGATTAATGAATTGACCCATGAGGATGATCAATGGGTAATTTACCAAAAATGCCTCTGAGAGGTTTAATTGAGTTATACCTTGTTCTAATCAAACCCGAACCACTTGATAGTGGTGATTTGGTTTATGTAGATCAAAGGGGACTTAACCTAACCTAATATAAGTGGTGTGGTCACCATCTACTAGTGAGAGGAGAGATAAAGTACCATTTATGGTGGAAACTCAAGTAAAATACCTTCAATATACATGAATGTGCATGATTAGGGTATGATCCACTTATGAGAGATCATGGAAACCCTAATTATGGTAATTGGTGAATCTTGATCTTATCTGAGGGCTTTAATGATGATGTTTCTCATGCATGGTGATGTAATGAGATTAATTCACCATGAGGTGAAAAGTAAACCCTAATTCTAGGGTGATGACATATATTGTGAATAGTAAACCCTAATTGATGAAAATCAGGGAATCTAACCCTTGTAAGAATATAAGTGTACAACTCTTGATATGAACTGCTTACTATTATCAGTTGAATTAACCATGCAAGTTTCTATACATGATGGTGATCATATCCAGGTAAGGATTATGATTTCATATTCATTGGAAGCATGTTATTAGCTTTATGAATAATGACATATGTTGATGCCTAGTAAGTGGCATCTTATGAGAATGATAGGCTGTAAGAGCCATGAATATCATCAAGGTCATGCTTGTCAAATGACTTGTGATTGGACGATTGAGAAATGATAATTGATGTGAGTTAGACTTGATACATTTAGTATTCTACTTTCATAGCTGCTATGCTAATGATTAATGTTTGAAAACATGTATGATGCTAAAAGAATACTGAAATGTACCTAATAACCAAGTTTAATCATATCATGTAGAGCCATGATCATAGATCCATCATTGTCAGAATTTAAATGATGGTGAAACAGGTTTTCCTAAGGGAACTCCTGGATCACATACTTTAGAGTATGTGGGGGAATATGGATGTGTATATCCTTACATCCTAGTGTAGGAGTTGATGTTGATGTATCTTAATCCATCAACCCTTCACTATATGTTTATACCGGGATGATGTAACACTATTCTTCCAAGGGAATCTTTTATACCGCATCGATGAGAGATAAACATGAAATCTTTCGATGGCGAAGAGAGTGCAGAATGCCACTATGACTCTAATAGTGAAGTACCAGAATACCCTGGTAAGTTATATTAGTAGGGACACTAGATGTCCTGCATGTTTATCCTCATTCTGACTGAGGTAGTTGAGGGTCATGAGAATCCGGCTCTTTCGATGACCTAGTATGATACCGATGTGACTTACTAGTGATCGGTTGGAGCATGAGCGGTATACCTCATCTCCGCAGGGCATAATGATGTTTGTAAAACATAATCAACCGGGTAGCATAACTGCTTAGGATGAACTATGAGGAACATTGATTGATATTACATTGCTTGTTTTTAATATCCTGTTCAAGCATTAGTATACGTGTTCTTCATATTCCTTAAATAAAGATGAGTATTTGTTATCAAGCCTGCTGTGAGTAACCTAAATTACCTGCTCATGATATTCCTTTGATTGCTTTTAACAAAGTTTCTGGCGGAGAGTTATAACTCTAACTGGGACAATTATTTAAAATTGTCTCACCCCGTAGATTTCTACCTTTAGGTGGACGTCGAGGTCAAAGGAACCGATCTGCAGGTGGACAGCAGCAACAATAGCAAATTCAGGAGCAATAGTGACTTCAGGTGGAAACACTGTGATGTCTAGTCTTGTAGTCAGAATAGTCTTATGTCGTCTATGTACACTCAGGTCCTAGGAGTTTGTTGATCTGAGAATTTTGAAATCTTGAGATTTTGTATCATGACGTATATAATCACTCAAAAAGTGATTTATCAGAGATGTAAACAGTTCATCTTACTTTTATAAAAGGAGTTTCAGGTTTTTAAGATCTCGTTTTCGAAAAGTTTTAATTTCTCGTGATTTTCGTATTCCGCTATTAATCGAATCGCTTCCGCTATGTTTATCTTGTGTTTTGGAGATCAGAGCCCACAATTAGTGGTATCAGAGCTCTAGGTTTGCTGAGTCTATAGAGACATAGGACTTAGAGTGTCAAGTCTATCCTTAGTACTTCTTTCTTATCTAATAGAGTCTTCTGCTCCTGAGGAGAAGAAGATAATTAAGGATGTCTAGACCATAGGAGGAGTATGAGGCCAAAAGTAGTGTTGCTGCGCCTCGAGAAGGTGCAAGGAACCTAGAAATAGAGCAACCTGTACCAGAGCCACCTCGGTTTGACCCAGCTGACATGGGAAACCCAGCGGTTCAAACTATGTTTGGGCAGTTTATGACTGCCATGACACATATCACCGACAGGATGCCCATGCCTGCACCTAGGGCACCTGTACAGTCTGAGGATCAAGGTATCGGTAAAACGTTCGAGCGACTTCGTCGGGTCGGAGAAACTGAATATTTTGGAACAGCTGACCCTACTGATGCGGATCTGTGGTTAACTGAGTTGGAGAAAGCTTTCAGAATCCTTAACATCCCCGAAGGTGAGAAGGTTAGACATGCTGTCTATCTTCTCAAAGTTAGTGCTGGTCACTGGTGGACCATGGAAGAGCAGAAGAGGCCTGGAATAGAGATCTCGTGGGAAGACTTTTGTCGGGAATTTGTCCGCAGATATTTTCCAAAGACCTTCCTGGATGAGAAGATCTCTCAGTTTGAGAGACTGAGACAGGGTATGATGAACATTAGCGAGTATGAGGCTAAGTTCATGGAGTTGTTGCGATTCTGTCCGCATATGGCTACCACAGATGAAGAAAGGATTAGGAGGTTTGAGAAGGGTTTGAATGCCGACATGACTACTCCCGTGTCTACACTAGAAAACTGGGAGAGATTCTCTACCTTTGTTGAGTCAGTCCGAAGGATAGAGAGATCCATAGTCGAGAAAAGACAAACCCAAAAGAGATATCCACAGTTCCAGGGATCTTCATCTAGAGACTTTAAGAAGCCTAGATTCTCTGCACCTACACCTCCCCCACCCAGATCGAGTTCTCAGACTCAGTGGTCCCCAAGTAGAGGTAGAGGACGAGGTTTACCGCCACGAGAGACTCACAGTTCAGCATCAATATCGGTCATAGGACCGCCAAGACCACAACAACTAGAGAGAAGTTGCTATAACTGTGGGAAGGTGGGACATCTGATGAAGGAATGTTGGTCTAGGCCTGTCAGTGTGACACTAACCTCTGAGGCAGGATCAACAGGGATCACAGAGAAGGCAGTCTCAAGGAGCAGCTAGAGGACGTGGGCAAGCGTCTCAGGCTGGATCGTCAGCACCAACTCAACCTCAGGTGACAACGAGGTTCTATGTTATGAACCCACCAGAAGCAGTAGTCAATCCACGGGTTGTGGCAGGTCAGATGGAACTTTTATATTCTGATATGTCTAAATCCTGTGTGGTATCTATTTTGATTGACCCGGGTGCTACACACTACTTTGTCACTCGAAGAGTGATTCGTAACTGCAATATGACAGTTAGACATAGGGCAGATAACTTGTTGCTTGAAACTCCGTTGAGAGGATCTGCTGTTTTGTAAGAGGTATGCTCTCCCTGCATCCTCTTCTTTTCTGATCATCGCATTCAAGTGGATCTTATACCACTTGATATGCAAGGATTTGATATAATCCTGGGGATGGATACCTTGGAAAGGTATAGAGTTGTCTTGGGTTGTGAATCCAAGCAGGCTGTGTTTGCTGATGAGAGCAACACATGGATCTTTCAAGGAGAGAGAAAGATTCTACCCACCTGTCTTGTGTCTGCTATGGTTGTTGATAAGCTGATGAGGCAAGGATGTTATGCATTCTTGGCCCATGTGATAGATACCACCATGAAGAGCCCTAACCTTGCTGAAGTTCCTATAGTCAGGGAATTTGAAGATGTATTTCCTGAAGAACTTCCAAGTATGCCACCGCCTCGGGAAATTGATTTTGAAATCAATTTGATCCCAGATACCCAACCTATAGCACAAACACCGTATAGGATGGCACCTGCTGAGATGGCAGAACTCAAGAAACAGCTTCAAGAGTTGCTTGAGAAAGGTTTTATCCAACCGAGTACTTCACCTTGGGGTGCTACGGTTTTGTTTGTTAAAAAGAAAGATGGATCAATGCGATTATGCATCGATTATAGACAATTAAATAAAGTAACAATAAAGAATAAGTACCCTTTGCCGAGGATTGATGATCTCTTTGACCAGTTGCGTGGTGCAACCGTCTTCTCAAAGATAGACTTGAGGTCTGGATATCATCAACTCCGTATTAAGGATAGTGACATATCCAAGTCTGCCTTCAGAACAAGGTATGGTCACTATGAGTTCACAGTTATGTCGTTTGGACTAACTAATGCACCGGCTGCATTTATGGAACTTATGAATAGAATCTTCCGACCTTTCCTCGATCAGTGTGTTGTTGTCTTCATAGATGACATTCTAATCTATAGTAGAGATACTCAGCATCATGAACAGCGTCTTCGTCAGGCTCTAACTTTGCTAAGACAACATAAGCTATACGCTAAGTTTAGCAAGTGTGAGTTCTGGATGCCGGAGGTATCTTTTCTTGGACATGTGATATCTGCCTCGGGTGTTCGTGTTGACCCTAAAAAGGTAGAATCTGTTCTACAGTGGGAACAACCAAAAACACCGACGGAGATTCGAAGTTTCCTAGGGTTAGCTGGCTACTACCGAAGGTTTATTAAGAACTTCAGTTCTATAGCCTTACCCTTGACAAAGTTGACCCGGAAAGATGTTCCTTTTGTCTGGAGTGATAAGTGCCAGCAATCTTTTCAGTTGCTGAAGGAGAGGTTGACAAGTGCACATGTGCTTGTGCTACCTGATCAAGGCAAAGGATACATAATTTTCTGTGATGCCTCTAAGAATGGACTCGGGTGTGTGTTGATGCAGGATAAACAAGTGATTTCTTTTGCTTCTCGACAACTTAAGAAACACGAAGAGAATTATCCAACACACGATCTGGAGTTAGCTGTTGTGGTTCATGCCTTGAAGATCTGGAGACATTATCTCTACAGAGAGACATTCCAGATTTTCACAGATCACAAGAACCTTAAGTATATCTTCTCTCAGCATGACCTTAACATGAGGCAACATCGCTGGATGGAGTTAATCAAGGACTACGATTGTACAATAGATTACCATCCAGGAAAGGCCAATGTAGTGGCAGATGCCTTGAGTAGGAAATCAGCAACATCATCCTCTGATAGGGCACAATTAAACTCTTTAGTATGCCCTAGGAGAGATATGCTTATCTCCTTAAGGCAAGACAATGTACAGATGAAGGTGTCATGGATTGTCGGGTTGTTGGCTGAGATGCATATCAAACCCACCCTAAGAGAGCAGATTAAGGAGGCACAGCAAGTTGATGTTGCAGTTCAGCAGATTAGATCTGAGTATGGTGATGAGAAGCGAGAAGGTTTTCATGAATCAGATGATCAAGTGGCATGCTATCATGGGAGGATGATAGTACCAGATGTAGATAACCTGAGGAAGTTAGTCCTGGAAGAAGCTCATTCTTCAATGTATGCTATGCATCCAGGAAGCACCAAGATGTATCGAAACTTGAAAGATATGTATTGGTGGCCTGGGATGAAGAAGGACGTAGCTGAGTTTGTTCTAAGGTGTCCAGTGTGTCAGCAAGTTAAAGTTGAACACCAGAAGCCTGCAGGAACAATGCAACCTTTACCCATACCACAGTGGAAGTGGGATCATGTAACCATGGACTTTGTTGTTGGTCTACCTAGAACAAACAAAGGACATGATTCCATTTGGGTAATTGTTGATAGGTTGACTAAGACAACACATTTCTTACCTGTCAAAACAACCTATTCTGCTGAAAGGTTATCCCAGTTATATGTTCAAGAGATAGTGCGTTTGCACGGAGTTCCTATCACCATAGTTTCTGACAGAGGTCCTCAGTTCACAAGTCATTTTTTGGAACAGCTACATAGAGTACTAGGCACCCAGTTAAGGTTTAGTATAGCCTTTCATCCACAAATGGATGGACAGTCAGAAAGGACTATACAGACCTTAGAAGATCTGTTGAGAGCATATGTTCTCCAGTTCACAGGAAGTTGGGATCTGCACCTAAGCTTGATAGAGTTTGCCTATAACAATAGCTATCAACATAGTATTGATATGGCACCTTATGAAGCCTTGTATGGCAGACGTTGTAGATCACCCTTATGCTGGTATGAGACTGGTGAACATCAATTGTTAGGTCCTGATCTTGTGCAGCAGACTACAGAAAAGATTAAAGTAATACAACAACAGATTAAGACTGCAAAAGACAGGCAAAAATCTTATACTGACAAGCGTCGTAGACCGTTGGAGTTCCAGGTTGGAGACAGAGTATATCTCAAGGTCTCGCCTTGGAAAGGAGTCCTTTGCTTTGGAAGGAAAGGGAAGTTAGTTCCTAGATTTATAGGGCCTTATCCAATCATTGAACGGGTTGGAAAGGTAGCCTATAGACTAGAGTTACCACCACAATTACAAAAACTACACCCTGTGTTTCACATTTCTATGTTAAGGAAATGTCATCCCGATACCGAGTCAGTTCTACAACCTATGGAAGTAGAATTGAATGAAGATATAACTTATGAGGAAGGACCGGTGTCAATCCTTGATAATAGAATTAAAAATCTAAAGAAGAAAGAGATAAGTCTTGTAAAAGTTCTCTGGAATCACCATGGCGTTG
Organism: Alisma plantago-aquatica; assembly: GCA_963693085.1. NCBI lineage: Eukaryota > Viridiplantae > Streptophyta > Magnoliopsida > Alismatales > Alismataceae > Alisma > Alisma plantago-aquatica. The sequence continues at coordinate 110,239,721 of OY856411.1, forward strand.
AAGAAGCCACTTGGGAACTAGAGGAAGAGATGAGAAGGAAATATCCTACTCTTTTCTCTTAATACGTTTTATCGATTTCGAGGACGAAATCTTTGTAAGGGGTGGATAATTTGTAACATCCCTGACCTGGGTTATGAATTAACCCTAGGTGTTTTGCCTAAGATATGTAATTAAATCCTTGTGATTATCTTTTGGCATGTAATTAAGTTCCTAAGGAACATACATTTTCATTTCTGTCCTTTTTAAACAATGATTGTAGTATTGTTTGGTAATACAGGGACCTATGTGCAAATTACCCAATTAGAGGGGTTAACTTGCAAATAACACAGGTTAAGATGTTCCTCTAATAAAGAGACATCATATGAAGGAATATGATGAGGTATGATGGATTTCCCAAGTTTGGGCACCAAGGTGCAGCTTGTGGAGCAATCCTTGTGCTTAAACCCTAATTTTGGTGTAAAGTGCAATTTACCCAAAATGTGGGGTGCAACTTGTGCTATACACTTTTTAGAATATCTTTTATGACTCTTGACATTATTTAGAGAAGAAAGGATGAGAGGGGCACTTCTATTAAATAATTGGATAAGAAGGATGATCTTTGTAGTGAAAACACCTAGTATGAGTAAGAAGACCCTTCATATATATATATATACCTTAGTGTGCATATTGGTTTTCTTTACCCTTAGATCTTGAGTTTTGATGGGCTTTGATTAAGTTTTGATAGCTTGAACGTGCCTTAGAAATAAGGAGGGACTTGGATGAGAATTACATGCTTTAGAGGTCCTTATGGTGAAAATCAGCCTAAACTATATAAGCACCTTTCTTTCCAAACCAAGCAAACGTTTTCCTTCACTTCCTCACTTCTTATCTTTCTCAACCGGCCAAAGCAAAGCTCAGGAGCTCAAGGGGACGACAAACCTGTTCTAGGTAAGAGAACACCACCTTCTAGCTTGGATTCATGGAGGAAATCGTATTACAAGGTTGAATTGCTAGTTTTCTTACTTAGGTTCCTTGTTCTAGCCGACCATCCCCATCTTTTTCTTGAAGAATTGACCTTGGCCGACCTGTGGAGCTCAAGACGCAATTAAAGGCTTGAATCTTGGAAGCTTGGAAGCTCTAGGAACCACGTTTGAGGCAGGTTTTATAACTCTAACTCTTAGCTTTGTTATGCATATCTTTGTTCTTGTTTTCTATGATTAGTTCTTCTTCTACCTCCCTTCTTCCTTGCTTTTTTTGCAAGCAAAACGGTGGAGGAACTGACCTGAACAGAGGTTGAGGATTATGGGCGTGGATTCCTAGGTAACTTTATGAAACGACCTTGGACCCTTTTGGTCCAAACGGGTGCAACTCGTTTAAGGTCAAACGGGTTCAACCCGTTTGATCTCAAACGATCCTGCAAGATCGTTTGGATCAAAACGACCCCAAGACCGTTTCATAGGGTTGAACAAGGTATGACCGTTTGAGGGTCTGTTCATAATGTATTGAATTTATTTCCTACAAAGAATTATAATCTAATTCCTAACCAATTGAGAGTTGAAGGCACTTCAACACCCTAACCCTAATCGGGTTGAAATTGCTGATTTTAATTATAGATCTTGTTGAGTTTTGGGTTGGAGGATCCAAACGGGTTCAAACCAATTTGGGGTTCACCCAAACGGTCTCACACTCTTTTAGTGACACCCGAAGACCGTTTGGAGGTCTAGGGTTAAGGAAAATTGATCAATTGTAGGTCCAATTTCAATAGGTTGAAGAATTGATAAAAGTGCTGATTTTAGACCTAATTAGGGTTCAATCCTAATCAAATCAACTTAGATTTTGGTCAAACTTTGGGAAAACGGTATCAAGACCGTTTGGAGGTCATCCAAACTATCTCAAGACCGTTTGGGCCAAGTTTGGGCCCAATTGGAGTTCAATTGATGGGTTCAATTACAATTTGTTTCACATTGTTGAGAATTGATGATTAGTCGATTGGAAACCCTAATTGAGTTAGACTTAACCCTAATTGGCTTTCAATTAAGGGTCAAATTGGAGTCCAATTGATTGAGGCTCATCCTAATTGACTCAATCTGTAAGTGGTTAACATGGCTTTGGCCAATTAAAGGCTTCAACATAGGAAACCCTATTCAAACATAACCTATGTGTCACCTTTTATGTTCATGCGGTTTGGACCCAAGTAAGTTCACACTCGTTTGAGTCCAAATGAGTTCACACTCGTTTAAGTCCAAACAAGTCTACACTCGTTTGATCTCAAACGGGTTCACACTCGTTTGATCTCAAACGGGTTCACACTCGTTTGATCTCAAACGGGTTCACACCCGTTTAAGATCAAGGGGGTCCACACTCGTTTAAGGCCCAAATGGGTTCTAGGTCGTTTGAGGTTAAACGAGTTCAAGGTCATTTAAGAATAAAATGGGTTGAAGGTTGAAGATCAAACCCTAAACCAATTGGAGATTTTCAAGGTTGATTATACTTAATCACTTGAAGGTGTAAATGGTTCAATGATGATCTAATCTAAACCATAATGGTAACTTAAGATATTAAGGGACTAAGTGATTAATGAATTGACCCATGAGGATGATCAGTGGGTAATTTACCAAAAATGCCCATGAGAGGTTTAATTGAGTTATACCTTGTTCTAATCAAACCCGAATCACTTGATAGTGGTGATTTGGTTTATGTAGATCAAAGGGGACTTAACCTAACCTAATCTAAGTGGTGTAGTCACCATCTACTAGTGAGAGGAGAGAGAAAGTACCATTTATGGTGGAAACTCAAGTAAAATATCTTCAATATACATGAATGTGCATGATTAGGGTATGATCCACTTATGAGAGATCATGGAAACCCTAATTATGGTAATTAGTGAATCTTGATCTTATCTGAGGGCTTCAATGATGATGTTTCTCATGCATGGTGATGTAATGAGATTAATTCACCATGAGGTGAATAGTAAACCCTAATTCTAGGGTGATGACATATATTGTAAATAGTAAACCCTAATTGATGAAAATCAGGGAATCTAACCCTTTTAAGAATATAAGGGTACAACTCTTGATATGAACTGCTTACTATTATCAGTTGAATTAACCATGCAGGTTTCTATACATGATGGTGATCATATCCAGGTAAGGATTATGATTTCATATTCATTGGAAGCATGTTATTAGCTTTATGAATAATGACATATGTTGATGCCTAGTAAGTGGCATCTTATGAGAATGATAGGCTGTAAGAGCCATGAATATCATCAAGGTCATGCTTGTCAAATGACTTGTGATTGGACGATTGAGAAATGATAATTGATGTGAGTTAGACTTGATACATTTAGTATTCTACTTTCATAGCTGCTATGCTAATGATTAATATTTGAAAACATGTATGATGCTAAAAGAATACTGAAATGTACCTAATAACCAAGTTTAATCATATCATGTAGAGCCCTGATCATAGATCCATCATTGTCAGAATTTAAATGATGGTGAAACAGGTTTTCCTAAGGGAACTCCTGCATCACATACTTTAGAGTATGTGGGGGAATATGGATGTGTATATCCTTACATCCTAGTGTAGGAGTTGATGTTGATGTATCTTAATCCATCAACCCTTCACTATATGTTTATACCGGGATGATGTAACACTATTCTTCCAAGGGAATCTTTTATACCGCATCGATGAGAGATAAACATGAAATCTTTCGATGGCGAAGAGAGTGCAGAATGCCACTGTGACTCTAATAGCGAAGTACCAGAATACCCTGGTAAGTTATATTAGCAAGGACACTAGATGTCCTGCATGTTTATCCTCATTCTGACTGAGGTAGTTGAGGGTCATGAGAATCCGGCTCTTTCGATGACCTAGTATGATACTGATGCGACTTACTAGTGATCGGTTGGAGCATGAGCGGTATACCTCATCTCCGCAGGGCATAATGATGTTTGTAAAACATAATCAACCGCGTAGCATAACTGCTTAGGATGAACTACGAGGAACATTGATTGATATTACATTATTTGTTTTTAATATCATGTTCAAGCATTAGTATACGTGTTCTTCATATTCCTTAAATAAAGATGAGTATTTGTTATCAAGCCTGCTGTGAGTAACCTAAATTACCTGCTCATGATATTCCTTTGATTGCTTTTAACAAAGTTTCTGGCGGAGAGTTATAACTCTCGCTGGGACAATTATTTAAAATTGTCTCACCCCGTAGATTTCTACCTTTAGGTGGACGTCGAGGTCAAAGGAACCGATCTGCATGTGGACAGCAGCAACAATAGCAAATTCAGGAGCAATAGTGACTTCAGGTGGAAACACTGTGATGTCTAGTCTTGTAGTCAGAATAGTCTTATGTCGTCTCTGTACACTCAGGTCCTAGGAGTTTGTTGATCTGAGAATTTTGAAATCTTGAGATTTGGTATCATGACGTATATAATCACTCAAGAAGTGATTTATCAGAGATGTAAACAGTTCATCTTACTTTTATAAAAGGAGTTTCAGGTTTTTAAGATCTCGTTTTCGAAAAGTTTTAATTTCTCGTGATTTTCGTATTCCGCTGTTAATCGAATCGCTTCTGCTATGTTTATCTTGTGTTTTGGAGATCAGAGCCCACAATTAGTGGTATCAGAGCTCTAGGATCGCTGAGTCTACAGTGACATAGGACTTAGAGTGTCAAGTCTATCCTTAGTACTTCTTTCTTATCTAATAGAGTCTTCTGCTCCTCAGGAGAAGAAGATAATTAAGGATGTCTGGACCACAGGAGGAGTATGAGGCCGAAAGTAGTGTTGCTGCGCCTCCAGAAGGTGCAAGGAACCTAGAAATAGAGCAACCTGTACCTGAGCCACCTCGGTTTGACCCAGATGACATGGGAAACCCACCGGTTCAAACTATGTTTGGGCAGTTTATGACTGCCATGACACATATCACCGACAGGATGCCCATGCCTGCACCTAGGGCACCTGTCCAGTCTGAGGGTCAAGGTATCAGTAAAACGTTCGAGCGACTTCATCGGGTCGGAGCAACTGAATATTTTGGAACAGCTGACCCTACTGATGCGGATCTGTGGTTAACTGAGTTGGAGAAAGCTTTCAGAATCCTTAACATCCCCAAAGGTGAGAATGTTAGACATGCTGTCTATCTTCTCAAAGGTAGTGCTGGTCACTGGTGGACCATGGAAGAGCATAAGAGGCCTGGAATAGAGATCTCGTGGGAAGACTTTCGTCGGGAATTTGTCCGCAGATATTTTCCAAAGACCTTCCTGGACGAGAAGATCTCTCAGTTTGAGAGACTGAGACAGGGTATGATGAACATTAGCGAGTATGAGGCTAAGTTCATGGAGTTGTTGCGATTCTGTCCGCATATGGCTACCACTGATGAAGAAAGGATTAGGAGGTTTGAGAAGGGTTTGAATGCCGACATGACTACTCCCGTGTCTACACTAGAAAACTGGGAGAGATTCTCTACCTTTGTTGAGTCAGTCCAAAGGATAGAGAGATCCGTAGTCGAGAAAAGACAAACCCAAAAGAGATATTCACAGTTCCAGGGATCTTCATCTAGAGACTTTAAGAAGCCTAGATTCTCTGCACCTACACCTCCCCCACCCAGATCGAGTTCTCAGACTCAGTGGTCCCCAAGTAGAGGTAGAGGACGAGGTTTACCGCCACGAGAGACTCACAGTTCAGCATCAATATCGGTCACAGGACCGCCAAGACCACAACAACTGGAGAGAAGTTGCTATAACTGTGGGAAGGTGGGACATCTAATGAAGGAATGTAGGTCTAGGCCTGTTAGTGTGACATAGCCTCTGAGGCAGGATCAACAGGGATCACAGAGAAGGCAGTCTCAAGGAGCAGCTAGAGGACGTGGGCAAGCGTCTCAGGCTGGATCGTCAGCACCAACTCAACCTCAGGCGACAGCGAGGTTCTATGCTATGAACCCACCATAAGCAGTAGTCAATCCACGGGTTGTGGCAAGTCAGATGGAACTTTTATATTCTGATATGTCTAAATCCTGTGTGGTATCTATTTTGATTGACCCGGGTGCTACGCACTCCTTTGTCACTCGAAGAGTGATTCGTAACTGCAATATGACAGTTAGACATAGGGCAGATAGCTTGTTGCTTGAAACTCCGTTGAGAGGATCTGCTGTTTTGCAAGAGGTATGCTCTCCCTGCATCCTCTTCTTTTATGATCATCGCATTCAAGTGGATCTTATACCACTTGATATGCAAGGATTTGATATAATCCTGGGGATGGATACCTTGGAAAGGTATAGAGTTGTCTTGGGTTGTGAATCCAAGCAGGCTGTGTTTGCTGATGAGAGCAACACATGGATCTTTCAAGGAGAGAGAAAGATTCTACCCACCTGTCTTGTGTCTGCTATGGTTGCTGATAAGCTGATGAGGCAAGGATGTTATGCATTCTTGGCCCATGTGATAGATACCACCATGAAGAGTCCTAACCTTGCTGAAGTTCCTATAGTCATGGAATTTGAAGATGTATTTCCTGAAGAACTTCCAAGTATGCCACCGCCTCGGGAAATTGATTTTGAAATCAATTTGATCCCAGATACCCAACCTATAGCATAAACACCGTATAGGATGGCACCTGCTGAGATGGCAGAACTCAAGAAACAGCTTCAAGAGTTGCTTGAGAAAGGTTTTATCCGACCGAGTACTTCACCTTGGGGTGCTCCGGTTTTGTTTGTTAAAAAGAAAGATGGATCAATGCGATTATGCATCGATTATAGACAATTAAATAAAGTAACAATAAAGAATAAGTACCCTTTGCCGAGGATTGATGATCTCTTTGACCAGTTGCGTGGTGCAACCGTCTTCTCAAAGATAGACTTGAGGTCTGGATATCATCAACTCCGTATTAAGGATAGTGACATATCCAAGTCTGCCTTCAGAACAAGGTATGGTCACTATGAGTTCACAGTTATGTCGTTTGGACTAACTAATGCACCGTCTGCATTTATGGAACTTTTGAATAGAATCTTCCGACCTTTCCTCGATCAGTGTGTTGTTGTCTTCATAGATGACATTCTGATCTATAGTAGAGATACTCAGCAGCATGAACAACGTCTTCGTTAGGCTCTAACTTTGCTAAGACAACATAAGCTATACACTAAGTTTAGCAAGTGTGAGTTCTGGATGCCGGAGGTACCTTTTCTTGGACATGTGAGTTCTGCCTCGGGTATTCGTGTTGACCCTAAAAAGGTAGAATCTGTTCTACAATGGGAACAACCGAAAACACCGATGGAGATTCGAAGTTTCCTAGGGTTAGCTGGCTACTACCGAAGGTTTATTAAGAACTTCAGTTCTATAGCCTTACCCTTGACAAAGTTGACCCGGAAAGATGTTCCTTTTGTCTGGAGTGATAAGTGCCAGCAATCTTTTCAGTTGCTGAAGGAGAGGTTGACAAGTGCACCTGTGCTTGTGCTACCTGAGTAAGGCAAAGGATACATAATTTTTTGTGATGCCTCTAAGAATGGACTCGAGTGTGTGTTGATGCAGGATAAACAAGTGATTTCTTTTGCTTCCCGACAGCTTAAGAAACATGAAGAGAATTATCCGACACACGATCTGGAGTTAGCTGTTGTGGTTCATGCCTTGAAGATCTGGAGACATTATCTCTACGGAGAGACATTCCAGATTTTCACAGATCACAAGAACCTTAAGTATATCTTCTCTCAGCATGACCTTAACATGAGGCAACGTCGCTGGATGGAGTTAATCAAGGACTACGATTGTACAATAGATTACCATCCAGGAAAGGCCAATGTAGTGGCAGATGCCTTGAGTAGGAAATCAGCAACATCATCCTCTGATAGGGCACAATTAAACTCTTTAGTATGCCCTAGGAGAGATATGTTTATCTCCTTAAGGCAAGACAATGTACAGATGAAGGTGTCATGGATTGCCGGGTTGTTGGCTGAGATGCATATCAAACCCACCCTAAGAGAGCAGATTAAGGAGGCACAACAAGTTGATGTTGCAGTTCAGCAGATTAATTCTGAGTATGGTGATGAGAAGCGAGAAGGTTTTCATGAATCAGATGATCAGGTGGCATGCTATCATGGGAGGATGATAGTACCAGATTTAGATAACCTGAGGAAGTTAGTCCTGGAAGAAGCTCATTCTTCAATGTATGCTATGCATCCAGGAAGCACCAAGATGTATCGAAACTTGAAAGATATGTATTGGTGGCCTGGGATGAAGAAGGACGTAGCTGAGTTTGTTCTGAGGTGTCCAGTGTGTCAGCAAGTTAAAGCTGAACACCAGAATCCTGCAGGAACAATGAAACCTTTACCCATACCACAGTGGAAGTGGGATCATGTAACCATGGACTTTGTTTTTGGTCTACCTAGAACAAACAAAGGACATGATTCCATTTGGGTAATTGTTGATAGGTTGACTAAGACAACGCATTTCTTACCTGTCAAAATAACCTATTCTGCTGAAAGGTTATCCCAGTTATATGTTCAAGAGATAGTGCGTTTGCACGGAGTTCCTGTCACCATAGTTTCTGACAGAGGTCCTCAGTTCACAAGTCATTTATGGGAACAACTACATAGAGCACTAGGCACCCAGTTAAGGTTTAGTACAGCCTTTCATCCACAAACGGATGGACAGTCAGAAAGGACTATACAGACCTTAGAAAATCTGTTGAGAGCATGTGTTCTCCAGTTCACAGGAAGTTGGGATCTGCACCTAAGCTTGATAGAGTTTGCCTATAACAATAGCTATCAACATAGTATTGATATGGCACCTTATGAAGCCTTGTATGGCAGACGTTGTAGATCACCCTTATGCTGGTATGAGACTGGTGAACATCAATTGTTAGGTCCTGATCTTGTGCAGCAGACTACGGAAAAGATTAAAGTAATACAACAACAGTTTAAGACTGCACAAGATAGGCTAAAATCTTATGCTGACAAGCGTCGTAGACCGTTGGAGTTCTAGGTTGGAGACAGAGTATATCTCAAGGTCTCGCCTTGGAAAGAAGTCCTTCTCTTTGGAAGGAAAGGAAAGTTAGCTCCTAGATTTATAGGGCCTTAATCCAATCATTGAACGGGTACCGAGTCAGTTCTACAACCTATGGAAGTAGAATTGAATGAAGATATAACTTATGAGGAAGGACCGGTGTCAATCCTTGATAATAGAATTAAAAAGTGAAAGAAGAAAGAGATAAGTCTTGTAAAAGTTCTCTGGAATCACCATGGTGTTGAAGAAGCCACTTGGGAACTAGAGGAAGAGATGAGAAGGAAATATCCTATTCTTTTCTCTTAATACGTTTTATCGATTTCGAGGACGAAATCCTTGTAAGGGGTGGATAATTTGTAACATCCCTGACCTGGGTTATGAATTAACCCTATGTGTTTTGCCTAAGATATGTAATTAAATCCTTGTGATTATCTTTTGGCATGTAATTAAGTTCCTAAGGAACATACATTTTCATTTCTGTCCTTTTTAAACAATGATTGTAGTATTGTTTGGTAATACAGGGACCTATGTGCAAATCACCCAATTAGAGGGGTTAACTTGCAAATAACACAGTTTAATATGTTCCTCTAATAAAGAGACATCATATTAAGGAATATGATGAGGTATGATGGATTTCCCAAGTTTGGGCACCAAGGTGCAGCTTGTGGAGCAATCCTTGTGCTTAAACCCTAATTTTGGTGTAAAGTGCAATTTACCCAAAATGTGGGGTGCAACTTGTGCTATACACTTTCTAGAATATCTTTTATGACTCTTGACATCATTTAGAGAAGAAAGGATGAGAGGGGCACTTCTATTAAATAATTGGATAAGAAGGATGATCTTTGTAGTGAAAACACCTATTATGAGTAAGAAGACCCTTCATATATATATATATACCTTAGTGTGCATATTGGTTTTCTTTACCCTTAGATCTTGAGTTTTGATGGGCTTTGATTAAGTTTTGATATCTTGAACGTGCCTTAGAAATAAGGAGGGACTTGGATGAGAATTACATGCTTTAGAGGTCCTTATGGTGAAAATCAGCCTAAACTATATAAGCACCTTTCTTTCCAAACCAAGCAAACGTTTTCCTTCACTTCCTCACTTCTTATCTTTCTCAACCGGCCAAAGCAAAGCTCAGGAGATCAAGGGGACGAACAACCTGTTCTAGGTAAGAGAACACCACCTTCTATCTTGGATTCATGGAGGAAATCGTATTACAAGGTTGAATTGCTAGTTTTCTTACTTAGGTTCCTTGTTCTAGCCGACCATCCCCATCTTTTTCTTGAAGAATTGACCTTGGCCAACCTGTGGAGCTCAAGACGCCATTAAAGGCTTGAAGCTTGGAAGCTTGGAAGCTCTAGGAACCACGTTTGAGGCGGGTTTTATAACTCTAACTCTTAGCTTTGTTATGCATATCTTTGTTCTTGTTTTCTATGATTAGTTCTTCTTCTACCTCCCTTCTTCCTTGCTTTTTTTGCAAGCAAAACGGTGGAGGAACCGACCTGAACAGAGGTTGAGGATGATGGGCGTGGATTCCTAGGTCACTTTATGAAACGACCTTGGACCCTTTTGGTCCAAACGGGTGCAACTTGTTTAAGGTCAAAAAGGTTCAACCCGTTTGATCTCAAACGATCCTACAAGATCGTTTGGATCAAAACGACCCCAAGACCATTTCATAGGGTTGACCAAGGTATTACCGTTTGAGGGTCTGTTCATAATGTATTTAATTTCTTTCCTACAAAGAATTATAATCTAATTCCTAACCAATTGAGAGTTGAAGGCACTTCAACACCCTAACCCTAATCGGGTTGAAATTGCTGATTTTAATTATAGATCTTGTTGAGTTTTGGGTTGGAGGATCCAAACGGGTTCAAACCCGTTTGGGGTTCACCCAAACGGTCTCACACTCGTTTAGTGACACCCCAAGACCGTTTGGAGGTCTAGGGTTAAGGAAAATTGATCCATTGTAGGTCCAATTTCAATAGGTTGAAGAATTGATAAAAGTGCTGATTTTAGACCTAATTAGGGTTCAATCCTAATCAAATCAACTTAGATTTCGGTCAAACTTTGGGCAAACGGTCTCAAGACCGTTTGGAGGTCATCCAAACGATATCAAGACCGTTTGGGCCAAGTTTGGGCCCAAATGGAGTTCAATTGATGGGTTCAATTACAATTTGTTTCACATTGTTGAGAATTGATGATTAGTCGATTGGAAACCCTAATTGAGTTAGACTTAACCCCAATTGGCTTTCAATTAAGGGTCAAATTGGAGTCCAATTGATTGAGGATCATCCTAATTGACTCAATCTGTAAGTGGTTAACATGGCTTTGGCCAATTAAAGGCTTCAACATAGGAAACCCTATTCAAACATAACCTATGTGTCACCTTTTATGTTCATGCGGTTTGGACCCAAGTAAGTTCACACTCGTTTGAGTCCAAACGAGTTCACACTCATTTAAGTCCAAATGAGTCTACACTCGTTTGATCTCAAATGGGTTCACACTCGTTTGATCTCAAACGGGTTCACACTCGTTTGTTCTCAAACGGGTTCACACTCGTTTGATCTCAAACGGGTTCACACTCGTTTGATCTCAAACAGGTTCACACTCGTTTGATCTCAAGTGGGTTCACACCCATTTAAGACCAAGGGTGTCCACACTCGTTTAAGGCCCAAATGGGTTCTAGTTCGTTTGAGGTTAAACGAGTTCAAGGTCATTTAAGAATCAAATGGGTTGAAGGTTGAAGATCAAACCCTAAACCAATTGGAGATTTTCAAGGTTGATTATACTTAATCACTTGAAGGTGTAAATGGTTCAATGATGATCTAATCTAAACCATAATGGTAACTTAAGATATTAAGGGACTAAGTGATTAATGAATTGACCCATGAGGATGATCAATGGGTAATTTACCAAAAATGCCCCTGAGAGGTTTAATTGAGTTATACCTTGTTCTAATCAAACCCGAATCACTTGATAGTGGTGATTTGGTTTATGTAGATCAAAGGGGACTTAGCCTAACCTAATCTAAGTGGTGTAGTCACCATCTACTAGTGAGGGGAGAGAGAAAGTACCATTTATGGTGGAAACTCAAGTAAAATACCTTCAATATACATGAATGTGCATGATTAGGGTATGATCCACTTATGAGAGATCATGGAAACCCTAATTATGGTAATTGGTGAATCTTGATCTTATCTGAGGGCTTTAATGATGATGTTTCTCATGCATGGTGATGTAATGAGATTAATTCACCATGAGGTGAATAGTAAACCCTAATTCTAGGGTGATGACATATATTGTGAATAGTAAACCCTAATTGATGAAAATCAGGGAATCTAACCCTTATAAGAATATAAGGGTACAACTCTTGATATGAACTGCTTACTATTATCAGTTGAATTAACCATGCAGGTTTCTATACATGATGGTGATCATATCCAGGTAAGGATTATGATTTCATATTCATTGGAAGCATGTTATTAGCTTTATGAATAATGACATATGTTGATGCCTAGTAAGTGGCATCTTATGAGAAAGATAGGCTGTAAGAGCCATGAATATCATCAAGGTCATGCTTGTCAAATGACTTGTGATTGGATGATTGAGAAATGATAATTGATGTGAGTTAGACTTGATACATTTAGTATTCTACTTTCATAGCTGCTATGCTAATGATTAATGTTTGAAAACATGTATTATGCTAAAAGAATACTGAAATGTACCTAATAACCAAGTTTAATCATATCATGTAGAGCCCTGCTCATAGATCCATCATTGTCAGAATTTAAATGATGGTGAAATAGGTTTTCCTAAGGGAACTCCTGGATCACATACTTTAGAGTATGTGGGGGAATATGGATGTGTATATCCTTACATCCTAGTGTAGGAGTTGATGTTGATGTATCTTAATCCATCAACCCTTCACTATATGTTTATACCGGGATGATGTAACACTATTCTTCCAAGGGAATCTTTTATACCGCATCGATGAGAGATAAACATGAAATCTTTCGATGGCGAAGAGAGTGCATAATTCCACTGTGACTCTAATAGCGAAGTACCAGAATACCCTGGTAAGTTATATTAGCAGGGACACTAGATGTCCTGCATGTTTATCCTCATTCTGACTGAGGTAGTTGAGGGTCATGAGAATCTGGCTCTTTCGATGACCTAGTATGATACCGATGCGACTTACTAGTGATCGGTTGGAGCATGAGCGGTATACCTCATCTCCACATGGCATAATGATGTTTGTAAAACATAATCAACCGCGTAGCATAACTGCTTAAGATGAACTACGAGGAACATTGATTGATATTACATTGCTTGTTTTTAATATCCTGTTCAAGCATTAGTATACGTGTTCTTCATATTCCTTAAATAAAGATGAGTATTTGTTATCAAGCCTGCTGTGAGTAACCTAAATTACCTGCTCATGATATTCCTTTGATTGCTTTTAACAAAGTTTCCGGCAGAGAGTTATAACTCTCGCTGGGACAATTATTTAAAATTGTCTCACCCCGTAGATTTCTACCTTTAGGTGGACGTCGAGGTCGAAGGAACCGATCTGCAGGTGGACAGCAGCAACAGCAACAAATTCAGGAGCAGCAGTGACTTCAGGTGGAAACACTGTGATGTCTAGTCTTGTAGTCAGAATAGTCTTATGTCGTCTCTGTACACTCAGGTCCTAGGAGTTTGTTGATCTGAGAATTTTGAAATCTTGAGATTTTGTATCATGACGTATATAATCACTCGAGAAGAGATTTATCAGAGATGTAAACAGTTCATCTTACTTTTATAAAAGGAGTTTCAGGTTTTTAAGATCTCATTTTCGAAAAGTTTTAATTTCTCGTGATTTTCGTATTCCGCTGTTAATCGAATCGCTTCCGCTATGTTTATCTTGTGTTTTGGAGATCAGAGCCCACAACTGACATGGATGTAAATGTTCAAACCTATAAAGGTAGATTGGTTGCGAAAGGATTCCGTCAAATTCAAGGTGTTGATTATGACAAGTCCTTCTCACCAGTTGTCATGGTTAAATCCATCAGGATCATGCTTGCCATTGCAGCTTATCATGACTATGAGATTTGGCATATGGATGTTAAAACAACATTCATTAATGGGAATTTACTCGAGGATGTGTACATGACACAACCTGAGGGTTTTATCGATCCAAAGGAAGCCAATAAAGTCTGTAAGCTACAAAGGTCAATCTATGGATTGAAGCAAGCATCTCGGAGCTGGAATCTACATTTTGATGAAGTAGTCAAAAAGTTTGGCTTTAGTCAAAATGAAGATGAACCTTATGTTTACAAAAGGGTTAGTGGGAGCACAATCATATTTCTCATATTGTATGTGGATGACATACTATTGATGGGAAATGACATCCCTACTCTTCAGACAGTAAAAAGTTGGCTAGGGAAGACCTTTTCTATGAAGGATTTAGGCGAAGCATCCTATATACTAGGGATCAAGATCTATAGAGATAGATCTAGAAGGCTTCTAGGCCTAAGCCAGAGCACATACATTGATAAGGTGCTAAAGAGGTTTAGCATGGAGGGTTCTAAGAGAGGTAACTTTTCGATGTCCCATGGGGTTACGATCTCTAAAGCCCAGTCTCCTAGTTCATGTGATGAATGGGCATGTATGAGTAAGATTCCATATGCATCAACAATTGGATCTATCATGTACACAATGTTATGTACTGGTCCTGATGTGTCGTATGCTTTGAGCATAACGAGCCGGTATCAGTCGGATTCAGGTGAATGTTACTGGACAGCCGTAAAGAAAATCCTAAAGTACTTGAGAAGGACTAAGGATCAATTCTTGGTATACGGTGGTGAGGAAGAGCTCGTGGTAAAGGGTTACACCGATGCTAGCTTCCAAACTGACAAAGTTGACTACATATCGCAATCTGGATTTGTGTTTTGCCTGAACAATGGAGCTGTGAGCTGGAAGAGTTCCAAGCAAGATACGGTTGTGGATTCTACAATAGAGGCCGAATATATTGCCGCATCTAATGCTGCAAAGGAAGCTGTGTGGATCAAGAAGTTTATTTCTAAACTTGGAGTGGTTCCAAGCGCTGGTGATGCAGTTGAGTTGTTTTGCAACAACAATGGAGCAATTGCATAGGCTAAAGAACCAAGATCGCACCAACGTTCCAAACATATTCTACGACGGTTCCATCTTATACGAGAGATCGTACAACAAGGATATGTGAAGATTTGCAGAGTACCTACAGAAAGCAATGTGGCTGACCCGCTCACAAAAGCATTGTCACAACAGAAACATGATGGACATGTTCGATCACTTGGATTGAGATTCATGAGTGATTGGGTATAAGTGCAAGTGGGAATGTATTGGTATGTATGCCCATAGAGACTATCATTCGATGATTGTAATGGGATACTATGTAAACGATTTGTAATACTACATTGATCATATGAATAAAGGAAGGTTTTCAATCTATATGTTTGTGTTTTATATTGTGAGATGACCATAAAACTTATAGATGTATATAGAATAATATACTCAATGACATATGTCTTCGGGTTGATGACCAGAATAGTGAGATCATATGTACGCTAAGAGTATGTATTCTTGTTTTGTCCCTAATCGGTTGTTATTGTGAAAATATCCATAGACATTAATAACACATAAGATTAGAATGTATGTTGGTTGATGGAAGAATCTCGTTATCCATGATATGGAGATATCAAACCAAATACATAGATACTTATTAGAGAACAATGTATCAGATAGACCCACCTTGAGAGTGACACATGGATACCATGATTGGTAGTTAGAGTCACATCTCATAATGATGGTGGTGATTGTGGTTCTTAGAGATGAAGTCACTACACTTATCACATGTCGTTCGGTGTACTTTGACATCATCCACCATGGTCCTGAATAAGGATTACCATAAAGATGGTGCTTGGGTACACTGTGACATATGGGGATGACTATGAGTGTTGTAGATGGAATTTGTCCTTCCTACAGGAGTTTGATATTCCGACCACTTGATAAGCGAGAATGAGAAATGCATGGCCATATTGATGTGAGTCAATGTGATATTGAGCTTACATATATCTCAGACAGTCTGCTCTAGTTCAGGGAACATGGATTGAACGTTGAAAAGGATAACAATTCCATGACTCGAGTTCAATCCAAATATCAGCGAAAAAAGAACTATACAATCATTGTAACACCAATCATGAATGATAGGTTAAGTTGTTCTCCAACTTCTCCAATTACTTGGGTGGCAATGAAGTCTTGCTAGATACCAATCATTGCTTGTGAAATCATAATATGATTATGGATATCACTGCCAACGTAATTTGGAGCCTACCAGGTCACACACATAGGATGTATTGGAATAGGAGTATAATTGTGGATTTGATTGGAATTACTCCGAATCACATTGATTACTAAAATGTTTATGTAATGGATTAGAATAATATTGGAGTGACTGGCTCTAAGTGCAAGTGGGAGTTTGGTGGCATATATATATATATATATATATATATATATATATATATGCCCATAGAGCCATCCCAAGCGATTGCATGGAGTCAGATATTAATTAATCAATTAATGTGATTATTTGGTTAATTAATGAATTCTAGAATATTCTAATTAATACACGGGCGTTTTAATTAATGCAGTGTTTCTATTTACCGATGGGTTTAGGAAACCCTACTTCCCTTCGTATCCTATTTAAAGGAGGATTGACGGCTGATATCTATATAAGATAGATAGAGGCCTTTTAGTTTACACTCACATACGTAAACCCTAGTCGTCACTGTCCTAGGAGAGGAAGGAGAGTAACGTGCTGCTAGCATGCCGCCACACAGACACGACTCCTTCCTGCCAGTTTAGGAAGCACGATGTGGAGTTCCAGTCCATCTGCGTGGATGAAGTAGAGATGCAGACGCTGAGACGCCTGCGTTCGGAGGACATCCACGACCATCCGTGCGCGTTACGAGTCGCGTACGTCACCGCACGACAGGAGCGCCTCCGAATCTTCCTACGATAGCGAACGGGAGAGAAGTTTCATCCGTGTAGGTCAGCAACGTTGCACCGTTGTGCAGCGGGACATCATCGGACTTGCTCTGCGATAAGGTTTATCCCGCAAACACTCCTTCCAAATACGTTGTTGTCGACGAGATCTTGTTTCGGGTTGCGTGGATTTTATTACTTCCGTCGCATAGGTTTTCTCCACAAAACACTATGCCCCTGACTCTTTTCCCATCTTTTGTAGAGATTTCCCTCGTTTTTCCACCCAAATTCCGCAAGAGGGCCCGTCTCGCCCATCTACAATGAGCACTTGCATTGGCCCTTTTACTGGTCGCCCGACACGCCCATTTACCTATCGTGGTCGTTGCCCGATATTGCAGCAACCTGATACGGGTGTGTCATGCAAGGAGCCCCGACGAGCGTTACGCTATCTACCTGACAGGGAGCTTCGCCCGCCACAACTCATCAGTCTGATATGGGCGTGTCGTGCGATGCGAGTTACTCATCGGAAGCAGCTACCCGCCAAGATTACCTGATATGCTCACAACCCGATACGCGACGCCTGCTGTGTCGGGCAACAGCATGTCGACCATCCCCGAAGCCACGTAAACAGAGTCGATGAAGGACACATGTCCCTACAAGGACCGCAACCTCTACCAGCTGCTGCCTATAAATAGCAGCTATAGGACTCTGATGGGACGGGTCAGAACCCCATGAGAGCTAACTTCAGAAAGACATCAGGAGCTAGTGTGTCATGTTCCAAGGCGTGTCGGGTGATACTAGGTGAGCACATCCCCAACCCGAGAGGGGCGGGAAGAGTTCACTTAGAACCCTTCCCTGTAGCCGCAGCAGCACAATACGACCAGGAAGGCCACCCATGTCGGGTCCCTAGATGGGTCTTAACCCGAGACAGCTCACCCCTCTACACCCGATACAAGGAACCTAAGAACCTAAGTGATTCCTAACCTGACACGATACTGAACCTGATACGGAATAACCGTTACGGCATGTCGCCCGAGAGGGATGGCTGCCTGACACGGCCGTATCGGGTAGGGAGTTCCACCCGATACGCCCTAGCCTTCACGCATGTAGCCCGAGAGGGTCGGCTGCCCGACATGGGTGTATCGGGCAGAACTCCTGCCCGGTATTGGGTTTGTAGTCCCTTAGGGGTCCACTGTTGTTTATCGTCTTCCTAAATCAAGGAACCTGATACCTATCTTCCCTTTTTAGATTTTTACTTTCATTACTTATGCATTGTAACTAAAACCTCTGTACATATCTATGAGTATGGAATCAGTGGAGTTTAATACCTATTGTTCTGTGTTTGGTTCCTTTTTGTTGGATGATTTCTTTATAGCATATGAACTCTAGCCTTTTATACATGGATCATGTTTTGAATAGCTATTGAATCGTGTTTCCTGTTCGACTCCCTTGGGAGAGGGAAGTCGTAACTCTAGAGTTGGGTCTGTCTCGGGAGTATGAGAGTACCCAGGGTCAGGGCCACCCCAGCTTATCTTCCCACTCTAATCTATGCACACTACCCTTGAGAGAGGGAAATGGTGCATAGTTAGAGGTATCCTCTTTGAAAGAAGAGGTTGCGAGATGTTTTCCTTTGCTACTTGTTATGCCTAAGTTTTCTTCCTTTGTGCTTTACCTCAACGACAATTTTATCTCCTCATATTATGTTATTTAAAATACCTATAAAAATCTCTAAACCCTAAAACTTAAATCTTTCTTGTAACTCCTTTTGGAGATAGGGTCTTTGTTTGTTTCCTTTTGTTTAGTTCATGTTACAACACCCCCTTTTCTTGCACCCCTTTTGATGTGCTTAGACAAGTGAAACTCAAGTACTGAAGTGTCATTCTTCCTATCCCTGTGTTCGACCCTGAACTACTTCGACCATGTGCTAGTTGCATGTGTCTTAAATATTCGGGTATTACAAATTTCTAAAGTCCGATAACCTAGACATGATTCCATTCTTGGACCCACGTTTAAGGATCGTCAACCTTTTGACGCCGTTGTCGGGGATAGGCAAAGAAAACCGTACACAAACTTTAGTTTCGTTTGCACTTTGCCAAAACCTTGGACATATGCATATAATACTGCAATTATTTACTACACATAATATTTACTATTCATAATTTATACAATGCTCTTACACCTTTGTTTCTTTCCAGGCACTCCTTTATTTCTTTCTAGGTTATCCAAGCTCTTGACAAGTCATGGATGACCAAGCCTGTAATGCCACATCCTGCTATCACACAGACAACGAAATGCCACGTGAAAACGTGCGGAAACACCATAAACCACATATTACTGAAAATACGGGTTAATTAAAACCGAATGCGGAAAGCAAATAAAGGAGAACTATTGCAACCAGAACCTCATCCTGTAGAGAAACAAGTTATATAAACATTCATAACCTTGATATATGTCCACAGCTTATAGGAACCAGTTGTACTGTCAGCACCAGAGTTCATCACTTGTTTATGCATACATAATGGGCCACATTAGGCCAGCAACAAGATATACAAAGCTACATCAGCTATACATCGTAAAACATCATAAAAACATCTCTGAGGACCTAAGAGTATAGGGATGACTCTAGGACTCTACTACAAAATAACCAAAATAGCAACACATCCATCTCTTGCCTCCTACTACTCCTCTTTCTGCTCGGACGCAACCTCACGACTACCACCACGCCTAGCACGACCACCTAAAAAGGTTGTAAACCAACGGGGTGAGACACACAATCCCAGCGAGAAACATAACTCACCACTGAAACTATAAAACTTCAAGAAAAGCAGGTAAAGCAGATAATTGATATCAGCAGATCATAAGAGCAGCATCCTGAGCAAAACTTATTTTATTAACAATCTTACCAGATATCCAGGAGGCATATAACCAGATACTTCTCTGCAGAACATGATTGATAAGATAAGATTTATAAGAACTTATCACAGAATATAAGGATCGTACAAATAGTTGTAAAGTATAACTAGATCAATTGTACAAGCAAGGCCTCAATCAATGTTCTGTGTTTTACCTTAAGCAATATATTCTATATGGCTAGATTACGATTTATTATGACCTAAGGAAGTGAGTCATCCCGCTCAAATACAACCTTTGGCTGCGAAGCCCAAAAACTGGTGCCATACAAGGTCATTGGGAGAGTCAGACTCCATGACCTCACCTCTTCATGGTTAGTTTACGAAAACCAAAGCAGGACCACAGTCTCTTGCTTGAGTGGCCTCAGTCACAAGGTCAGCTCCGCAGGCTACCCTTCTATAATACTGAGCCATGGGCCTATTCACCATGCTCTATAGTCACTGAGCCATGGGCATGTTCACCATGATCTATACTCACTGAGCCATGGGCATGTTCACCATGCTCTATACACAACCGCAGTTGTACTCAAATCCTCCTACTTTCGGCTAGGAGAAACCCCGCATATTCAACAATATGCGCTCCAGGTAATCTTGCAGGATAAACCTGTTTCACCATCACCAATTACAGACGATGATGGATCTATGGCCAGGGAAAACTACATGATATGTTTCACTATAATTAATTAGTATATTTTAAGTGGATTATTGAGGCAACCAAGTTGTAAAACATAACAGCATTGGGTTACATTATCACCATGGGATCTCAATCCCTCATCATAGAATGCCACTGCCTCTCAAGGCTTACATTGTAACATCCCTGACCTGGGTTATGAATTAACCCTAGATTGTTTTGCTTAATAAGGTTAAGTAGATTCTTAATCTTATCTTGTGAAAAGTAATTAGGGCTTATGAGAAACATATGTTTCAATTTTGGTCCTGTTTGAACAATGTTGAAGCAATGTTTGCTTATTTTGGACTAAAGTGCAAATTACCCAAGTTGAGGGGTTAATTTGCAAATGTTACATGATAAGATGTTCCTATGATGTTGAGACATCATAAGAATGAATATGATGTAGTGGTATGGTTTTCACAAGCTTGGGCACCAAGATTAAGCTTGTAAAGCAGTGTTGTGCATTAAACCTAGTTTTGGTGAAAAGTGCAATTTACCCAAAACCTAGGGTTCAATATGCAAATTACCACTTCAATAAGGTCCCTAATGTTTCTTGGAATCATGTAGAGCAAATAAAATGAGATGGGTGCCTCATTTGAATTAAGTTGGAGGAGAGAGAATCTTGATATTAAAATAATCAAGATTAATGCCTAATTGAAACCCTAATTTAATTTAGGGCAAAAATGAATAAAAATAATTGAAGGGCTTTCAACCAAAATGTTTTGGGTTGATTTTGAATAAGGATGAACGTTACTTTGCCAAGATAAGGAACGAACATATCCTAAGTAGGTGAAATTCCACTCACCTTATTATAAGAAAAAGAAAACCCACTCACATATGGATATTAATATAATAAGCATTAAGGTGCTTAATTTGATTTTCTTTAAATCAAGGATAATGAAGGAGAATTAAAGGCAAAGGAAGGTGCCTCGTCCTTAAGGGATTTGAGGGGGGAGAGGCGGCCATATATTTGGAATTTAATGCATTTTAATAATGCATTTTCTCTCTCATCAATTTTCTTATAAAAGTGCCTTTTTCAAGCCAAATGAAAGGCTATTTCGGATTTTCTTCTTCCCCTTGCTTGCAAAACCGACCAAGGAGCTAGGGAGGAGCAGGGAGCACGTCCCCAACCTGTGGGTGAGCCCTTGACCTTCGTTCTCCTTGATTTCATGGTGGAAATTGAAAATAAATTATGGATTCCTTCTTATTTCGATCTCCTCTTCAACCCTAGCCAACTTTTGCAATCAAAAGCTTGAGGACGAGCCTAGGGGGAGTTGCTAGAGCTTCATCCACCATTAATGGCGTGAGCTTGGAGCTTTGTAGCTCAATTGGAGGCGGGTTTATAACTCAAACCCTTAAACATTGCTATTGCATCAATTCTCTATGCTTTGTTGATTGATTTCTTCAATTTGATACACTCTTATTTCTTTGCTGCAATTTCCATCAAGAACGGTTTCTGTTCTTGGTTGTTCGAAGGGGATTATGACATCATCCTATATGCTTATCCAAAGAAAATTACCAAGAAAAACCGTTTTGATAGCTACTCCAAATCGTTTTAATTTGATTGGCTATGCGGTTTCAGCAAACCGTTTAAGGGCAAACGGTTTGAGACCGTTTGGGAGCCAACGGTCTCAAGACCATTTGAGATGGTTTACCAAGCATTGAAAGTTTGGGAATTTTGTTCCTAATTATTTAGGCTGATAACCATCCAAATATGAGGGATTAACTCCAAAGGAATCGATAGTTGAAGGCCAATCAATTAGGCAATCGAATTGAATTATGTGCTGATTTTCAACCTGATTCACTTGACCTGGTTGAGAAAACGGTTTCAAGACCGTTGGAGATGGTTGAACAAGCGTTGACCGTTTGGGATTCCTGTTCATAATTATGTTTAGTAATAACCCTCCAAATTTGAGGGATTAACTCTAAAGGAATCGTGAGTTGAATCCTAATAAATTAGGGAAACCTAATTGGATTAAGTGCTGATTTTCAATCTGATTTAATTGAACT
This sequence comes from Alisma plantago-aquatica, assembly GCA_963693085.1. NCBI lineage: Eukaryota > Viridiplantae > Streptophyta > Magnoliopsida > Alismatales > Alismataceae > Alisma > Alisma plantago-aquatica. The sequence continues at coordinate 110,262,300 of OY856411.1, forward strand.
TTTTGGGCAAACGGTCTCAAGACCGTTTGAGTGCGTTGACCAAGCGTTGACCGTTTGGGATTACTGTTCCTAATGATGTGATCTAATGACTCACCAAATTTGATGGATTAATTCCAAACGAGTCATGAGTTGAAGGCTAATCAATTGGGCTAACCCTAATTGAAATCAGTGCTGAAATCACAATGAGTTAAGTTGAGATTTTGGGTTGATTAGCCCAAACGGTCTCAAGACCGTTTGGGGATCACCCAAACGGTCTCAAGACCGTTTGGGGATCACCCCAAGACCGTTTGGAGGTCTGGGGTCAAGTATAGTTGACCAATTGAAGGTCCAAAGGTACCAAATCATACTGCAACTAAATGCTGATTTGTTGATCAACTCGATAGACCAATCCATGATGATTTTTCACTAAAATCCAAAGGTTGGATGGGCAAACGGTCTCAAGACTGTTTGGAGCTCATCAAAACGGTCTCAAGACCGTTTGGTGGTCACCCAAGACCGTTTGGAGGTCTAGGGTTGAGTATAGTTCAGTGGTTGAAGGTCTAAGGATATCAAGTTGATCTGCAATAGATTGCTGATTTGGTGAGCACTTCAATGAACCAAACCCTAATTCGATTGCTTGGATTTGTGTGATATGATGGTCAAACGGTCTCAAGACCGTTTGGAGGTCATCCAAACGACCTCAAGACCGTTTGGTGGTCACCCAAGACCGTTTGGAGGTCTAGGGTTGAGTATGGTTAGGTGTTTGAAGGTCTAAAGGTACCAAGCGGTTATACAATGCAATGCTGATTTGGTGATCAATCCAATGATCTAAACCTTAATTAGATTGCTTGGATTTGAGTGATATGATGGGCAAACGGTCTCAAGACCGTTTGGGGGTCATCCAAACGACCTCAATACCGTTTGGGGTCAGGTCATACCCAATTTGGATGATGGTTCAATGGTTTCAATGCAACTAGTTCTGCATTGATTAGTGTTGAAGGATCATTGATTCCAAACCATAATTCAATTGAATCAAACCCCAATTGATGATCAATTGAGGGTCAATTGAGGGTCAAATCAGTTTAAGGTTGACCTATTAAATTCAATTGAAGTATGGGTGAAGGTCCAATTGATGATTGGTTCCATGAATTCAATGATTGAAGGAATCAACATTCAAAACCCTAATTCATTTGGATACCTTATGTAATGGAGGTCAAATGTAATTCAATTTTTGAGAATTAAGATGATGAATGTTCTATTGATCCAATGATGATTAGTAATGGTAATAAATGAAGGTACAAAGGTTGAAACCCTAATAGTACCTAAGTGATTAAGTGCCAATTAAGGGATGAATCCCTAATTGCTTATAGGATCAATGACTTGATACACTATGTTAATCATAGTTGTATGTACTCGACTGAAGAGTTGATATGACCTAATCAAGTTAAGAAGCTGATAGCATGAATTCATACATGAATATGAATCATGTGGTGTATAAGGGTTATGATCCTTAATCAAAGAGATCATGAAACCCTAAACATGAACATAAACCCTAATTGACAGGGTTATTGAATTCAACCCTAGTTGAGGGTGATTCCATGTGAAACCCTAGTTGAGGGTGATTCCATGTGAAACCCTAGTTGAGGGTGATTCAATGTGAAACCCTAGTTGAGGGTGATTCCATGTGAAACCCTAGTTGAGGGTGATTCCAAGTGAAACCCTAATTGAGGGTGCATCCATGTGGAACCCTAGTTGAGGGTGATTTCATGAGAAACCCTAATTGGGAATGCATCCCTAATTTCTTATAGGACCAATGACTTGGTACCCTATGTTAATCATAGTTGTATGCATATGATTGAAGGGTTGATGTGACCTAATCAAGTTGAAAGGATCAAATAATAGAATTCATATATATATATATATATATAAATATGATTCATGTGATGATCCTATGTAGCACGACCGTGCAAGGCAGCACGACCGTGGCGACTTTACTCAGCATGACCGTGCAGGGTAGCACGGCCGTGGTAGCTTCACTTTGCACGACCGTGCAAGGTAGCACGGCTGTGGTGGCCTATGCTTGACTTAGAGCTGAATTGAAAGTGACCTAACATGGTCGTTTTGTTAATTCTCAACTTAAGGATGAGAGAGATACTCATACCTTGTGATGATAATCATTTAATGATAATTGATGAGAATAAATAAGTATGATTGAATACTTATGGTATAAATGTTGGCTCCTAGATGTGGGGAGCAATGAACTAGGGTTTGATCATTGATAATATGATCTTGAAAACCTAAATGGTTAATAATGGAAAACCCTATTCTTAATGAAGGGTAATGATATGTGAGAGAAAGCCCTAATTGATGGTAAACCCTAACCCTGGTAAGGAAATAGTGGTGTTACCCTATATTGCGTGATGTGTTGTGAACTTGATAAGTCTATTATCATGTGTGACAATCATGCATGTCTCATGAGTTGATGATCATAGCCAGGTATGAGCTATGATGTTTATTTGATAAGAATTGATTGGCCATATGTGCCATTATGTTTTTGTTACCGAGAAAGAAGTAACAAGATAAGTTGGGCTTGTAAGCCTTTGTTTTAAGTTGTTGCCTAGTGAGAGGTGACAAGATGTGAATGGCCTTGTGCGCCATGTGAATAAAGTTGTTGCCTAGTGAGAGGTGACAAGATGTGAATGGCCTTGTGCGCCATGTGAATAAAGTTGTTGCCTAGTGAGAGGTGACAAGATGTGAATGGTTTTGTGAGCCATGTGTGATGGAAACCCAAATCCTGGTAAAGGATTAAGGGTAATACCCTTAAATTATTAATACATTGTTTTTACATGGTATTGATAGATAATTGGTGTACTGCTATTATATGTGCTAACCATGCAGGTATCATGAGATGATGAGCATAGCCAGGTATGAGCTATGATGTGTTATTAGTTTGAATTTGTTTATTGGGCCTTGTGTGCTATAATATACCTTGTGCCTGGTAAGAGGTGGCAAGAGAGTTAATGTGCATCAAGTGCCATGATGGATGCTTGTGTAGCAAGTATCATACTTACCTTGGTCAAATGACCTAAAGGTGTTAGTTACCTGAGAAAGAGGTAACAATGCTCAAGTGATGAACAAAGGGTTTGAATACCCATGATTTCATGGTTATGGTATTGAAATTGTGAAAAGATGAGAAAAACCCAGTGGTGAAGTGAGGGATTAAGATCCCAACACTTATGAAAAGAGTATGGCTACGGGCCATGACTCCACATTGATAATGCCAGGCTTTAGATATATGATCTAAGCCTGAAGAAAGTTAATGCAGTGGTAATGATTCTGTTGTTTGAATAGATGTTATACATGTTCTTCCTATTCATTAAAGGATAAGTGACATGTTAATTCTATCAAGTAATAACTGCAATGCTTCTGATATAGAATAATGTTCTAATCTGTTAGACATTAAAATATTTTCTGTCAAATAGATATGATTCTCATGTTCATATTCATCTTCTCAAGTTGCAATAATAATGTTTCTGGCGGAGAGTTATATCTCTCGCTGGAGCAATTTTTATAATTGTCTCACCCCCATGGGAACCACATTTTTAGGTGGACACGGACGAGGAGACATGAATCCTTCAGGAGGTGAAGGACATCAGCAGTAGCAGGGACAACAGTAAAGTCTCAGGTGGAGACATTGACTGTCATGTCATGTTCAGATGTATATAGAAGTCCTATGTGTCGTCTCTGTACTCTCAGGTCCTCGGAGTAGTAGTAGTTAGTGATTTCGAGATTTTGGTATTAGTGCCTCGAGGGTTTTATACTACCTGTGTACAGTTAAGACAGAGTAGTTAATATTTGCATTCCTCGAGAAGCAAAAGTACATGAGATGTATATATATGAACCAGGATGTAAAGTTTTACTTTGGTTCAGAATGAAAGAGTTTTCCTATGAATGGATCTCTTTGCAAAAAGTTTTAATTTTTAGTGATTTTCGCTAATCCGCTGCTTGATGAACGCTTCCGCATTAGTTAATCTTATTTTTGCGAGACGGTTGTCACAATTTAGTGGTATCAGAGCTCTAGGTTTGCTAAGTCTACAGAGACATAGGACTAAGGTATCGAGTCTGTGTTAGTGTCCTCCAGTATACCCTATAATGATTTCTGCTTGTGCAGAGAAAGGGTAAAGTTTTAAAATGACTGGAGAGCACAAGGAACACATTGCTTAGGGCAATGTTGTTGCACCAAGAAGTGGTGCAAGGATCATGCAAGAATAGAATGAGTGCCTGAGAATCCCCATTAAGACCTGATCAGGATAGAGAATCCTATGATCATGCTCTTGTTGGGCAGATTAGGGCAACAATAATGCATATAGGGGACTGGATACTAGCTTTACAATCTAGGTTATCAGTCCTTAATACAGAAAGTTTGAGCTTTAAAAGAGTTCCTAAATGACAGTCATGTTGGAACAAGGGAAAATCATGTGTGTATAATGATATGAATAGCAAGGAATATGATAGCATGTAAGTGCATACTACTTGATCTCAGTATTTGTAAACCCTGGCCAGGTATACAACTATTGATGATAAAGTGGGTATGGAAACTCTTAGATTGTTGTCTTTTTTATTGCTCTGATCAAGTAGTCATTCTGAGACAATCTAATGAGTATCATGAAATAAGAAATATGGAATCAATAAAGGAAGATGCTTTGTGCAATTCCAATAAAGGAAGACGCTTTGTGCAATTCCAATAAAGGAAGATGCTTTGTGCAATTCCAATAAAGGAAGATGCTTTGTGCAATTCCAATAAAGGAAGATGCTTTGTGCAATTCCAATAAAGGAAGATGCTTTGTGCAATTCCAATTAAGGAAGATGCTTTGTGCAATTCCAATAAAGGAAGATGCTTTGTGCAATTCTAATAAAGGAAGATGCTTTGTGCAATTCCAATAAAGGAAGATGCTTTGTGCAATTCCAATAAAGGAAGATGCTTTGTGCAATTCCAATAAAGGAAGATGCTTTGTGCAATTCCAATAAAGGAAGATGCTTTGTGCAATTCCAATTAAGGAAGATGCTTTGTGCAATTCCAATAAAGGAAGATGCTTTGTGCAATTCCAATAAAGGAAGATGCTTTGTGCAATTCCAATAAAGGAAGATGCTTTGTGCAATTCCAACCCTAAACAAAAAGGGAAAAGCTATGTGACATTCCTAACTTATAGGAAGAACTATGTGAACATTCCCAATTACATAGAGTTTTCTAAGTGAATTATCTATGTTAGATATATATGTTTTTCCTTTTGATAAGTATTCTTGAGTGATTATTGAAGTATGTTCTTTTATGTTTCTTCCTTTCAATAATATGGACATCATATGTTAGGGGTTTATGCTCTGCATAAACATTGATGAGGTTGAGCTAATGAAAGGAGCTTTGTGTGGAATCACAGAGTTCATGATATCTCCATGATATTAAGATGATATGTGGAGACTTGAGGGCATGATTAATGAACAATATGTTCCTCCTTTTCTTGGGATTTCGAGGACGAAATCCTTGTTAGGGGTTTATAATTTGTAACATCCCTGACCTGGGTTATGAATTAACCCTAGATTGTTTTGCTTAATAAGGTTAAGTAGATTCTTAATCTTATCTTGTGAAAAGTAATTAGGGCTTATGATAAACATATGTTTCAATTTTGGTCCTGTTTGAACAATGTTGAAGCAATGTTTGCTTATTTTGGACTAAAGTGCAAATTACCCAAGTTGAGAGGTTAATTTGCAAATGTTACATGATAAGATGTTCCTATGATGTTGAGACATCATAAGAATGAATATGATGTAGTGGTATGGTTTTCACAAGCTTGGGCACCAAGATTAAGCTTGTAAAGCAGTGTTGTGCATTAAAACCTAGTTTTGGTGAAAAGTGCAATTTACCCAAAACCTAGGGTTCAATATGCAAATCACCACTTCAATAAGGTCCCTAATGTTTCTTGGAATCATGTAGAGCAAATAAAATGAGATGGGTGCCTCATTTGAATTAAGTTGGAGGAGAGAGAATCTTGATATTAAAATAATCAAGATTAATGCCTAATTGAAACCCTAATTTGATTTAGGGCAAAAATGAATAAAAATAATTGAAGGGCTTTCAACCAAAATGTTTTGGGTTGATTTTGAATAAGGATGAACGTTACTTTTCCAAGATAAGGAACGAAAATATCCTAAGTAGGTGAAATTCCACTCACCTTATTATAAGAAAAAGAAAACCCACTCACATATGGATATTAATATAATAAGCATTAAGGTGCTTAATTTGATTTTCTTTAAATCAAGGATAATGAAGGAGAATTAAAGGCAAAGGAAGGTGCCTCGTCCTTAAGGGATTTGAGGGGGGAGAGGCGGCCATATTTTTGGAATTTAATGCATTTTAATAATGCATTTTCTCTCTCATCAATTTCCTTATAAAAGTGCCTTTTTCAAGCCAAATGAAAGGCTATTTCGGATTTTCTTCTTCCCCTTGCTTGCAAAACCGACCAAGGAGCTAGGGAGGAGCAGGGAGCACGTCCCCAACCTGTGGGTGAGCCCTTGACCTTCGTTCTCCTTGATTTCATGGTGGAAATCGAAAATAAATTATGGATTCCTTCTTATTTCGATCTCCTCTTCAACCCTAGCCAACTTTTGCAATCAAAAGCTTGAGGACGAGCCTAGGGGGAGTTGCTAGAGCTTCATCCACCATTAATGGCGTGATCGTGGAGCTTTGTAGCTCAATTGGAGGCGGGTTTTATAACTCAAACCCTTAAACATTGCTATTGCATCAATTCTCTATGCTTTGTTGATTGATTTCTTCAATTTGATACACTCTTGTTTCTTTGCTGCAATTTCCATCAAGAACGGTTTATGTTCTTGGTTGTTCGAAGGAAGGGGATGATGACATCATCCTAGATGCTTATCCAAAGAAAATTACCAAGCAAAACCGTTTTGATAGCTACTCCAAATCGTTTTAATTTGATTGGCTATGCGGTTTCAGCAAACCGTTTAAGGGCAAACGGTTTGAGACCGTTTGGGAGAAAACGGTCTCAAGACCATTTGAGATGGTTTACCAATCGTTGAAAGTTTGGGAATTTTGTTCCTAATTATGTATTCTGATAACCCTCCAAATTTGAGGGATTAACTCCAAAGGAATCGAGAGTTGAAGGCCAATCAATTAGGCAATCGAATTGAATTATGTGCTGATTTTCAACCTGATTAACTTGACCTGGTTGAGCAAACGGTTTCAAGACCGTTTGAGATGGTTGACCAAGTGTTGACCGTTTGGGATTCCTGTTCATAATTATGTTTATTAATAACCCTCCAAATTTGAGGGATTAACTCCAAAGGAATCGTGAGTTGAAGCCTAATCAATTAGGGAAACCTAATTGGATTAAGTGCTGATTTTCAATCTGATTTAATTGAACTTTTTGGGCAAACGGTCGCAAGACCGTTTGAGTGCGTTGACCAAGCGTTGACCGTTTGGGATTACTGTTCCTAATGATGTGATATAATGACTCACCAAATTTGATGGATTAATTCCAAACGAGTCATGAGTTGAAGGCTAATCAATTGGGCTAACCCTAATTGAAATCAGTGCTGAAATCACAATGAGTTAAGTTGAGATTTTGGGTTGATTAGCCCAAACGGTCTCAAGACCGTTTGGGGATCACCCCAAGACTGTTTGGAGGTCTGGGGTCAAGTATAGTTGACCAATTTAAGGTCCAAAGGTACCAAATCATACTGCAACTAAATGCTGATTTGTTGATCAACTCGATAGACCAATCCATGATGAGTTTTCACTAAAATCCAAAGGTTGGATGGGCAAACGGTCTCAAGACCGTTTGGAGCTCATCCAAACGGTCTCAATACCGTTTGGTGGTCACCCAAGACCGTTTGGAGGTCTAGGGTTGAGTATAGTTCAGTGGTTGAAGGTCTAAAGATATCAAGTTGATCTGCAATAGATTGCTGATTTGGTGAGCACTTCAATGAACCAAACCCTAATTAGATTGCTTGGATTTGAGTGATATGATGGGCAAACGGTCTCACGACCATTTGGAGGTCATCCAAACGACCTCAAGACCGTTTTGTGGTCACCCAAGACCGTTTGGAGGTCTAGAGTTGAGTATGGTTAGGTGTTTGAAGGTCTAAAGGTACCAAGCGGTTATACAATGCAATGCTGATTTGGTGATCAATCCAATGATCCAAACCTTAATTAGATTGCTTGGATTTGAGTGATATGAATGGAAAACGGTCTCAAGACCGTTTGGGGGTCATCCAAACGACCTCAAGACCGTTTGGGGTCAGGTCATACCCAATTTGGATGATGGTTCAATGGTTTCAATGCAACTAGTTCTGCATTGATTAGTGTTGAAGGATCACTGATTCCAAACCATAATTCAATTGAATCAAACCCCAATTGATGATCAATTGAGGGTCAAATCAGTTTAAGGTTGAACTATTAAATTCAATTGAAGTATGGGTGAAGGTCCAATTGATGATTGGTTCCATGAATTCAATGATTGAAGGAATCAACATTGAAAACCCTAATTCATTTGGATACCTTATGTAATGGAGGTCCAATGTAATTCAATTTTTGAGAATTAAGATGATGAATGTTATATTGATCCAATGATGATTAGTAATGGTAATAAACCCTAATAGTACCTAAGTGATTAAGTGCCAATTAAGGGATGAATCCCTAATTGCTTATAGGATCAATGACTTGATACACTATGTTAATCATAGTTGTATGTACTCGACTGAAGAGTTGATATGACCTAATCAAGTTAAGAATCTGATAGCATGAATTCATACATGAATATGAATCATGTGGTGTATAAGGGTTATGATCCTTAATCAAAGAGATCATGAAACCCTAAACATGAACATAAACCCTAATTGACAGGGTTATTGAATTCAACCCTAGTTGAGGGTGATTCCATGTGAAACCCTAGTTGAGGGTGATTCCATGTGAAACCCTAGTTGAGGGTGATTCAATGTGAAACCCTAGTTGAGGGTGATTCCATGTGAAACCCTAGTTGAGGGTGATTCCAAGTGAAACCCTAATTGAGGGTGCATCCATGTGGAACCCTAGTTGAGGGTGATTTCATGAGAAACCCTAATTGGGAATGCATCCCTAATTGCTTATAGGACCAATGACTTGGTACCCTATGTTAATCATAGTTGTAAGCATATGATTGAAGGGTTGATGTGACCTAATCAAGTTGAAAGGATCAAATAATAGAATTCATATATATATAAATATGATTCATGTGATGATCCTATGTAGCACGACCGTGCAAGGCAGCACGGCCGTGGCGACTTTACTCAGCATGACCGTGCAGGGTAGCACGGCCGTGGTAGCTTCACTTTGCACGACCGTGCAAGGTAGCACGGCTGTGGTGGCCTATGCTTGACTTAGAGCTGAATTGAAAGTGACCTAACATGGTCGTTTTGTTAATTCTCAACTTAAGGATGAGAGAGATACTCATACCTTGTGATGATAATCATTTAATGATAATTGATGAGAATAAATAAGTATGATTGAATACTTATGGTATAAATGTTGGCTCCTAGATGTGGGGAGCAATGAACTAGGGTTTGATCATTGATAATATGATCTTGAAAACCTAAATGTTTAATAATGGAAAACCCTATTCTTAATGAAGGGTAATGATATGTGAGAGAAAGCCCTAATTGATGGTAAACCCTAACTCTGGTAAGGAAATATTGGTGTTACCCTATATTGCGTGATGTGTTGTGAACTTGATAAGTCTATTATCATGTGTGACAATCATGCAGGTCTCATGAGTTGATGATCATAGCCAGGTATGAGCTATGATGTTTATTTGATAAGAATTGATTGGCCATATGTGCCATTATGTTTTTGTTACTGAGAAAGAAGTAACAAGATGAGTTGGGCTTGTAAGCCTTTGTTTTAAGTTGTTGCCTAGTGAGAGGTGACAAGATGTGAATGGCCTTGTGCGCCATGTGAATAAAGTTGTTGCCTAGTGAGAGGTGACAAGATGTGAATGGCCTTGTGCGCCATGTGAATAAAGTTGTTGCCTAGTGAGAGGTGACAAGATGTGAATGGTTTTGTGAGCCATGTGTGATGGAAACCCAAATCCTGGTAAAGGATTAAGGGTAATACCCTTAAATTATTAATACATTGTTTTTGCATGGTATTGATAGATAATTGGTGTACTGCTATTATATGTGCTAACCATGCAGGTATCATGAGATGATGAGCATAGCCAGGTATGAGCTATGATGTGTTATTAGTTTGAATTTGTTTATTGGGCCTTGTGTGCTATAATATACCTTGTGCCTGGTAAGAGGTGGCAAGAGAGTTAATGTGCATCAAGTGCCATGATGGATGCTTGTGTAGAAAGTATCATACTTACCTTGGTCAAATGACCTAAAGGTGTTAGTTACCTGAGAAAGAGGTAACAATGCTCAAGTGATGAACAAAGGGTTTGAATACCCATGATTTCATGGTTATGGTATTGAAATTGTGAAAAGATGAGAAAAACCCAGTGGTGAAGTGAGGGATTAAGATCCCAACACTTATGAAAAGAGTATGGCTACGGGCCATGACTCCACATTGATAATGCCAGGCTTTAGATATATGATCTAAGCCTGAAGAAAGTTAATGCAGTGGTAATGATTCTGTTGTTTGAATAGATGTTATACATGTTCTTCCTATTCATTAAAGGATAAGTGACATGTTAATTCTATCAAGTAATAACTGCAATGCTTCTGATATAGAATAATGTTCTAATCTGTTAGACATTAAAATATTTGCTGTCAAATAGATATGATTCTCATGTTCATATTCATCTTCTCAAGTTGCAATAATAATGTTTCTGGCGGAGAGTTATATATCTCGCTGGGGCAATTTTTATAATTGTCTCACCCCCGTGGGAACCACATTTTTAGGTGGACGCGGACGAGGAGACAAGAATCCTTCAGGAGGTGAAGGACATCAGCAGTAGCAGGGACAACAGTAAAGTCTCAGGTGGAGACATTGACTGTCATGTCATGTTCAGATGTATATAGAAGTCCTATGTGTCGTCTCTGTACTCTCAGGTCCTCGGAGTAGTAGTAGTTAGTGATTTCGAGATTTTGGTATTAGTGGCTCGAGGGTTTTATACTAGCTGTGTACAGTTAAGACAAAGTAGTTAATATTTGCATTCCTCGAGAAGCAAAAGTACATGAGATGTATATATATGAACCAGGATGTAAAGTTTTACTTTGGTTCCGAATGAAAGAGTTTTCCTATGAATGGATCTCTTTGCAAAAAATTTTAATTTTTAGTGATTTTTGCTAATCCGCTGCTTGATGAACGCTTCCGCATTAGTTAATCTTATTTTTGCGAGACGGTCGTCACAATTTAGTGGTATCAGAGCTCTAGGTTTGCTAAGTCTACAGAGACATAGGACTAAGGTATCGAGTCTGTGTTAGTGTCCTCCAGTATACCCTATAATGATTTCTGCTTGTGCAGAGAAAGGGTAAAGTTTTAAAATGACTGGAGAGCACAAGGAACACATTGCTTAGGGCAATGTTGTTGCACCAAGAAGTGGTGCAAGGATCATGCAAGAATAGAATGAGTGCCTGAGAATCCCCATTAAGACCTGATCAAGATAGAGAATCCTATGATCATGCTCTTGTTGGGCAGATTAGGGCAACAATAATGCATATAGGGGACTGGATACTAGCTTTACAATCTAGGTTATCAGTCCTTAATACAGAAAGTTTGAGCTTTAAAAGAGTTCCTAAATGACAGTCATGTTGGAACAAGGGAAAATCATGTGTGTATAATGATATGAATAGCAAGGAATATGATAGCATGTAAGTGCATACTACTTGATCTCAGTATTTGTAAACCCTGGCCAGGTATACAACTATTGATGATAAAGTGGGTATGGAAACTCTTAGATTGTTGTCTTTTTTATTGCTCTGATCAAGTAGTCATTCTGAGACAATCTAATGAGTATCATGAAATAAGAAATATGGAATCAATAAAGGAAGATGCTTTGTGCAATTCCAATAAAGGAAGACGCTTTGTGCAATTCCAATAAAGGAAGATGCTTTGTGCAATTCCAATAAAGGAAGATGCTTTGTGCAATTCCAATAAAGGAAGATGCTTTGTGCAATTCCAATAAAGGAAGATGCTTTGTGCAATTCCAATTAAGGAAGATGCTTTGTGCAATTCCAATAAAGGAAGATGCTTTGTGCAATTCCAATAAAGGAAGATGCTTTGTGCAATTCCAATAAAGGAAGATGCTTTGTGCAATTCCAATAAAGGAAGATGCTTTGTGCGATTCCAATAAAGGAAGATGCTTTGTTCAATTCCAATAAAGGAAGATGCTTTGTGCAATTCCAATAAAGGAAGATGCTTTGTGCAATTCCAATAAAGGAAGATGCTTTGTGCAATTCCAATAAAGGAAGATGCTTTGTGCAATTCCAATAAAGGAAGATGCTTTGTGCAATTCCAATAAAGGAAGATGCTTTGTGGAATTCCAATAAAGGAAGATGCTTTGTGCAATTCCAATAAAGGAAGATGCTTTGTGCAATTCCAACCCTAAACAAAAAGGGAAAAGCTATGTGACATTCCTAACTAATAGGAAGAACTATGTGAACATTCCCAATTACATAGAGTTTTCTAAGTGAATTATCTATGTTAGATATATATGTTTTTCCTTTTGATAAGTATTCTTGAGTGATTATTGAAGTATGTTCTTTTATGTTTCTTCCTTTCAATAATATGGACATCATATGTTAGGGGTTTATGCTCTGCATAAACATTGATGAGGTTGAGCTAATGAAAGGAGCTTTGTGTGGAATCACAGAGTTCATGATATCTCCATGATATTAAGATGATATGTGGAGACTTGAGGGCATGATTAATGAACAATATGTTCCTCCTTTTCTTGGGATTTCGAGGACGAAATCCTTGTTAGGGGTTTATAATTTGTAACATCCCTGACCTGGGTTATGAATCCCTTATCTCAACATCAGAGGATAACACCTCAACTAGGCACTCAGCCCTTATCAGGTCCATAGACCTTTTCACATCATACGGGTGATACATGTTATCCCATCAACAAAGATTATCATTATTGAGTGTTATATAGAACACATACACCTCATATCTCTTACCTAGCTATGAATTCACCTGCATGGTTAGTATGCATATCAAGAGAGATAAATGAATCACCAAACATAAATCTTTATGATTATCATGCTATTAGGGTTGAAGGTACATGATTGGAACAACATCCATGATCATAGCTACATGAAGCACAAGTTGTATATGTAGCCAAATTACATTATTGTAATCAAACCATGCACATTCACTATGCCTTTATCTCATGAGCATGAGCATTATCAAGGAATACATCCCTAAGGATTACACAACGATAGCCTAGTCATACATCATTGGTCACAACCTTTCATCCATAGCCCATCATCCATAAGGTACAAGAAAGTAATACTAGGGTTTCCCGGGTTAAGCACAACCCTCACCAAAGGTACTGTCTCCCCTCACTAGAGATGTGGCGGGCAGCACCATCCCTCACCCAAAGGGGTAGCAGGCAGGATCATATCCCTCACTAAAACTCTAACGGCTAGGGCACTTAGCCACACATATCAGCCATCCATGTCGTACACCCATGCACCAAGGGTATCGTGCAACCAGGGCTAATGTTGTGTCATGCAACCTGATCCAAGAGTATGTATCGTGCAGGCAAGGACACACTCACCTATCGGCCATCCTCATCACCATATCATCTATGGCCATATCGTCCAAGACTCAGCCCTTCAACTTGTATCATCCAAAGAACCATCCATGCTCAACACATGTATTGGCCTAGATCTTAACTCTAGAGCTATCCAAGCCATCAAGCACCTATGATGAGTAACCGACCAAAAGGAGACATGTGATGGGCAAGGCATATCGGTCAAAGGGTAACACACCTCCATATGGGGTATCATCCAGGCACTAGACCCTGGTGTTGCCCCAAGCTAGGCACACCTACACACTTCCAACACTCTAGGGTGGATGATATCGGGAAGCATGTGGGCATCACATGTCGGTCACCTACCATGGCACCCAAGGGCATATCGTCCAACTAAGGTAAGCACAACATATAGCTCAACACTAGGGCATCTATCTAGGGTCCATCACTCAAGCACCATATTGGGAAACAAGGTTAACACAACCCAACTAAGCATATCATCCAAGACAAAACCCTAAAAGAGGGGTATCATGCAAAGCATCACAAAAGGGTATCATGCAAGGGCACAAGAACCAACTCGGTTTGGTCATCTTCAACCTCAAGACCAACATCAACAAATCCTAAAAGATCAAGAGAGTCAGCTCACCTCTCAACAACCAAGTGAGAGGGGTTTTGTACAACCTCCATCACATATCGGGCATCAAGGTAGGTCATCCATATTGGTCAACCCTTCAACCTCAACTAGGTCATCAACAACCAAAGCCTCACCTCTCACTGCGCGATACTCGTATCGCCTGGCAAAGAGTCGAAGGCCAATACGATCTCAAAGCGGTTGAGTAAATGCAAGCCCATCGCACGATAAACTCAGAATAGGGGCATCGGATACGAGTCCCGCCCGACATGAGGTGTCGCGTGTTATGGTCTGCCGCCCGATACGAGTCGGGCGATACAAGTTGGGGCCACATCGTGAAACAAAACTGGGTGATGAGTCCTACCCGATACACATCGTATCGTTCAGGAGCATGCGACAAGCGTGTCGCATGATGCGATCAAGGGACCGATGAAAAAGAAACTCAAAAGGCGAAACTCGACACAAAGCAAGTTCATTGCTTGATACTGGCATCGTGTAAAAAGGGTGTCATGCGACACACGTCTCTCTCGACATGAGGTGTCGCGCGATACGGTCTGCCGATACGTCGCATGACACGATCGATTGATTACTCGATAAGGTGTATCATGTTAAACCTGTATCGGGTGAGGTTGCTGGCGCACGACACGTGTATCACGAAGAGATTGGTCAACACGGGAGCTGAAGTAAAGGCAGGATGTACGATACAGGAGTTGGTGAAAAGTAAATGCAGGTACCCGACACAGTTAAAATTGAGTTACTATATATAGTTGTGGTGAGAAGGGGTAAATCGGGAAAAATAGGGGCATGTGTTGCGCGAGGAGGTGGATCATTCCCCGAGATGTAGTAAAATCAGTCTAATCCGTCACGTCGTAGGGCGATTTGGATTCTTAAGAAAGCTTCACACCGCGCGACGTGCATGTCATGCGGGATCGGCGTGTCGCACGAAACGCTTCCGTGATACATCCAAGCACTTGTCACGCCACACGGGGTGCGTTGGTCGATACAACTTTGGTCGATAGAGACACCCGACACTGTGCAACGCGCGATACTCGCAGCTTGCCCGACATGAAATTCAAGGGGCTGATGATGTCGCCCGATAAAGGTGAAGGTAGTCCGGTTAGCAATCGCGTGTTGCGTAAGGCGAGAAGGAAGGGAACGGGTTGGAACATGCCTGATAAGATTCTCAAAAGAGTAAAAATGAAAAACAAAACAAGGATAGAAAATTAAAATCACAGAGCGTTGATGGGTAAAACATCATTGGCATGAAAGAAGGCTTTCAGCCTCAGATAGTACTACTCATCAAAGCTTATAAAAACTAAGTCGGTGGCCCATAAAATGAGGGAGTGTGTGCACGTGGCACATGCACTGACTTGGGCCTTATTACAATGATAATGTTTGTAATGTTTTTCTTCAGGAAGGGAAATAACATCCTATGCTAGAAAAATAAAACTCGAGCTACCTCCCAATGAGCGTTGTAGTTTCTGTCATCAGCTCGACAACATCAAATCCTTTTACTCCGCTCCGGTGGTTGTTGTTCCAGCTTCTTGTAGGGCCATCTCTTATCTTCTCACAAAAGCTTCGTCTTCATAAAACCTTTTTACTCTATGCCTGTTCACCGGAAAGACTTTTGCCAGATCATCCTTATCGTAGAGCTCCATCATCCCAGATGGGTAAATATTTGCAACGGTGAAAGGTCCAGACCATCTACTCTGCAGTTTCCCTAAAAAAGATGGATAGAAGATTTAAATAGCAAAATGTTATCACCTTCATTGACATCCTTTTTCCTCAGATGTGAATTGCGCCAGATCTTGGTCCTCAACTTGTAGATCATAGCATTTTCATAGGCGTGGAGTCTCAGCTCCTCAAGCTCTTGTAGTTGAAGAAACCTTTTCTTTCCAGACAACGTCTGGTCCATATTGAGCTGCTTGATTGCCCAGAACACTTTATGCTCCAATTCAAAAGGAAGATGGCAGGCTTTTCCATATATCAGGCGGTAAGGTGTAGTGCCCAATGGTGTCTTAAAAGCAGTCTTGTATGCCCAGAGAGCGTCGTCTAACTTAGCTGACCAGTCCTTGTCGGACTTGCCAACTGTCTTCTCCAAGATCTGCTTGGCCTGCCGATTGGAGACTTCCACCTGACCGAACGTTTGTGGATGATATGGCGTCGCAACATTGTGGCGAACGTCGTACTTACGCAGGAGCGATTCAAACTGTCTTTCAGCGAAGTGAGAGCCTCCATCACTGATGACGGTCCTCGGAACTCCAAACCTTGGAAAGATAATCTTGGTGAAGAGTTTGATCACTGCCTTAGCATCGCGCGTAGAGGCAGACACTGCTTCAACCCACTTACAGACATAGTTGACCATGACAAGAATATATTTGAAACCGTAGGATGAGGGAAATGGTCCCATATAATCAATACCCCACACATCAAAAATTTCAACTTCAATCCAATCCGATAGTGGCATCTCATTGCGACGGGAAATGTTCCCGGTTGGCTAGCATTCATTGCAAGACTTTACAAATGCATGAGCATCTTTGAACAAGGTTGGCCAGTAGAAACCAGATTGTAGCACCTTGGTAGCTATCCTCTCACCTCCCAGATGTCCTCCATATGGAGAGGAGTGACGTTCGAACAAAATTTTGGGGGCTTCCTCCTCAGGTATACATCTTCTATATAACCTGTCGACACAACGCCTAAACAATAAAGGATCATCCCAATAATAGTTCTTTAAGTCAGAGAAGAACTTCTTCTTCTGATTATAAGACATATCTGGGGGAAGTTTCTTACAGTCCAGGTAGTTGTAGAAATCTGCATACCACGGTCCCTCAGGGTCGGCGGACTGGGCTAAGTAGATGAATTCGTCGGGGTAGCTTTCATTGATGGGCAGCGGGTGATCATCTTGCACCCGAATCCGGGAGAGATGGTCTGCAACCACATTCTCCGAGCCCTTCTTGTCTTTGATCTCATGGTCAAACTCTTGTAACAACAGTGCCCAACGTAGCACTCTGGGCTTTGCATCCTTCTTCTACATTAGATATTTAATAGCCCTGTGGTCAGTGTGAACAACCACCTTTGAACCCACGAGGTTAGACATGAACTTGTCGAAGGCGTACACAATAGCTAGCATTTCTTTTTCTGTAGTCGTATAATTCTGTTGAGCCTCGTCTGGGATCTTACTCGCATAGAAGATAACATGATGCTTCTTGTCTCTCTTTTGGCCGAGTACGCCCCCTATAGCAAAATCACTGGCGTCACACATAAGTTCGAACAGAAGACTCTAATCAGGGGATTGGAGAATTGGTGCAGATATTAAAGCACCCTTTAGAGTTGAGAACGCCTTCATACACTCCTTCATGAAGTTGAACTTCACATCTTTTACCAGAAGGTTAGAGAGAGGCTTGGCTATCTTTGAAAAATCCTTTATAAACTGCCGGTAGTAATCGACATGACCTAGAAAACTACGAGCACTTATAACTAAAGTAGGTGGTGGGAGCTTAGCTATCGCCTCAAACTTGGATGGATCAACTTCAATACCTTTACTTGATACTGTGTGTCCAAGAATAATGATGTGGATATTTGAATGCACTAACAAATTCACTCGGGGTTGAAATCCCCGAGCTTTTACCCAAACCAAAGTGCAATAATACCACCCGCAAGCAGACGAGTCTTATTGCAGTATAGTTAAGGATCGAACCCAAAGGACAACGTTTTTAAGAATCCTTGTCAGTTGAATCTAGCTCAAGTAAAACTAATATTTAGAACAATTGGTTGATTTGAGGTTGTTTAAACTAATTGCAGGAAAGTAAAAGCTAAATTAAAGATGAGTTTAGATCAATGGTATGGAATCGTTGGGATGGTACCGAGTTTCACCACCGCTACACATGCAAACACATTCAATCGTGAACAATCCAGGCAAGATATAACACTCCAAGTAGAGCTACTGCAGAACCCCCCATAGGGGTGTTAGGTTCGCGTAAGCATCACCATAGGCATCAGATGTCTCGTCACCATCCGGATCACTTTACTTACGGCTCTGAAGATACAGAAATCCACGGAGGTTGTGGGTCCCCTATACAGGCGTTAGGCACACAAAAGTGTCACCGAAGGCTAGATGGCTCGTCCCCTCACGGATCATACACTTACGAACTCGATGGAATCCCATCCTATTTCTAGTTTGGGAGTCAGCTGCATTAACCGATAAGCAAGCAGGCAGTTAACATACGAGCAAACATTGACGATTAACAAGAAGATACAAAATCCAACTAAGGCTGTGAACCCGCTATACAGGCGTTAGGCACACAGAAGCGTCACCGAAGGCTAGATGGCTCGTCCCCTCGCGGATCACACACTTACGACCTCAAGGAATCCTTTCAGAAGTTCTCATCAAGGAGTCTAAATTGTTAAATGACGTTCGAACCTATACATAGATGTTATCGCAACATAGGAAGCACAAAGATTAAAGCAAGCAAGTAACCAAACTACTAGCATAACAGTTAACGACAAAATGAAGAGTTATATACATTGCCATGGAAAGCTTAACAAAAGAACATGGTTTGCATGGGCAGCGGGGCTAGTCCCCGCACCCAAGCGAAAAGGTACTACTCGCTCATGGTGCGAGAAACAAGAAGGATGAGAAAGAAAGAGAGATCCGCCATGAGCTCGGTGCAGAAGGTAGTCGCAGCCCGGTGAAGAAGATACGCCCCTTGCTCCTCTTCCTTCTCTTCTCGGCCTCCTTGGTTGCAACACGGGCAGTAGGTGGAGTGGAACTTGATCGGAGGTGTGCTCTGGCAGCCTGGCGGCGTCCGGATCCGATCCCCTCAAATGAGGACCCTTGGGGTCTATTTATAGGCTTAGATCTGATCCCAAACGGTCTTGGCAAGTTGCTGGAAATATCTCCTCCAAACGGTCTGGAGACCGTTTGGTGCCAAACGGTTTGGAGACCGTTTGGTTTGGAGATCGGCAGCTTTGTCAATCGGTCTTGAGGACGGTCTCAGTCTCAGCGCGGCATTTGATCTTCGATCGGTCTTCACGCTCGCGGCGGACGGCTTCGTAAACCACATGGATCCAAACAGTCTTGGAGACCGCATGGACCCAAACGGTCGTGAAACTACATGGACCCAAACGGCCGTGAGACCTCATGGACCCAAACGGTCGTGAGACCGAATGGACCCAAACGGTCTTGAGACCGCATGGACCCAAACGGTCTTGAGACCATATGGACCCAAACGGT
The DNA here is from genome assembly GCA_963693085.1 of Alisma plantago-aquatica. Taxonomy (NCBI): domain Eukaryota; kingdom Viridiplantae; phylum Streptophyta; class Magnoliopsida; order Alismatales; family Alismataceae; genus Alisma; species Alisma plantago-aquatica. The sequence goes on from OY856411.1 coordinate 110,281,894, forward strand.
CTTGAGACCGCATGGACCCAAACAGTCTTGAGACCGCATAGACCCAAATAGTCTTGAGACCACATGGACCCAAACGGTCTTGAGACCGCATTTGTTCTTTGTGTATTCCAGCAAACGGTCTTGGGACCGCATGGACCCAAACGGTCTTGAGACCGCATGGATCCAAATGGTTTTGGAACCGTAAGGGCTCAAACGGTCTTGGGACCGCAAGGGCTCAAACGGTCTTGGGACCGCACGACATGGAATAGCTTGGTAACCTGCATTAAATGAACGATATTTAGTTAAAACTTTGATAATTGAATCAGCCAAGTAGTTTTACATATTACGATTCATATTGAGTGAAAAAGGTATGAATAGAGTTGAATTTGTTCCAAAAAGATGATTGAATTTCATGATGAGTATGCACTCATCAAAACACCCCGAACTTAAACATTGCTCGTCCTTGAGTAACATAAAATTTGAAACAGTAGCCAAATGAATACTTTCAATATGTGTGATTGCTTCATCTTCACATCATGAATGTTTTCTTTCTACTCAATATGACTCAGTACCTTAACTTCCTGGGACCACTAAACACATCTTACCATAGCTTCGTTCCTGAGTTCGTTTTCCAATATCACTTCCTCTTCACTTTTTCCAACATCAAGCATGTCAAAGAGTTTTGTAGGAGTCCAGAGATACCCGCAGAATCAACAAGTGTGTATTCGATATGAAACTGGTGTTTTTTCAGGATAGTGGGGGCATGCATTGTGCCTTTAGGTAGAAAAAGGAGTGAAGGGTGGTATGGAAGGAAGAATAAAAACTCTCCTCTATTCGACTCGAGATTTTTATTTGTTTTGCAATTTCATTTATTGCATATTTTTTTGTGCAAATCTCTCCTCTATTCGACTCGAGATTGCATTTATTTTTGTGTGCACTTTGGCATCTTTTGTTTGCAAATCTATCCTCTATTCGACTCGAGATTGCATTTTTGGTGGTACGCCCCTATTTATTTGCGAGGGGTATGGAAGAAGCGGATAAGGAGGGAGGTGGCGTGCTACCCCAAACTTAGGGTTTGGCACAGATTCAGCCGATTTTGTTTCTTTTTGATGAATGGAGGGGTACGAAGATGATGGAAGAAATGTAGAAGAGAGTTCAGATCACAATGCAACTTGATTTACAATTCAACGTGCCGGGTTGTTCTCTTTGTCGTACTCTGCTCAAATAATGACTTGATGAGAATCTAGTGGGGATTCCATGCCATTGTTCCACTAGTCAGTTAGGAAGCACGACGTGTTTGATCCCTATTGGTTTGATGAACACTTATCATCTTTACAAAAAGTATCATGAGGTTAGGAATCATAAGCGTCACAAGATGATTTCAAGCAAAAGGCTTGTTTCAAAAATTGGTCTTTTCGAGGATTTACTTCGAATAAGAGGGTATATTGATTGAAAATGCATATCAAGATAGTTCATGATTATAAGGGAAACCAGGGTGTGTCAAAAATTCATCAAGTATCTGTCAAAAATCCATCAAGTATCTGTTCAAAAATAAAAATTTTGAAAATTTTGAAAATTTTATCAAGAGGGTATGAAAAGAGGGTGTAGGTGGAAAGTGAGGTACGTACCACCCACCCTCCACCCCAAACTTAGAGATTTGCTCGTCCCGAGAAAACCCTAAATCCAAGATGGAGGGGAAGAATCACGCCAGAATGATCACCGAGTGTGGTTGCGTTCTGATCAGTGTGCGTCCTCTTATCTGAACATTTCAAGAGTAAAGGCCAGTTAGGTCTGAAAAATAGTGTCTCGCATGGCGAATTTTCATTGAAAGAAAAGTTAACTAAAAGGTAAAGATAAAAAATTGAAAAGTAAAACGGATTTATTGATCAGGTTGCCTCCCGACAAGTGCCTTTGTTTTACGTCGATGGCTCGACTAAATTCTACAGCTTCACAGTGGGTCGTTTGGATCGGTGAATTCTAGAGTTGTTATAGTGCTAAAGTCAATCGAAGTGAAATATCTTTTCAAGCGGTGACCATTTGCCATAAATTTGCTTGTCTTTTCACTCCATAGAGAAAAATCACCACATGGGGAGATGCTTTTGACGATGTAAGGTCCAGACCAGCGGGAACGGAATTTTCCTGGGAATAGCTTTAATCTTGAGTTAAAAACAAGAACTTGGTCTCCCACTTGTATGTCTTTTCTTTTCACATGTCCATTGATGCGATGATTTTGAGTCGCACTTAGAGACCTATTTCATATGTGTTTTGTGCCTTAATTACTCATTTTCATGGATATTATTGCATAATTCACTTTATTTGGTCTTTGCCATCATTTTATATCAAATCCCCTTTGTTTTACTATTTTGAGCATTATTTATCATCTTATTATAAATTGTGTGGATTTACTTGGTCCTGTTGTGAAATTTCAGGAAGAACAAGTATCTGCTTGCGTCGATACCATCGACGGAAGTCGATACCATCGACCAAGCCACAGGTTGTCAGCCGAGAAGAGCAATACAGTGTCGATACCATCGACACCTAAGTTGATGGTATCGAGATCCCTTCAAGTTGCTGGCGAGGAAACTGTCGATACCATCGACCCATGTCGATGCCATCGACACAAGGAGAGTTACAGCGTCGCTAAACGACAACAACCGACGCTAAAGGTGTCGATACCATCGACACGCAAGTCGATGGTATCGAGATCACCACAGGCGCTCAGAATAAAAGAAAGGAAAGCTGCCGCTAATCCGCTGCGTCGATACCATCGACCCGCGTCGATGGTATCGACGCCGGCAGATATGCGTTGGATTTGTTTTGATTTCGATCGGACGACTGCTGTTATTTGACGACCTAATTAGGGACTTATACCTAATGACGGCCGCCCAGACGTAAGGGATCATCTCATTTTTGGATTGCACGAGTGCCGAGGAGGAGAGAAAGGAGAACGGAGGCCGAGAAGCTCATCCCGGGTGATTCGGACGCTGCCGAAGACGATTTCCACCACCGACAGGCGGGGAAAGCTCGTGTTCTACGCCAAGGATCCACCGGTTCTTCTCCGTTCAGGGGTTTTCCCATTTATTTCCCGTTTTTCTTATGAATTCCCCAATTTCTACCATGTACTTGTGTGAGATGAACATGAGAGGCTAAAACCCTCAATCTTTAGGACCGGGAGTAGCCCGGGAATGCATTGTATGACATTTTTATATCAATAATTCATATTTTTCTCTCAAATCCGTGGTATAGATTTGTTTTCTCCATTTCTATTGGTATGCTTGATCACCATAATAATAACTTAATGCCCTTAATCACTTCGACAGAAGGATTAACGGTTGAAAAGAGACGAATTCTACATTAATTAATAAAACCCTTGACAAAGGAGTTGTAAAATTAATGGTGGGAACTGAGAGACCGTTTATAATGCACTTAGTTTAGGGGAATGATTACTACGACGGTGGAATCAACCTAAATCTAAGTAGTGAATTACACCACGACAGTGGGTAATTCTGTTTTCAGGCCACTACCCGGATAGAAAGAGAAGTGTGAAGAATGATATGAAACTTAATACAATGTTGACCCGCGGTGAAACCGCCATCCTAAAGATATCCCTTTTAATTGATTAAATTAACCTTTAATCGATTGTTTTCTTTGATTGATTTTTATTTTCTTTTAATTTGAACAACAAAACCCTACTTTGTTAATCGGTCTAGCTGATTGCAATTAGTTAGTAGAAGTCTCCAATAATTCACGTATCCCTGAGTTCGACTCGGGCCTCACAAGGCCTATATTACTCGACGCGTACACTTGCGTTTTTAGCGCGTAGTAAAATACACGTCATCCATCGTGCCAAAGTTTTGTGCGTTCTTTGTAGATTCGTGCATTTTCATAGGCCGTCATCCGGAGTTCGTCCAGCTCTTGGAGTTGCAGAATCTTGGCTTGGTCAGCTTCTTTTATATCAAAGTTCAATTGTTTAATTGCCCACCATGCTTTGTGTTCCAGTTCGACTGGAAGGTGGCAGGCCTTTCCATATATTAATCGAAAAGGTGTAGTTCCAAGGGGAGTTTTGTAAGCAGTACGATAAGCCCATAAGGCGTTATTGATTTTTGCTGACCAGTCCTTTCGATTACGTCCAACAGTTTTTTCTAGAATAGCCTTTAGTTGACGGTTAGAGACCTCTACCTGTCCACTTGTTTGTGGATGGTAAGGTGAAGCTACCTTATGTGTTACACCGTATTTTCTCAGTAAAGCTTCAAATGTTCTTTCAAGGAAGTGGGACCCTCCGTCAGATATCACGGTACGTGGAACTCCAAAACGGGAGAAAATAATATCTTTGAATAATTTGATGACGGGTTTGGAATCACTAGTGACAGTTGGTATAGCTTCGACCCATTTTGAGATGTAGTCTACCGCCACTAGGATGTATGAAAATTCATTATAAGATGGGAATGAGCCCATATAGTCCACCCCCAGACGTCGAATATTTCCACTTCTTGCCATAGATTTAGCGACATCTCGTCTCTCTTTGTTATATTGCCTGATCTTTGACATTTGTCACATGATAGGACAAAATCGTAAGAGTCTTTGGATATGGTTGACCAGAAGAATCCGCATTGCAAAACCTTTAGGGCAGTCTTTTTAGAGCTCATATGTCCCGCCACTGGTCCTGAGTGACATTGTTCCAGAATAGATTGAGCTTCTTCTTCGGCGATACAACGTCTATATAAACCATCAACACATAGTTTAAAAAGATATGGTTCATCCCAGTGATATTGCTTCACATCATGCATGAACTTCCTCATTGCATTCCCGGTGCATTGAGGATGGATGACCCCAGCAACAAGGTAGTTTACAAAATCTGAGTACCATGGTATAACTTCCGAGACCCTCATTAGTTGATCATCTGGCAGGGAATCATTGATCGGAATCTTATCAGTATCCAGACTGTGGATGCGACTGAGGTGATCTGCTACAACATTTTCCGTCCCTTTTTATCTCTTATATCTAAATCAAATTCGTGTAGTAAGAGGATCCATATAATTAGCCTTGGTTTTGCATCTTTCTTTGCCAGAAGGTAACAAATAGCAGCATGGTCGGTGTAGACAATGACTTTCGAACCAATAAGGTATGATCTAAACTTGTCAAAGGCATATATGACTGCTATAAGTTCTTTCTCGGTTGTTGCATAATTCCTCTGGGCTTTGTCGAGGGTTTTTTATGCATAGTAGATCACATAATGTTTCTTTTCTATACATTGCCTTAAAACAGCTCCCACAGCGAAATCACTGGCATCGCACATAATTTCAAAAGGATTGTCCCAGTTAGGAGATCTAATGATGGGGGTGGTTGTAAGGGCTTGTTTCAGAGTGTTGAAACTTTTGACACAATCTCCATTGAAATTGAAGTCAGTATCTTTTAGCAGTAGGTTCGTCATTGGCTTAGTTATCTTGGAAAAATCTTTTATGAATCTTCTATAGAATCCAGCATGACCAAGGAAGGCACGAACTTCTTTTACATTCGTGGGAATAGCCAATTTAGAGATTACTTCAATCTTGGCTTTATCTACTTCAATTCCTCTACTGCTAACCCTATGCCCCAGGACAATGCCTTCTGTTACCATGAAATGGCATTTTTCCCAATTTAGCATGAGATGCGCTTCTTCACAACGTTTTAGGACCAGGTAGAGGTGCCTTAGACATGAATCGAATGAGTCTCCGTATACAGAAAAATCATCCATGAAGACCTCCATAATAGTTTCAGTAAGCCCCGCAAAGATTGCAGCCATGCAACGTTGAAAAGTTGTGGGTACATTACAGAGACCAAACGACATTCTTTTAAATGTGTATGTTCCGAATGGGAAGGTGAAAGTCGTTTTCTCTTGATCATCTGGATGTATGGGGATCTGATAGAATCTAGAGTAACCATCAAGATAACAGAAATATTCTTGGTGAGCCAACCTTTCTAAGACTTGATCAAGGAAGGGCATAGGAAAATGATCTTTTCGAGTTGCCTTGTTTAATTTCCTATAATCAATGCACATCCGCCTTCCTATGACTGTTCAAGTGGGGATGAGCTCGTTGTTGTCATTCCTTATAACAATTTTTCCACCTTTCTTCATAACCACATATACTAGGCTCACCCATGGCACATCTGATATTGGATAGATTATTCCAACTGTGAGCAGTTTAATGACTTCACGACATACCACTTCCTTCATATTAGGATTCAATTTCCGTTGATGCTCAATAGTCGGATTGTGATCTTCCATCATAGGGATCTTATGCATACACAGTGCTTGACTGATCCCGTGAGGTCACTCATTTTATAGCCAATGGCTTTCTTTCTTCCCCTTAATTCCTCCAGAAGTTTCTCTTCTTGTTCAGTAGTTAAATCGGAATTTATAATAATTGGACAAACTTTGAGATCGTCTAAAAACATGTACTTTAGTCCTTCGGGTAGGGGCTTCATTTCGGGAGCCTATGGTTTTTCGCTTGTTTCTTCTATAGTCTCCATAGTCTGGAGTTCTTCACAAGTGGCTTCAGCATCTTCTTTAGTAGAGTTGAGGGATTCGATGTAATCCTTTGCTTATTTGTCAAATGGGTCATCGATTGATAGGTCTGATAGAGCAGTTTCCAAGGGATCGTACGATTCCTGACACTCTTGGGTCAGATGTGACATTTGCTCAATACAGTCAATCAGATAGACTTCTTCCTGTATACTCGGTCTTCTCATACTTTCAAAAACTTTGAATTCTAGAGTCTCTTTGCCTAGTCTGAGTAGTAAGGTGACGGCTTCGACATCAATGAGGGCTCTCGCAGTGGCGAGGAACGGACGACCGAAGATGAGAGGATATCTGGTGTCTTCTTTTATATCCATAATGACGAAGTCGCATGGAACATATGTGTCCTTTCCTACCTTGACCGGGATATCTTTGAGGATTCCTAACGGACGTTTTATCGAATTGTCCGCAAGCTGAATAGTCATACCAGTAGGGAGCAATTCTACAAACCCCAATCTTTTGCACAGTCTTAGTGGCATAATAGAGATGCTTGCGCTGAGATCTTCCAATCCTTTCTTGCATGATGAGTCACCAATGTGACATGAAATTCCAAAGGATCCTGGGTCTTTTTGTTTCTTCGGCATCTTGCTCAATATGATATCCGATGTAGTAGTAGCCAGTTTTACTGTCTCATATTCCTCAGTTATATACTTCCTGGTAAGGAGTGACTTTAGATACTTAGTCCAGGCTAGTATCTCAGCCAGAGCGTCTAAGAAGGGTATATCAACATGAAGTTTCTTCATAGCCTCTTTAAACTTATTGAATCTGGTATCAAGCTTGGTTTGCCTTAGGAGGGATGGGAAGGGTATACGAGGCTTATATACATGAATATCTGGTTCTGATGTTTCAGTTTCTTTGTCAGTAGATTTCTCAGGACTTTCCTTATCAGTCTTATCTTCCTTTGATTTAGACTCTGGTGTTGTTGAGTTTTGGATAATCACAGGTTCCTCTTCGTCTGTAATAACCACATGAGTCTCCACTGGGAGATCCGAATAGTCTTTTCCTGACCTGGTGGTGATTGCCTTCAACTGTTCAGGATGCTTAGGATTGTTCTCAGGTTGACCAGAAAAGACTCCAGCAGGTGGCTTTATGCTAGCTGCGAGTTGAGCTAGTTGAGTTTCAATAGCTTCTGCTGGGCTTGTTGGTTGGCTATCATCGTTTGCTAAGTTTGCAACATTTTTTCAATGGTTGATTGCTTGTCATCAGAAGGGATGGGTCCTGTTTGTCCTTGCTGCTGATTTAGGTTCTGACACTGAGAGTTGTTTTGATAGTTGTTGTAGTTCCTATTCTGAAAGTTCCCCTTGAAATTTCCTTGATTTCCGAAATTCTGTTGTTGATTGTACTGGAATCCTGATGGGCCTCTTGATTGATTGTTGGAACCGAATTGATGCGAGTTTACTGCTCCTAAGGGGTTTCCATATTGAAAACCTGGGTGATTCTATTCTGATTTGGATTGTAATAGTTTTGCCCAGGGATGGTGTTGATAGCATTAAGATTCTCCATCTGACCATTATCTCTTTGTCCACATACATTGCTCAGAACAACGTCATAGAGAACATTGCATGATAAGGTGGAATGATTAGTGCTTTTGCATGCTTCACAGAATAAGGAAGTGGACTTGACCTGTTCCGGTTGCCGAGTGGGTGAATGTCCTCTTCCAATAGCAGCTAGAGATGATTCAATATGATCTTGCTTGGCAACTAAGACCTTCAAGGTTTCAGCGATAGACTTGTACTCGGGAATAGCTTCAGCCATAGCTACTTTCAAGACTCCTTTACCTACAGATCTACCCCAATTGGCTTGATTTTCTGCTCCCAGGGTGACGACTCTCCAGGCGCTGTCGTAACTTTGACGCATGAAGTTTCCCCCAGATGAGGAATCAAGGAACATCTTGACATCATCCTCCACACCCCTATAGAAGATTTGTATGAGTTGATTCTTGGGAATTCCGTGGTGTGGACACTTGCGTAGGAGCTCTTTGTACCTATCCCATGCTTCAACAAGAGTTTCTGTAGGGACTTGAGTGAAATTTGTTATCCGGCCCCTAATTTCATATGTAAGAGATGGAGGATAGAACTTTTCCAGAAATGCATTTTGAAGTTGTTCCCAAGTGGTGATGGGTACCTCACTTTGTAATGAATTGTATCGGCTTATGGCTCTATAAAAAAGGGAATACTTGAAGAGACGGATTCAGATGGCATCATCAGAGACTCCATTTTGCTTTGTCATAGCACATAGATCGATGAATCTCAGAAGATGCCCTTGGCTGTCCTCCGCTTGTTTGCCATAGAAAGGGTTGTTTTGAAGCAATGTGATCCAATGTGCCCTAATCTCAAAATTGGCAGCATCGATGGGAGGAGGCTGTACTGGATGATAAACATTCGCAGCCTTCGGTATTGAGAGCTCTCTAAGATCCTTTTGTAGTTCGGCTGCTTGCGCTGCTGCTTGTGCTGCTAGGATTTCCTGTTGAACCGCAGCCCTAGCTTCTTGCATGAGCCTCTCTCTTTGTGCATTAATGGCTTGAGCAACCCTTCGGGCTACCTCTTCTTCTTGTGCCATCCTTGCTTGATTCTCTCTGATCTGACGATGGAAGGTTCTGTCTATTTCAGGATCAAAGCTCGCTGTGAGTCCGGGGTTGTCCGAACAGTGCATACACTATGCGTTGGGTTGTACCTGAAAGTTAGAAAAATTTTGAAAATGAGATCCACAAAGTAGAGTCAAGTTCAAGTAGATAATCGATTGTATCAAAAGAAAGAAAAATCCTAGATTAGTCTTAAAAGAACTAGATTTGATTGACTGATTCCGTTGTCCCCGGCAACGGCGCCAGAATTTGATGTGGATATTTGAATGCACTAACAAATTCACTCAGGGTTGAAATCCCCGAGCTTTTACCCAAACCAAAGTGCAATAATACCACCCGCAAGTGGACAAGTCTTATCGCAGTATAGTTAAGGATCGAACCCAAAGGACAATGTTTTTAAGAATCCTTGTCAGTTGAATCTAACTCAAGTAAAACTAATATTTAGAACGATTGGTTGGTTTGAGGTTGTTTAAACTAATTACAGGAAAGTAAAAGATAAATTAAAGATGAGTTTAGATCAATGGTATGGAATTGATGGGATGGTATCGAGTTTCACCACCGCTACACACGCAAACACATTCAATTGTGAACAATCCAGGCAAGATATAACACTCCAAGTAGAGCTGCTGCAGAACCCCCCATACGGGCGTTAGGTTCGCGTAAGCATCACCATAGGCATCAGATTTCTCGTCACCATGCAGATCACTTTACTTACGGCTCTAAAGATACAGAAATCCACGGAGGTTGTGGGCCCCCTATACAGGAGTTAGGCACGAGTTAGGCACACAGAAGTGTCACCGAAGGCTAGATGGCTTGTCCCCTTGCGGATCATACACTTACGACCTCGATGGAATCCCATCCTATTTCTAGTTTGGGAGTCAACTGCATTAAATCGATAAGCAAGCAGGCAGTTAACATACGAGCAAACATTGACGATTAACAAGAAGATACAAAATCCAACTAAGACTGTGAACCCCCTATACAGGCGTTAGGCGCACAGAAGCGTCACCGAAGGCTAGATGGCTCGTCCCCTCGCGGATCACACATTTACAACCTCAAGGAATCCTTTCAGAAGTTCTCGTCAAGGAGTCTAACTTGTTAAATGACGTTCGAACCTATATATAGTTGTTATCGCAACATATGGAGCACAAAGACGAAAGCAAGCAAGTAACCAAACTACTAGCATAATGGTTAACGATGAAATGAAGAGTTATATAGATTGCCATGGAAAGTTTAACAAAAGAACATGGTTTGCATGGGTAGCGGGGCTAGTCCCCGCACCCCAGCGAAAAGGCACCCCAGCGAAAAGGTACTACTCGCTCATGGTGCGAGAAACAAGAAGGATGAGAAAGAAAGAGAGATCCGCCATGAGCTCAGTGCAGAAGGTAGTCGCAGCCCGGTGAAGAAGATATGCCCCTTGCTCCGTCTTCCTTCTCTTCTAGGCCTCCTTGGTTGCAACACGGGCAGTAGGTGGAGTGGAACTTGATCGGAGGTGTGCTCTGGCAGCCTGGTGGCATCCGGATCCGATCCCCTCAAATGAGGACCCTTGGGGTCTATTTATAGGCTTAGATCTGATCCCAAACGGTCTTGGAAAGTTGCTGGAAATATCTCCTCCAAACGGTATGGAGACCATTTGGTGCCAAACGGTTTGGAGACCGTTTGGTTTGGAGATCGACAGCTGCGTCAATCGGTCTTGAAGACGGTCTCGGTCTCAGCGCGGCATTTGATCTTCGATCGGTCTTCATGCTCACGGCGTACGGCTTCGTAAACCACATGGATCCAAACGGTCTTGGAGACCGCATGGACCCAAACGATCGTGAAACCGCATGGACCCAAACGGTCGTGAGACCGCATGGACCCAAACGGTCTTGAGACCGCATTCGTTCTTCATGTATTCCAGCAAACGGTCTTGGGACCGCATGGACCCAAACGGTCTTGAGACCGCATGGATCCAAACGGTTTTGGGACCGTAAGGGCTCAAACGGTCTTGGGACCGCAAGGTCTCAAACAGTCTTGGGACCGCACGGTATGGAATAGCTTGGTAACCTGCATTAAATGAACGATATTTAATTAAAACTTTGATAATTGAATCAGCCAAGTAGTTTTACATATTACAATTCATATTGAGTGAAAAAGGTATGAATAGAGTTGAATTTGTTCCAAAAAGATGATTGAATTTCATGATGAGTATGCACTCATCAAACAACCCCCTCTTGTACCATGAAATGACATTTTCCCCAATTGAGGATGAGGCTATGTTCTTCACATTTTCTCATTATGAGGGACAGATTGTTCAAACAGCTATCAAACGAGCTGTCGTATATGCTAAAATCATCCATGAACACTTCCATCTTATCTTCAAGCAGATCTACAGAAATGGCGTTCGTACACCTCTGGAAGGTAGCAGGTGCATTACAGAGTCCAAAGGGCATTCTTCTAAAGGCAAAAGTTCTATAGATGCAAGTGAAAGTCATCTTCTCCTATTCATCAGGATGGATGGGGATCTGGTAGAAACCCGAGTACCCATCCATCCAGTAGAAGTAGGAATGATGGGCCCGACATTCCAGCATCTGATTGATCAAAGGAAGGGGGAAATGGTCCTTGCGAGTGGCGGTGTTAAGTTTCTGATAATCTATACACATCCATCATCTAATGAGCGTCTTGGTGGCAACCTCGACCTCATCATCTCCCTTGACTAAGGTCATCCCCCCTTCTTGGGAACTACTTGGATTGGACTCACCCACGTGCTATCACTGATAGCATAGATAATTCCAGCGTCTCGAAGCTTGACTACTTCTTTACTAATGACTTCGCGAAGCTTTTCATTCAGCTTTCTTTGTGGCTGGGCATACAGCCTAGAGTCCTCCTCCAGATGGATCCGGTGCATGCACATTGAAGGGCTTATCCCTCTCAGGTCCCTGATTGAGTAGTCCAGGGCTTTCCTCCGTAGCCTTAACTCTTTGAGCAGCTAGTCTTTCTAGCAATCAGTCAACTCCGAGTTGATGATTATTGGGTACATCTTCTCTTGATCCAGAAAATGATACTCAAGGCCTTTCGGCAAGACTTTTATCTCTGGTGGGACTTCCTTTTTCTATTCTTCAGTAGGGGCTTCTCAGAGAGCGGCATATCTAACTGTCTCAATAGGATCTTCATCCTCAGTCGTTTCTTCAATATCCATATAGGCCAACAATTCCCTGAGCTCAGGATCATCGATCTCTCATAACTCGCCAGTTAAGGCGAGCATCAAAGGATCTACCATGGCCTTCTCTTCCTGTACTTTGTTGCATAATTGTTGATAGCTCTCAACAAAGTAGGAGGATTCAAAGAATGAGGGGGCCCTCATACAATCACTGATGTTGAAATCGATGTGATCTCTTCCAACACGGATTGTAATCATTCCTGCCTCGACATCAATAAGAGCTCGGCCAGTGGCAAGGAAGGGTCGCCCAAAAATGATAGGGCAACTCGAATCTTCTATGCTTTTGATCAAAATAATATCGCAAGGGATAAAGAAACGTCCCACTCGGATGGGCATATATTCAACGACACCAACTGGCCATGTGAAGGTATGGTCAGCTAGTTGTATCCTCATGTTGGTGCTTACCATATCGGTGAGCCCCACTCTCTTGGCAAGGGATAGAGGCATCATACTGATGCTTGCCCTAAGGTCTGCTAGAACTTTCCGAGTTACATTATCTCCAACTTGAAAAGGGATTACAAAGGCCCTTGGGTCCTTCTTCTTCAAAGGCGTATTAGTTTTGATGAAAGAACTAGAAATCTTGGCGAGTTTCACAGTCTCTATGTCTTCTCCTTTCCTTTTTCTTGTTATTAGGTCCTTTAGGAACTTGGCATAAGTGGGCATTTATTCAATGGCATCTAGGAATGGGACGTCCACATGCAACTTCTTTATAGCGGCCAAAAACTTTTCATACCTCTTCTTCAACTGGGCTTTTACCAGCTTATGTGGGAATGGTATGTGGGGTGCGTACTTATCTGGACGCTCTTCAAAAGAGACATCATTAACCTTGTCTTTGACTACTTTCTTTGACTTCTGTGTAACTTCTTCCTCAACAACCTTTGTGCTAACTCCTTCGGCGGGTGTTGTTGTTGACGTTACTATATTCTCAGCAGCTGGTGATACAATCGGTCTTGACCTTAGAATGACCATTTTTGTCATCTCATGTCCTCGTGGGTTAGCTTCAGTATTAGAGGGGAAATTCCCCACCTGATGGTTGATGGATTGGGCGAGGCTTGCCAGCTGCTGATCAATCTGTTTGTTATGCTGCTGAAGTTCCCCTATCTGGGTAGAAAAACCACCCATCTATTACTGCATTAGTTTGAGCAGAGTGGTGCTATCCACTGAGCTCTTGTGCATCTTTTCATTGATGTAGTTCTGTCTCTTGGCAAAGGACATAAATTATGTCATCAAAGACGGCCGTGGCTGCTGGTTTTGTTGGAAGGGCCTCTACTGCTGGAACCCTATCTGTCATTGTTGATTTGATGGTCCTCCAGAAGGTTTCCCACTCACCAGCTGGTGAGAGTTCTCAGCAGCACTAGTGTCCCCATAAGAGAAACCAGGATGGTCGGGTTGCCGGTATTGAACAAAACTCATGTTCTCTGTAAAGTCCCCTTCTAGATCTTCTTGGGGTGCGGTGTATGGGCAGAAATCTGACATGTGGTCGGGCTCTCCACAGGTGACACAACTCTTCAAGACCTCCTATAGAACCTTCCCTTTGTCACCTTTCTCCTTGAGGGACTGGACATCTGTCATCATCTTGTCAAGCTTGGCTACGAGGGCCTCCATAGCCTTAGATTCACCTAGAGTAGTGTGACTTAGCGACTCTCAGTTGTATTCTCCGTCTTGTTGGTTCGTAGCCATGTTTTCAATAATCTCCCTATCTCTTTGGGCACTAAGTCCCAAGAAATCATTGCCAGCTATAGCATTCAAGGACTTCCTCTCAGCAGGGCACACCCCATTGTAAAACATGGTGATGAGATTTGGTTCTGAAAGACCATGATGTGAGCATTCATGCTAGTAGCTCTGGAATCTTTCCCAAGTCTCGTGAAGATTCTCTGAGGGATTCTGGGAGTACCTCGTGATCTTTTTTTGACATTCGATGGTCCTCGATGGGGAATAACTTGGCGATTAAAGCATTGGCAAGATGCTCCCAATCAGGGAGGCTCCCATCATGTAAGCTGGTGTACCATTCTAGTGCCTTGTCCCTCAGCGAGAACGGGAAGCACTAGATGTAGATATGCGTCAGTGAGACTCTGTTGATCTTAAAGGTGTTGTACGTCCTCTTGAATGTCGTTAGATGATTATACGGGTTCCCCTCAGAGGTGTTTCCAGCGAACCTGTTATGTTGTAGGAGCTGGAGGAAGGAGGGCTTCAGTTCAAAGTTGGTGACGTTTAGAGGTTGTGTTACAATCGTGTTTCTCTCTTCATTAGCTCGAACTTAAATGAACGAGTGAAGAGAGGGAGCTTCAGGGGATTTGTAAAGACCCTGACCTTCGTTTTGGGTTTACCCTGTTTGCTTTTCCTAAACCTTATGTTTAGATGCTTGCTAATCACCTGAGGTTGTGATTAGGGTTTGTTTGTGCTTTGGTGAGAGTTGGAGGTGAAACTTGCAAATTGTCCAAGTTTAAGGGTTGATGTGCAAGTTTGTCACCTTCAGAGAAGTATTATCTCTCCTTTCATATTCTAGGGTTGAGAGGATGAGTTGGGCTTGTTGCTTGTGTAGTTTCGGGCCTTGATGAGATTTGATGGGCCTTGCTTTGCTTTGCTTTGCCTTGATAAGGGTTTGTATCGTGCATAGGAGAGCTTGAAGCTCTGCCCAGAGGCCTGTGTTGCCCAGGGCTGTGTCACCCAGGAGTGTGTCGACCAATGGGGTGTGTCGCCCATGTGACCACCTTGACCTTGCCTTGGTTGTGTCACCATACCTTGGACAAGTGACCGATCCTTTGTTAGTTGGTGGCATGACATGAGCATGTGGTTTATCAAGGTGGCATGGATTTGGACAAGTGGTGCCTTGAACATGCACATGTGGAGAAACACCAAGGTGGGCGCCCCATAGACCCTCTTGTATATATACAACCCTCTCTTTAGTTGCTTAGCTCTTTAGTTCCTTTAGTTGCTCCTTTCTCCTTTGGTGGCTGATACACCTTCCCTTGGTAGAGCAAGCTTGGTGTCCGATCTCCTTGGTGGAGTCTCCTTCTTCTTCCTCTAGGTGGTGGTCGAACCCTAGAAGGGTCTTGCTTCCTTGGTAAGCATCTCCTCTCTCTCTCCTTGGCACCTTCTTCTCCTTCTTGCTTGTTCTACGACCATGGTGGTTATGAGCCTTGCTTTACTTCTTGTGGTGGCCAAAGGTGGGGTGCTTTGGAGCTAAGAGCTTAAAGCTTGGTGCTTGGAGCTTTGGATCTTGAAGAGCTTGCTTGAGGTGGGTTACATAACTCCTAACCCTAGATATACTACCTTCTTTTATGTTGCATGTTCATATATTATCTTGATCAGCCTTGCATCTTGTTGGATATGTTTCTTGCTCTAGTTTGCACCTTTAATCTTATTGGACTTAGTGGTTATGATGTTGATAGTTGTATGACCTTGGACCTTGTTGTCCGAACCTATGGATTAGGTTTTCCTTGGGTAAATACCCCTTTCTCTCCTTGGTTTTGAGAAGTGAGCTTGAGCTCTATTGGTGTAGGAAAAACCCCTCTCTTCCTTAGTCGGTGAGAGGTGAGTCTATATTCTAGTTTCTTGGGCAATACAGGTAATCCTGGTGGGCAGCTGCTTCCGATGAGTAACTTGCATCGTGCGACACGCCCGTATCAGGATGATGAGTCATGGCGAGCAAAGCTCCCTATCGGGTAGATAGCGTACCGCTCGTCGAGGCTCCTCGTATGACACGCCTGTATCGGGTTGCTGCCATATCGGGCAGTGACCGCGATGGGTAAATGGGTGTATCAGGCGACTAGTAAAAGGGCCGATGCAGGTGCTCATTGTAGATGAGCCGGGATGGGCCTTCTTGCGGACTTTGGGTGGAAAAATGAGGGAAATCTCTACAAAAGATGGGAAGAGAGTCAGGGGCATAGTGCATGTTATTTCTATGCAGTAACAAGATAAAATTGAGAGGAAAAAACTTTAGAAGGCAATTTTGACCACAAAATAAAGGCCCTAAATAGCCCCAAAATGGGTGTTATCAACTCCCCCAAACTTAGCATTTTGATTGTCCTCAATCCATCGTACTTATCTTAACACTTTATTTGCAATACTTCTTCATACCAGACATCGTCCTCAGACAAGGGGTTTAAGTGAGTTCTGAGATGTCTTAAGGAAAATTACGTCTGTCTATGAGCAAAGGACTTTATTTTTCCCCACCTTATTTTAAGCAAAAAAATCTTCTCTTCACCCTCGGCGAGACTTGGGTGCATGATTTCGAAGTTAGCTTTCACACCAAACAACATGGAAATAGAAGTTGGGTTTTTTTTTGGTAGGCTTAAGGATTTTTGGGTTTTTCTTGTTTTCCATTGGTCCATCTAGGTACGGGTCCTTTAACGGGCAAGTGGTCCCTACAGTCCAAGCCAGTTGGCTTTAGAGCAGTGATTTCACATCCTACGTACCACTGCCCCAGATCTACCATGCATAAAGATGGGTACTTTTGGAGAGACAAGTGGGGTTTATATATTTATATTTATATATATACACACACACACACACACACACACACACACACACACATATATATATATATATATATATATATATATATATATATAGAGTGAGAGAGAGAGAGAGAGAGTCAGGTTAGAATACACTCGAGTGTACAGATCGCACGAATACACTCAAGTGTGTTTGCATATCAAGACTATTTTTTTGCAAAATCTAAACCATTGATCTTCGTTGTCATACTATAACTAGGCTACATACAAATTTTGAGCCCATTTGGATGAGTGTAAGTCACTCATCCAAGGGCAACAAAATCGACGCACAAAACTAATTTGAAATGTACAATTTTTGTGGTCTTCATAACATGAGCTATACATATCCAAATAGGCTCAAATTTTACATAAGAGTTGTTCATGAGATGTTTAATAAGATTAATGGATTAGATTTTCAAAAAAAAATATTGCATCATGAAAAACTACTTGAGTGTATTCCGCTCTGGATACACTCGAGTGTATTCTAGCCTGACTCTCTCTCTCTATCTATATATATATATATATATATATATATATATATATATATATATATATATATATATATATATATATCATTCGGCACAACTCTCATGCTTTTATTCACTCTCATAAGCCTTTTCTCACTTTTTGGGATTTTTGATGGATAGGGGAAAAAGGAGAGTTTTGCTGTTTGGGTAGCTTTTTCCTTCGCATGCACATCGCTTAGCTGTTGCGATATTATTTTTTGAAATTGGCGTATAAACGTTGTAGCCTTTTTTTCGTTTGAGACTGTGTTTTCAGAAAGATCATAACAAAAATGTGCACCACCTTAGACGCATAAAGAACAATCTAGAAGAAGTAGTATCTGATATTTACTATAGAGTGTATTTGTACAATGGTTGAGAGGCAAGCAGTTGTATATGTACTATTTTGTATCAAACATATATGTATTATGTATACATGATATGGGAAAGAACAGAAAGATAAGAAGGGGGAGAAATTTTAGGTACCTCCCTCACTGATATGCTACCCCCCAAACTTACCCCACACTCTGTCTCAGAGTTGTGAGATAGATGAGGAAGGGTAGTGATAAGTCAGTGAGGGTTTAGCCGGTGAGTGCACCTTCGCCAGATAGAAGTTCCAACACATACTCTCCGTGTTTGTTGTGATAGTCGATGTGGTGGAGCTTGTCGGGTGTTTTTTGTAGCGTCATCGAGCTAGAGATCCATTCTAGCACGTAGATGTCGCAGTCGTTTGATTGTGGAGTTTTTTGTGGACTGTTGTGGCAGAATTGAAGCTTGTGCCATTTGTTCGTCGTGTTCTCCAGGAATGGCTGGATCAACGTTGCCACCTTGATGTAGTATTTCCTTGCTAAGCGCTCGAGGGGTGTCAACAGAGTTGATGTACACTACACTGGATGATCTTTGTTGCTGTCAGAGTTGTTGTAGAAGATTTCTACTCACGGGCGAGTGTACATCATCAGGAGCGTCTAATGGTTGTAATACAACATTGGTAAGAATATGATATGCGACATGTTGTGTTGTATCTTAGCCAGAAATAGTTGTTTCGCTCCTGATTCATCAGCTAGGCAGATATCGTTGAACACCATTGAGTGGGTGATGTAGGCGTGTTCAAACTTCTTCTATAGAATCTGGATGTAGGTTGATTCCACCAACAAGGCTAGACATCCTCCTACCTTTACTAAGTCTTGAAGGTCATCAACAGGGACTATGACGTTGCCTATCTCGTAGATGACATCTACGGGGGTAGAATCAGCTAGCCTGAGGAGAATTTCATTGACCTGCACCTGTGATAGGGTTGCGCATGCGGAGCGGTCGAAGTTGCTCATTAATTCTTCAGATACAGGAGGCAAAGTAGAGCCTTCCTTGGTAAGTATTTCTCACAGAACGTCCATCCGCTTGCCTGCCCCATATATGTATGTGGCCATCTCGGCTTCTCCTGGGGGGGCTACTGGGTTGGGATGATTTAGTCTCCTGGTCACTCTCCAGTAGCTTCTATGGTACACCTACGTCTAGGAAATAGCATTTATCCTTGATCAGCAGCAGCACATATGTGCTTCTGAGCTGATAGAAATTATGGCCTTAGAGGTGCCTTATATATCCAAAGATGTGGAGCAACTCCATGGCGCGTAGGACTATGAAGGCACTATTTCCGCTTCCCACCTCTTCTTGAATGGGAAAGTCTCCGAGGGAGAAGAAGTTCCAAATGCCACTATGGCGTTGGACTCCTTGCTTGATGGCACGGAGAAGACGCAGCGGGAGAAGCATGTGATGCTTGTCTTCTGGTCGTACGAATATATGTCCTAAGCATGGGACCTCCTCGGTGCAGTAGCAGAGCAGCTAGACGTCGTGGTTTCGGAGATCTGGCATGCAGAGGAACCAATTTTTTTGTGTTTGTAGGGGGCAACACATGGTTTAGATTGTATTTTTCGATGTGTTGTAGCATGCTGGCCACCAGGATGGAGTTGTACGCCCCTTTCATTAACCTCCTTGACAAGGCCAGGGTGGCGGTGTAGATTGGCTGTCGGCCTGTCCTGGTGCCTATATTCTCTATCATTGCACTCTCCAGGACCCAGAAGAGGACCTTCCCTATGATGGTTGGGGAGCGGAACATACTTTTCAGTGCTTCCCATCATACAACGAAGTATCCGTCACTCCAAATGACATCCTTTCCATCTACTTGTGCTCAAGACCTTATTTAGGAGCTCCTGGTCTCTGATCGTTAGGTATCTGATGGCTTGTCGGTCGAAATTGGCCATCTCGAAAGAGGGGATCTCTGACGATGTAGAAAACACATATACTGTTTAACTCCTTCCTCTAGGGGGTGTTTGTCATTGGTAGAGTATATGTCTCCCCCTTCTCCCTCTAATTATTTAGAAGAGCCCTCCGTTAGGCTGATGGATATGTCTACATCTTCATCTTCTTTTAGGGAGGGTGAGGGAGCAGCCATGTCGACACTGCAGATGCTCTCCTGTCCTGCTGGAGCCCCGTTGGCGGTCTTGTTCATCGTTTCTTCCTCGGGCATTGTGGAGGGCCCGCTAGAGGAGGAAGAAGATGATGTTCCTGAAAGGACGCCGAAGACGAGGGCTAAGAGATGGGGCCCTCCTTGGTTGTCTTGAACGGGGGTGGTCATCCATCCGGTTCAGTCTCTCTTCAATGGCGTCGAGGCATTGGAGCGTCAACTGCATTGTGTTGTTCAATGCTTCTAGTTGGCCAGGAAGGCCAACTAGAGTTAGCAGTTGACGCTCTTGCTCGTTCAGCCTCCTCTGGAAAACATTGAACTTGCGGGTTAGGGAAGCAAAAGTAGCTAAGTGGTTGCTTGTTACCTCCTGCAAGTTCTCAAACTCTTGACCGATGACCTGCCCCAGTGATGGGGGGGCTGCAGTTGATCGGTCTCTCATCGTCGTAACGCTCCTCACGCGGGAAGTTCATCCCGAAGAGTGCACGTCTTCAAGTGGGGCTGAATCCATCTGAATCGTCCATGAGGGCGTTGCTTCAGGGTGGGGCGTCGGCTCCTTTGTGGCTGCCTCTGCCTCATCAACTTGTGGTGGTGGAGAAGGGCGCGGAGAGGGCGACTGTTGATCTACCATCTGACTCTCTACGTCCTCTCCCGCAACTAATACCATCATTGTTGGCAGCAACATCGGTGTGGGATGCACAACCCTGAGCTCTGCCTCCAGGAGCTCAGCGAATGCGTCATAGCTGGTATCCAGCTGTACCACTGCTTCCTCCATCGAAGGCGTAGTTGAAACTTCAGGAGTTGCAGCCGTCTCTTCCACTGCAGCTTTCCCCAGGGCTATCATCGTCGTTTCAGTCCCGATTGTGGCAACACATCCCACTATCACACAGATAGTGAGGCGTTACGCGAAAACATGTGGAAAACACCATAACCACAGATTATCAAAAACACGGGTTAATTAAAACCGATTGCGGAAAACTGATAAATTGAGAAACAATTACATTCGAGTCCATATCCTACAAGAAAATAGGTTATATACAAGCCTGGATACATGTCCCCAGCCTAGAGAAACAGCTTGTCATGTCATCACATGAGTTCATCACATGTTTATACATACATAAGGCCCACATCTGGCCAACAGCAGGATATACAAAACATCTACAGAGATACATCGTGAAACAACGTCAAAACACCACCAAGGACCTGAGAGTACAGGGATGACTCTAGACTCTATCACAAACATCCAAAATAGCAGCATATCCAACACTTGCCTTCTACTATTCTTCTTGTTGCTCGGCCGCAACTCCGCGACCACCACCACGTCTAGCTTGACCACCTAAAAAGGGTATAAACCAGTGGGGTGAGACAATTGAACATTGTCCCAGCGGGAGGCATAACTCCCCGCCAAAACTACAAAACCTCAGATGAACATATACATTAAGCAGCTAACTAATAAAAGATATAGCAAGAGCAGTCTACGAAATAAAGCTATCTAAGCTTACCAGATGTATCCAAGTATTACATGTGAAACAGAATTAACAAGACAGGATATCAAGTTCTACTGCCATTGAAGAACATATAAATAACTGCAAGATATAAAGAGAGTAACTACACAAACAAGGCCTCAACCAATGTTTCGTGTTTGTCTTAAACAGTAAGTACTAAACGGCTGGATTATGTTTTATTATGCCCTGAGGAAGTGAACCGTACCGTTCAAATCCAACCTTCGGCTGCGAAACCCATAGCCGGTGCCATACAAGGTCAATGGAAGAGCCGGAATCCACGACCTCACCCCTTGTAGTCAGTATACGAGAAACAAAGTAGGACCACAGTCTCATGCTCAAGTGGCCTTTCGCCACAGGGTCAGCTCCTCAGGCTACCCTTCCTCTAGCCCGCCTCGGTACAGGTCACATCGCTAGTAAAACTCAGCCACGAGCCTAATCACCATGCTCTGAGCCATGAACACATTCATGCTCATCATATCACATATCCGGAGCCATGGGCCTGTTCACCATGCTCATCACATATCTGAGTCTGCAACCGCAGCTGCACTCGTTTACCTCTCTATTTGAGGCTAGGAGAAACCTCGCATATTCAAAAATATGCGCTTCGGGTTAACCCACATGAGAACCTGTTTCACCATCACCAAGTCCTGACGATGATGGATCTATGGCCAGGGCAAACTACATGATAGATCTCACTGTGATTAATTAGTATCTTTTAGATGGATTGCAAGATTCAACCAAGTTGTATAACATGCAAGGAAATAAACAACATAACTCAATATTATGCTTTCACTACAATTCACATCATACTGATCCATCACAAGGACCCCACATCACATGTTATCACTTGGCATTTTCCAATCATCCAGATCCATCTCAAGGATCATCACATACCATGGGATCTCAATCCCTCATCACATAGTGCCACTGCCTCTCAAGGCTTATATCACCATCATGGAACATCATTCATATTATACCTATCATCTCATGGTTCATATATAATCATTCCTCATAGCCTTTTCATTTGGCTATGCATCACCTGCATCGTTAGCATCATTCAATAATCAACATGAATAATCAGGAGACTTATATTATCAACACAAGGTGGCATTTAGGGTTAAGCGTATGGTCAACACAAAATAACATTAATGATTGCATCCTTTCCTTAATCATGCCTCATCTTATGTTTACATGTGTAAGGCACATTATCAATCAAACCCTAATGCATGCTCGTTATTGTTCTTAGCATTAAAGAGATAATCAAGGTGGTTACACTTGTGTGCTTAGCCATGTTAAGCTTAGATGAGCAACTATCAAGCGTGCACAAACGTCACCATCGTTACCTATAACAATCAACATTCCAAGATACAGGTAACCCTCACTAGAACACTAAGAACCCTCACAAGAAGTGTTAAAAACCCTCACTACAACTGTACCGGGCAGGGCTCACTCTCACCCAACTATATCGGGCAAACCATCTCACACTGCCCGCATGCAGCGTGCTGCGCGCAACGCTGGGTCAAGGGAGAGCGTGCAGCGTGCAACACATAAAAGGTAACTCACCCGCGCCCTGTTCCGGGCAACGCATACCGGGCGAGCAGCACAGACATCAAATGTGTCAGGCACTTGTGCCGTGTAGAGGAGTGCCGGTCGGCACGGTTGGGCGATACAAGGTGTGTTGTGCAGGGGCCTAACGCTCTCTGCTGGGTGAGCAGCCCTATCGGGCGTGCAGCTCTACCGAGCAAGATCAACTCAGAGACGTGCAAGGATAACGTGCACCTCATCCATGCGTGTAGGGCTGATGTCGGGCACCCAAAGACTTGCTCGTGCGCCCGCCACAGAACTAGCAACTTAACCGAAACGTGTATGCCGGGCAAGATACTTCATAGGCATGCCATGCAGGGGGTGTAACACGCTCTGCTGGGCGAGCAGCCTGCCAGGCGTGCAAGGGCAATTCGCTCACCCGCCACAGCACAACGACGCGCATCAAGGGTCATCCGTGCAGGGTTGTGACGCCCATCACCAAAGGAACCAAAGGGGGGTCTATCGCTCACTCATATGCCGTGCAAGGGGATCTAGGTCAAGAGGGCTGTCGGGCAGCACCTCCCCATGCACATATTGACCAAAGGTGTTAACTCTCAAGATCATCTACTACCTCTCACAAGGACACCCGAAACCCTAGTGGTTTAAGAGAAGGCTCACCTCAATCAACTAAGAAGGAGGGGTCTTGCACTTCTTCTATCACCAAATGACCACAAGGACAAACCCTAGAAAAGAGTCACCACTAACCGAGCTCACCTTCTAGCCCATGGTGAGAGGAGAGTGTTGCTCAAGCAACTAGGACACAAGCTCACCTTAATCAACTAAGAAGGAGGGGTGTTGCTCATGACACTAGAAGCCCAAACTCACTCCTCTAGACCAAAGGGGAGAAAGGAGTATTGCTCACCCTAAAACCCTAGATCACAAGGATCGGTCAACAAGGTTATTAAAGCAAGAACTAAGATACTAACATGTAAACAAGATCATGGCCATAACAATATATATGTAAGGAGAGTAGTGTAGCTAGGGTTAGAAGTTATGCAACCCGCCTTAAGCTCCAAGCTCCAAGGACGAAGAAGAAATCCAAGCTTCAAGGGATGTCGACCACCACTTGCTCCTCCAAGGTGTGTCGACCACCAAGCTTGCTCCTTCAAGGGTGTATCGGCCACCAGTAGCAAGGAAGTGGGGTTGTGTCGTGCACAAGATGGAGAGGAACCAAAGGGACCTTAAGCTAAGGAAGGAACCACCTATATAGAAGGAAAGGGAGGAGAAAACAAGGTGGAGCATGGCAAGATGTCACTCGCCTAGGGACACTTGTCCTAGAGCTCAAGCCACCACTCTAGCAAGCTTCATACACATGTCCAAGATATGCACCAAGTGTCCACTAAGCAAGGTCAAAGCTAGGTCAAGCATCATGGGAGATACAACACGTTGCTCCATGGGCGACACACTCCACTGCCATGGGCGGCACACACTCAACTAGGCTGACACAAACACTTCTAGGCCGATACAAGGCTCAACCAAGCCCAAACAAGGCACCTCAAGGCCCAAACAAGCTCAACCAAGGCCCAAAGAACTCAAGCAACAAGACCAAGCCTTCCTCTCAACCTTAGAGGAAGCAAAGAGAGAGAGGAACACCTCACAAGGTGGCAAACTTTCCCACAAAACCTTAGACTTGGGTTATTTGCAAGTAGCACCTCCAACTCTCAACAAAGCACAACCAAACCCTAATCACCACTAAAGGTGATTAGCAGGCATCAAAGCACCAGGGTTAAGCAAAGCAAACAGGGTAAGCCCTAAACGAAGGTCAGGGTCCTTACAATCTAACCCCCTTTAAGGGATTTTGTCCCCAAAATCTGAAGAGAAAAGCGAGGGATACTTGCTCCTCATCTCTTCCTCAAGCTCCCACGTGGCTTCCTCAATGCCACGCCACTGCCAAAGAACCTTCACAAGAACCAAGTCCTTCCTCTTCAGCTGCTTGACTCTTCTGTCAAGGATCGCCACAGGACCTTCCTCATAGGTCACGTCTTCATCAAGCTCAACCTCAACTGGCTGTATCACTGTACTCGAATCTGGATGACTTTTCTTCAGCATACTGACATGGAACACTGGATGTAGCCTGTGCAACTATGGAGGTAACTCTATCTCATAAGCTACCTTACCAACACGTGCCCTGACTGGGTAAGGCCCCATATACCTGGGTGCCAACTTACCCTTCCGACCAAACCTCAGCACACCTTTTCATGGTGAGACTTTAAGATATACTTTGTCTCCTACCTGGAACTCCAAAGGTCATAGACGATTGTCTGCATAAGACTTCTGCCTGTCATGTTCCACTCTCAACTGTCGTTGTATCACCTTGATCTTTTCCGTTGTCTGCTGTACTAACTCAGGGCCCAACAACTGATACTCACCAGACTCATACCAACACAAAGGAGATCTACACTTCCTCCCATACAAGGCCTCATAAGGAGCCATGTCAATGCTCCGCTGATAACTGTTATTATAGGCAAACTCTATCAAACTCAGATGCACATCCCAACTGCCTAGGAACTGCAAAACACAAGCCCAAAGGAGATCTTCCAGAATCTGAATAGTCCTTTCAGACTGTCCATCGGTCTATGGGTGGAAAGCGGTACTGCACCTCAACTGCGTTCCCAACGCTCTGTGCAACTGTTCCCAGAAACGACTCGTGAACTGAGGACCTCTGTCAGATACTATTGCTGTAGGCACACCATGCAAACAGACTATCTCACCTACATATTCTTGAGCAAGTTTCTCAGTTGTATATGTCGTCTTCACAGGTAGGAAATGGGCAGACTTCGTCAATCTATCTACTATCACCCAAATGGAATCATGATTTCTAGCTGTCCTGGGTAGACCAACTATGAAATCCATGGTTATATGATCCCATTTCCACTACGGTATCGGCAAAGGTTGCAACGTACCTGCTGGCTTCTGATGTTCAACCTTCACTTGCTGACAGACCGCACATCTCGCCACGAACTCAGCTACATCTTTCTTCAGACTGGGCCACCAATACAAGTCCTTCAGACTATGGTACATCTTGGTGACACCTGGATGCATAGCATACATTGACATGTGTGCTTCTTCTAGCACCAACTTCCTCAGCTCATCAACATCAGGAACCACCATCCTATCACGATAGCAAACTAGCCCATCCTCAGACTCATGAAACCCATCATGCTTTTCGTTGCCAAACTCTGATCTGATCAACTGTACTGCATCATATGTCTGTTGTGCATCTTTGATCTACTGTCTCAATGTAGGCTTGGCTTGCATCTATGCAAAATGTCCAGCTAACGAGGACACTTCCATCTGTACGTTCATCTTCTGGAAGGAGACAAGCATATCTCACTTATGGCATACCAAAGAACTCAGCTGCGCCTTCTTGGAAGAAAAAGAAGACTTTCGACTAAGCGCATCAGCTACCACATTCACCTTACCAGGATGATACTCGATAGTGCAGTCATAGTCATTGATCAACTCCATCCATCGCCGCTGTCGCATGTTCAACTCTTGCTGCGTAAAGATGTACTTTAGGTTCTTATGATCTGTAAAGATCTGACACACTTCCCCATAAAGATAGTGTATCCAAATCTTTAACGCATGAACCACAACCGCCAACTCCAAGTCATGAGTCGGATAGTTCTCCTCGTGTTTCTTGAGCTGTTGTGAAGCAAAAGAAACCGCATGATCCTCCTGCATCAGCACACAACCTAAGCCTTTATTAGAAGCATCACAGAAAACTACATAGCCTTTCCTAGGCTCTGGCAAGATCAACACTGGAGCACTGGTCAGCTTCTCCTTCAAACTCTGGAAAGCTTGCTGGCATCGATCATCCCATACAAAAGGCACATCCTTTCTCGTCAACTTTGTCATCGGTAATGCAATCGCACTGAAGTCCTTGATAAACCTCCGGTAGTATCATGCTAGACCCAGAAAACTGTGAACTTCTGTCGGCGTCTTCGACTGTTCCCAATCTGCAACGGATTCCACCTTATTTGGATCTACCTTGACTCCTTCAGCAGATATCACGTGCCCCAAGAAAGTCACTTCTTCCAACCAGAACTCACACTTACTGAACTTGGCATACAACTAATGTTGGCGAAGAAGAGTCAACGCTCGACGAAGATGTTGCTCATGCTCTATCCTATCCCGACTATAGATCAAGATGTCATCTATGAAGACTACAACAAACTGATCTAACAACGGACGGAACACTCTGTTCATCAGGTCCATGAAAGCAGCAGGTGCATTGATTAACCCAAACGGCATAACTACGAACTCATAGTGACCATACCTCATCATGAAAGCTGACTTTGGTATGTCATCCATCTTAATCCTCAACTGATGATATCCGGACCATAGATCGATCTTCGAAAACACTGTAGCACCACACAACTGATCAAACAGATCATCTATCCTCAGAAACGGGTACTTGTTCTTGATCGTGACCTTGTTCAACTGCCGGTAATCTATACACAACCTCATCGAACCATCCTTCTTCTTGAGAAACAACACGGGAGCACCCCAAGGCTATGTGCTTGGTCGGATGAAACCTTTGTCCAACAACTCTTGTAACTGCTTCTTCAACTCTTCCATCTCAACTGGAGCCATTCTATAGGGTGTCTGTGCAACTGGCTGCGTTCCTGGTACCAGATTGATCTCGAAATCAATCTCTCGGGGCGGAGGAACACCAGAAAACTCTTCAGGAAACACATCTGCAAACTCCCGGACAACTATCACCTCCTCAAGACTAGGACCTTTCGCCTTGGTAGCCGCAACAGTATCCACCAAATGAGCTAAAAATGCCTCACATCCTTGTCGTAACGGCTTATCTGCCACCATAGCTGATACCAGACACGTCAGAAGAATCTTTCTATCTCCTTGGAAGACCCACTTCTCTCCAGCATCGACAAACTCTGCCTGCTTGGTACCGCAGTCCAGAACAACCTTATACTTCTCTAAAGTATCCATCCCAAGGATGACATCAAACCCATGCATATCAAGTGGTATAAGGTCCACTTGAATGCGGTGTCCCAAGGAAGACAAGACACAAGATGGACACTCTTTTCGAAGTAACAAGGAACTGAAAAGAGGGGTTTCCAACAACAAACTATCCTTCTTACGACTAACAGGTAAACGATAGTTCTCAAGCATACTATAGGTGATAAAAGAGTGCGTAGCACCCGGGTCAACCAGAACAGATATAAGGCAAGAAGAAGACATATCATAATGAAATAACTCCATCTGACCTGTCACTACTCGCAAGTTGACTATCGCCTCCAGTTGACTCATGGCATAGAATCGAGCCATCGCTTGCTGTCCACGACCTCTGCTTCCTTGAGCAGATGATCCATCTTGAGACGCTTGACCGCGTCCTCGTCCTTTGCTACCATCGGGCTGTGGTCTCTCTGACCCCTGAAGGTTCTGCCTCGGCTGTTGTGTCACTTCATCATCTCTGTAGGGACAACTCGACTTGGCATGCCCTATCTGACCGCAGGCATAGCATGTCCTAACATCAACTTGTGACCTGGATGGCCCTGTCACTGTCACGAAAGCCGAACTTTGTGCCTTAGATGGTGAAGAAACATAACCTCTTCCTCTACTCAGAGACCACTGAGACGGTCTACCAGAACCTCTCATCGCTACCGGTGCTCAAAACCTGGGCTTCTTGAAGCCACCATACCTCTGACCCTAGAACTGAGCAGGTCTCTTCTTAGCCATAGACTCTATCTTCTCCCTTACCGATCGTTCGATCCTCCGGACGGATTCCACAAACATCGCAAACCGCTCCCGGTTCTCCAACGCAGAAACCAGTGTTGTCAGCTCAGCACTCAGACCCTTCTTGAAACGTCTGATCGTTCCTCGTCTGTCACTGCCATGTGAGGACAAAACCTCAACAGATCCATAAACTTGGCTTCTTACTCAGTGATGTTCATCGTTCCTTGCCACAAACTCTCAAACTGAATGATCTTCTCATCCAGATATGTCTTGGGAAAGTATCGGATAACGAACTTGCGCCGGAACACTTCCCAACAGATCACCTCACCAGGACGCTTCTCTTCTTCGATGGTCCACTAGTGACTAGTACTACCTTTTAGAAGGTAGACAGGGTGCTTTACTTTGTCTGCTTTGGGGATTTCGAGGATCTGGAAAGCCTTCTCAAGACTTGTCAGCCACAGATCTGCATCTGCTGGATCAGCCGTTCTAGCATAATCCGAAGCTCCGACTCGGTGAAGCCGCTCGAAGGTCTTCCCAATACCCGATGTTTCACCATGGGGAACCTGTGCTCACGGAGGAGGCACTGGTAATCTCTCAACCATGAGAATCATCGTAGCCATCATCTGCCCCATAAGCTGTTGGTAGGCAGGATGTTCAAGAATGGCTGGGTCAGGTTGGGGGACCTCAGGCACCCGATCTTCATGTGCCTGGCCTACTGCTCCATCAACAGATGCAGCATCGCTATGCTCACTAGCGTGTTCTTCATAGTTTCCAGACATCTTGGTTTTTCTTCCGCTGAGGGCAGAAGATGATTGTGAGGAAATCTAGAAAATGCATAAGAACAGACTCAACCTAGTCCTAGATCCCTGTAGACTCAGTGAACCTAGAGCTCTGATACCAAAACTTTGTGGCAACACATCCCACTATCACACAGACAACGAGGTGTTACGCAAAAATGTGCGGAAAACATCATAACCACAGATTATCAAAAATACATGTTAATTAAAACCGATTGCGGAAAACTGATAAACTGAGAAACAATTACATTCGAGTCCATATCCTGCAAGAAAACAGGTAATATACAAGCATGGATACATGTCCCCAGCCTAGAGCAACAGCTTGTCATGTCGTCACATGAGTTCATCACCTGTTTATACATATATAAGACCCACATCTGGCCAATAGCAGGATATACAAAACATCTACAGAGATACATCGTGAAACAACGTCAAAACACCGCCAAGGACCTAAGAGTACAAGGATGACTCTAGACTCTATCACAAACATCCAAAACAGCAGCATATCCAACACTTGCCTTCTATTGTTCTTCTTACTGCTTGGCCGCAACTCCGCGACCACCACCACGTCTAGCTCGACCACCTAAAAAGGGTATAAACCAGTGGGGTGAGACAATTGAACATTGTCCCAGCGGGAGGCATAACTCCCCGCCAAAATTACAAAACCTCAGATGAACATATACATTAAGAAGCTAACTAATAAAAGATATAGCAAGAGCAGTCTACGAAATAAAGCTATCTAAGCTTACCAGATGTATCCAAGTATTACATGTGAAACAGAATTAACAAGACAGAATATCAAGTTCTACTGCCATTGAAGAACATATAAATAACTGCAAGATATAAAGAGAGTAACTACACAAACAAGGCCTCAACCAATGTTTCGTGTTTGTCTTAAGCAATTCGTACTAAATGGCTAGATTACATTTTATTATGCCCTGAGGAAGTGAACCGTACCGTTCAAATCCAACCTTCGGTTGCGAAGCCCATAGCCGGTGCCATACAAGGTCAATGGAAGAGCCGGAATCCACGACCTCACCCCTTGTGGTCAGTACACGAGAAACAAAGTAGGACCGCAGTCTCATGCTCAAGTGGCCTTTAGCCACAGGGTCAGCTCCTCAGGATACCCTTCCTCTAGCCCGCCTCGGTACAGGTCACAGTGCTAGTAAAACTGAGCCACGGGCCTAATCACTGTGCTCTGAGCCATGAACGCATTCATGCGCATCATATCACATATCCGGAGCCATGGGCCTGTTCACCATGCTCATCACATATCTGAGTCTGCAATCGCAGCTGCACTCGTTTACCTCTCTATTTGAGGCTAGGAGAAACCTCGCATATTCAAAAATATGCGCTCTAGGTTAACCTGCAGGAGAACCCGTTTCACCATCACCAAGTCCTGATGATGATGGATCTATGGTAAGGGCAAACTACATGATAGATTTCACTGTGATTAATTAGTATCTTTTAGATGGATTGCAAGATTCAACCAAGTTGTATAACATGCAAGGAAATAAACAACATAACTCAATATTATGCTTTCACTACAATTCACATCATACTGATCCATCACAAGGATCCCACATCACATGTTATCACTTGGCCTTTTCCAATCATCCAGATCCATCTCAAGGATCATCACATACTATGGGATCTCAATCCCTCATCACATAGTGCCACTGCCTCTCAAGGCTTATATCACCATCATGGAACATCATTCATATTATACCTATCATCTCATGGTTCATATATAATCATTACTCATAGCCTTTTCATTTGTCTATGCATCACTTGCATGGTTAGCATCATTCAATAATCAACATGAATAATCAGGAGACTTTTATTATCAACACAAGGTGGCATTTAGGGTTAAGCGTATGGTCAACACAAAATAACATTAATGATTGCATCCTTTCCTTAATCATGCCTCATCTTATGTTTACATGTGTAAGGCACATTATCAAGCAAACCCTAATGCATGCTCTTTATTGTTCTTAGCATGCAAGAGATAATCAAGGTGGTTACACTTGTGTGCTTAGCCATGTTAAGCTTAGATGAGCAACTATCAAGCATGCACAAACGTCACCATCATTACCTATAACAATCAACATTCCAAGATACGGGTAACCCTCACTAGAACACTAAGAACCCTCACAAGAAGTGTTAAAAACCCTCACTACAACTGTACCGGGCAGGGCTCACTCTCACCCAACTATATCGGGCAAACCAGCTCACACTGCCTGCATGCAGCGTGCAGCGCGCAACACTGGGTCAAGGGTGAGCGTGCAGCGTGCAACACAAAAAAGGTAACTCACCCATGCCCTGTGTCGAGCAACGCATACCGGGTGAGTAGCACAGACATCAGGCGTGCCGGGCACTTGTGCCGTGTAGAGGAGTGTCGGGCGGCACGGTTGGGCGATACAAGGTGTGTCGTACAGGGGCCTAACGCTCTCTTCCGGGCAAGCAGCCCTACCAGGCGTGCAGCTCTAACGGGCAAGATCAACTCAGAGACATGCAAGCATAACGTGCACCTCATCCAGGCATGCAGGGCTGATGTCGGGCAGCCAAAGACTTGCTCGCGCGCCCGCCATAGAACTAGCAACTTAACCGAAACGTGTATGCCGGGCAAGATACTTCATAGGCGTGCCGTGCAGGGGGTGTAACGCGCTCTGCTGGGTGAGCAGCCTACCAGGCGTGCAAGGGCAATGCGCTCACCCTCCACAGCACAACGACGCGCATCAAGGGTCATCTGTGCAGGGTTGTGACGCCCATCACCAAAGGAACCAAAGGGGGGTCTATCGCTCACTCATGTGCTGTGCAAGGGGATCTAGGTCAAGAGGGATGTCAGGCAGCACCTCCCCATTCACATATCGACCAAAGGTGTTAACTCTCAATATCATCTACTACCTCTCACAAGGACACCCGAAACCCTAGTGGTTCAAGAGAAGACTCACCTCAATAAACTAAGAAGGAGGGGTCTTGCACTTCTTCTATCACCAAATGACCACAAGGAGAAACCCTAGAAAAGAGTCACCACTAACCGAGCTCACCTTCTAGCCCATGTTGAGAGGAGAGTGTTGCTCAAGCAACTAGGACACAAGCTCACCTCAATCGACTAAGAAGGAGGGGTGTTGCTCATGACACTAGAAGCCCAAACTCACTCCTCTAGACCAAAGGGGAGAAATGAGTATTGCTCACCCTAAAACCCTAGATCACAAGGATCGATCAACAAGGTTATTAAAGTAAGAACTAAGCTACTAACATGTAAACAAGATCATGGCCATAGAAATATATATGTAAGGAGAGTAGTGTAGCTAGGGTTAGAAGTTATGCAACCCGCCTTAAGCTCCAAGCTCCAAGGACGAAGAAGAACTCCAAGCTTCAAGGGATGTCGACCACCACTTGCTCCTCCAAGGTGTGTCAACCACCAAGCTTGCTCCTTCAAGGGTGTATCGGACACCACTAGCAAGGAAGGGGGGTTGTGTCGTGCACAAGATGGAGAGGAACCAAAGGGACCTTAAGCTAAGGAAGGAACCACCTATATAGAAGGAAAGGGAGGAGAAAACAAGGTGGAGCATGGCAAGATGCCACTCGCCTAGGGACACTTGTCCTAGAGCTCAAGCCACCACTCTAGCAAGCTTCATCCACATGTCCAAGATATGCACCAAGTGTCCACTAAGCAAGGTCAAAGCTAGGTCAAGCATCATGGGAGACACAACATGTTGCTCCATGGGTGACACACTCCACTATCATGGGCGGCACACACTCAACTAGGCTGACACAAACACTTCTAGGCCGATACAAGGCTCAACCAAGCCCAAACAAGGCACCTCAAGGCCCAAACAAGCTCAACCAAGGCCCAAAGAACTCAAGAAACAAGCCCAAGCCTTCCTCTCAACCTTAGAGGAAGCAAAGAGAGAGAGGAACACCTCACAAGGTGGCAAACTTGCCCACAAAACCTTAGACTTGGGTTATTTGCAAGTAGCACCTCCAACTCTCAACAAAGCACAACCAAACCCTAATCACCACTAAAGGTGATTAACAGGCATCAATGCACCAGGGTTAAGCAAAGCAAACTAGGTAAGCCCTAAACGAAGGTCAGGGTCCTTACACCGGTTGTGTCGATGACCTCCACGATCGCCATTACTTCTTCTGTAGCCACGACGATTGTTGATGTGGTGGCCGCAGCTGGTACAAGAGCAGCAACGACGACTTTAGTAGCAGCTACCATTGGTTGCGTGGTGGTAGTGGACGACTCGACTCTTGTGGCTGCTGCCCCTTTTTGGAAGCTTATGCTGGCAGCGCAAGCAACCTCTACCATCTGGTCTGGCAGAGCCTCGATCTTTGCTGGCGTGAAGACCAACTTCTCTACATCGTAGTTGGTGCAGAGTGGGAGGGGCAGGAGAGTAGTGGTTCTTGCAAATATGTAGAAGCAGCAGAGGCCCTCCTTTTTTATTATGTTGGCTCATTGCAAGAACTTCATATCTATCATATCGTTGCCTTGCATCCTTGACGGGCTGCACGGCTCCTTTGGGTATCCCAACCCTGCCGTGATCAGGTTGATGATGCCTCCCATATAGTACTCCTTGGTGGCATCCTTTATTGGGTGGAGCTGACTCAGTAGAAAGCGCCCTAGGTTGATCACCTTTTCCTCCATCACATACCACATGAGATGGAGTTCTTTGGTGTAGATGTTGCTCGTTTCGTATTTGCTGAATACGAGGCACGCCACTATCTTGTGGATGATCCTCCAGAAATAGGAGTGGATGGCTGCCACCTTGCTCCCCAGCTTGAACGATGATTTGTCAGTTAGCTTCCTCCAGAGGTCGACCGGGTTGAAGTTGTCGCCTTCGGTGATCCTAGCACTTTTGTTCAGCATCTCCTTCTCAGCTTCAATGGAGGATAAGATCTCGTTGAGTAGCTTCTCTGAGATATTGTGCTCAATGTTGTACAGCCACCCCTGTAGCCTATCCGCCCTGTTGAATCTCTCGACTTCTTCTGGTTTGTTTGGCACTCAGTAGAGGGAGGACATGAACTCCTTGATGAGTTCAGTGTACGAGCCAGTGTAGCTGTAGCATATGTTCCTTAGCCCGGCAGCTCCTAAGACATTATCAAGCCTGTTGAAGATGTCGAGTTGGTGAAAAGAAGGATGGTGGCAGAACTAGGTTGGCCGGTAGATTTTGGCCACCAGCTCGGTGTACCGATACTGATGCTCTGCATCTTGGGGCACGAACCATACTAGAGAGTGGGCCAGGGGTTCTGTCGTTGTTGACGGGGCTGTCGCTGCTTCTTTCCTGGGCCACTTCTCGGCCTCAGATGGCCCCGTTGTATCGGGGTTTGGGCGCTTCTGCCCGGCTGTAGTTGCTTCAGATGTGGCCTCGAGATTGATCCTCTGACCTTGCTCATTGACCTGGACTACTGTCTGCTTGGTGCAAGCCATGTCTGTAATGTTTGAACAAAAGTGGGGTAAGTAATAAGATTTTTGACTGATTCACCTTACCTGATATCGGCCAGTAGACCAAGAAAGTCGTGTCGCCCAATACCAGATAGATGACGCTTGAAAAACTGATATAGGTTAAAGTCTAAAGGAGTCCCGATTCAAGAATACCCGATACAAGAAAGTCAGTATCGGGTGGAGGTAAATGCATCTTGTTGCCCGATAGGGATCTGGCCAGTAGTGCAGGTCGATATCGGGTTGCGTTAGTAAACCAAGGCTTTCCCGATATGGGTTCCCTATATGGATGCCCGATATGGGCTCGCAACCCGGCACGCGACACCTACCATGCCGGGCGACAACATGTCGACCATCCCCGAAGCCACGTAAATGGAGTCAATGAAGGACATGTGGCCCCACAAGGACCGCAACCTCTACCAGTTGTTGCCTATAAATAGTAGCTACAGGACTTCGATGGGACGGGTCGAAACCCCACGAGAGCTAACTTCATAAAGACATCAGGAGCAAGTGTGTCGCGTTCCAAGGTGTGTCGGGCGATACTAGGTGAGCACACCCCCAACCTGAGAGGGGCGGGAGGAGTTCACTTAGATTTCATCCCGGTAGCCACAACAGCACGATACGACCAGGAAGGCCACCCCTGTCGGGTCCCTAGATGGGCCTTAACCCAAGATGGCTCGCCCCTCTACACCCAATACAAGGAACCTGAGAACCTAAGCGATTCCTAACCTGACACGATACCGAACCCGATACAGACTAAATATTACGACATGTCGCCCGAGAGGGCTGGCTGCCCGACACTGCCATATCAGGTAGGGAGTTCCACCTGATACGACCTGGTACGCCCTGGTCATCACGCCTATCGCCCGAGAGGGTCGGCTACCCGAAATAGGTGTATCAGGCAGAGCTCATGCCCGGTACCGGGTTAGCAATCCCTTAGGGGTCCGTTGTTGTTTATTGGCTTCCTAAATCAAGGAAGTCGATACCTATCTTCCCTTTTTAGCATTTTACTTTCATTACTTATGCATTGTAACTAAAACCTCTTTACATATCTATGAGTATGGAATCATTGGAGTTTAATACTTGTTGTTCTGTGTTTGGTTCCTTTTTGTTGGATGATTTCTTTATAGCATATGAACTCTAGACGTTTATGCATGGATCATGTTTTGACTAGCTATCGAATCGTGTTTCCCGTTTGACTCCCTTGGGATGGGGAAGTCGTAACTCTAGAGTTTGGTCTATCTCAGGAGTACAAAAGTACCTAGGGTCAGGGCCGCCCCGATTTATCTTCCCACTCTAATCTACACCCACTACCCCTGAGAGAGGGAAATGGTGTGTAGTTAGAGGTATTCTCTTATAGAGAAGAGGCTGCATGATTTTTCCGTTGCTGCTTGTTATGCCTAAGTTTTCTTCCTTCGTGCTTTACCTCAACGATAGTTTTATCTCCTCAGATTCTATTATTTAAAACACCTATAAAAATCTCTAAACCCCAAAACTTAAATCTTTCTTTCAACTCCTTTTGGAGATAGGGTTTTTGTTTGTTTCCTTATGTTTAATTCATGTTAAAACACCCCCTTTTCTTGCACCCCCATTTGATGTGCTTAGACAAGTGAAACTCAAGTTCTGAAGCATCGTTTTTCTTATCCCTCTATTCAACCCCGAACTACTCTGACCCTGTGCTAGTTGTAGGTGTTTTAAACATTCAGGTATTATAAATTTCTAAAGTCTGATAACCTAGACATGATTCCATTCTTGGACCCACATTTAAGGCTCATCATTAGTCACTTTGGATAAGCAGTTTAGAACATTCTCATCTTTTAAAGCATTGTGACTGTCTATGATAAAGCAGTAGATCATCTATTCACTTTATAAAGAATATGCAGAACATGTGTATCATTTACCCATCATATTATACCAACATCTCAAGCTTATCTTGTGATAATATTATCATGGTATGATATACAAGAATCATTCTCATTTCTAGTTGTTGGCCTCAGCCAATTTGCTAGCCAGGTATTGGATTATACCAATCCTGAGAATATGTCCTAGCCAGGTATTAGACTATGCCAATCCTGTGAAAGTATAGTCAGGTATTGGATTATGTCAATCATGTAAAAGTATAGCCATGTATTGGATTAGACCAATCATGTGAAGTTATGTCCATGTATTGGATTATGCCAATCCTGTGAAGTTATGTCCAGGTATTGGATTATACCAATCCTGTGAGATTATGTCCAGGTATTGGATTATTCCAATCCTGTGAAGTTATATCTAGGTATTGGATTATACCAATCCTATGAGATTATGTCCAGGTATTGGGTTATTCCAATCTTGTGAAGTTATGTCCAGGTATTGGATTATATCAATCCTTTGAGATTATGTCAATGTATTGGATTATGCCAATCCTGTGAAGTTATATCCATGTATTGGATGATACCAATCCTGTGAGATTATATCCAAGTATTGAATTATGCCAATCCTGTGAAGTTATATCCAGGTATTGGATTATACCAATCATGTGAGATTTGTCCAGGTATTGGATTACACCAATCATGTGAAGTTATATCTAGGTATTGGATGATACCAATCCTGTGAAACTATATCCAAGTATTGGATTATACCAATCATTTGATATCATGGCCATATTGCTAAGGATTCCATAGTAGTGGAATACATTTATGTTTCCCTTTCACTTTCATTATGGGATAGAAATCCCTTAAACTCATAATTGAATTCCACATCACCTTTACTACGCATTATACCCATTCACATTCTTTATGTGATACAAGTATTCCTCATATCTCATTTAAACATATTCAAAAGACTATAGCCCTTATTTGTCTATAATCATAAAATATGAATGACCAAGATTTCATTATTATTATAACAATTTATTATGATGTTACTGGGTTTCCATTTCCCTAGTTCATTTTGAACATTGCCATCTCTCACATCAATATCTAGACCATGAGACTTTTATAGACATCTTGTCACCTCTCACTAAGCAACATCCATCTCTAGGTTATAAGACCTATATAAACATTATACTTGTTGTACAAGTATCTCACATGACTTACAAGACCCATATAATATGTATTATATGAAACATCATAGCTCATGCTTAGCTATGCTCATTATATCATGATACCATCATGGTTTCAATATCAAATACCTATCATTACCATTCAATATAAGAGAAATACAACCTTCCTGTAATTAGGGTTAGGGCTTCCCTTTATTAACTGATTAGGGTTTCCAGTATGTTCGTCAAGAAATAAAACCCTAATTCATACTCCACACATATTAGGAGTATCAATGTATACTCATTACATGAGTATTATACAACTATAAGTTTCTCTTTCATCCTCACTAGGATGTTGATTACATCATACTCCATTAGGTTGGCTCAATCCTTCTCTCACGGTACATTGGCCCATACTTATCAAAATGCATTAAACTCTTTATGTCTTAATGATCATTGGACATAACTCACTACATGTGTCACTCAATCAAGTGTATTATATTGAGGTGCTTCCTCCATATCGGGTATAGAGGTGTATCCTCATCACCATATCATGCATAAGATATCTCCTTATCTCCATATCATGCATTCATATCGGGTTACTCAACCTTTAGGGTTTGCATATCAGGTTTGGCCCTTATACTCATATCCCTTCAAAAACTTCATGGTATCATCCTACCCTTCATCATGTGATGAGTAATAGGCTAGACAAATGATTATTCACAACTACCTCAAGTGTACAAACTGATAGGGATGTGGGGTTACAATGCATATCGGGTTTCACTTTCCCATGTTGGGTTTCAACACCATATCGGGTTAGGGTATCTTCTTGGTACCATATCGTGTATAAGGTGGGTGCTTGACCCCATATCATACACAAGATGAATATATGTGTTACGCATATCGTTAATGAGGTACAAAATCATCACTATATCATGCTATTAGTGTATTCATATCACCATATTGGGTTACTCCTCATCTAGGGTTTGTCATATCGGGTTTGAGTATATTCTTGACTCCATGTCATGCATGAGGTGTATACTTGACCTCATATTGTGCACATGGTGTATTCTTGACACCATATAATGCACAAGATGTTTAATTCATCAATCATATCATGTATAAGGTGTATGTATCCCCATTGTATCATTTTAGTGATATGATCACTTCACCATATCGGTTTAAAGGTGCTTCAGCCCAATATCATGTTGAACCATGGAGATGTTATCACTATCAACCTCTAGACTCCTATTCTTATTGTTTGTTATAGTTCATAGAAAATAGTCCTAGGTCACTAACAGAACTAATGGATTCAGCAATTATGCAAGAAAATTCGAATTGAAAGTAAATCATCAACTATGGCAAGATTTATGGAAAATAATAACATAATTGAGATCAAGTTATACAACCATCTCAAGAGCAACTTCAAAGGTCCAAGATCCAAATCTTCATGTTCCCAAGATTGAATATGAGCTTCTCAAAGGTCCAAGACTTGAGCTCCTCAGCCCTATGCACGATACCTCACCACTTGTGGCCGATATCCCTCACTTGACCAATATCACTTTGCTATGGGCGATATCACTTGCTATGGCCGATACCAAGGCCCTATGCATGATAATACTTAACCTATGCACGATATTAAAACTCTATGCATGATATCTAAGAGCAAGAGGGTGATAATTTTCAAAAATTCCACTTATAGGTGAAAGGAAGGGTATATATACTTGAGGTTCATGAAAAAGTGTGTATATGAGGTGTCATCATTTTAAAGCTACTAGATACCACGTGTCCATGCATGGTTGACACGTGTACATGCATGGAATCACATTTATATTGACATGCAAAACACTTGAGGATAATCTAGAGATGATATTTTGTCCATCACTTATCTTATTGGACAAGATATCTCATCTTTATCTCACAAAGAATGCAAACTGATACAACTTTTTGCAAGGAGCATCTAACTCGTCAAGGATCACCTCCTTGAGGTTATTTTCCCATCATGGACTTTTCCAAGAGTTCACAAACTGACATGATACTCCCCCTTTGGCTCCTTGGCCGATAGGCACTCTCATATGGACTCTACAACTCGATACAACTCAAGTTAGGGTTTCACATTCAACCCCTTTCATGGTCTTTCTATCACCAAGAATACTATCACTTATACATGATTCAAACATGGTGTATCCTTCTTTCTCTCTACTCTATAGATACTAGGAGAGAGTAGGGACACTCTAGATGTGGGCTCCGATCTCCAAAACACGATATAAACTCAGCAGAAGCATTCGATTAGCGGAGAAATACGATAAATCACGAAAAATTAAAACCTTTCGAGACAAGATCTTGAAAACATGAAACTTCTTTCATAAAAGCAAGATACACAATTTACATCTCAGTTAAATCACTTCTTGAGTGATTATATACAACAAGATACAAAATCTCAAGACTTCAATATCCTCAGATCGACAAACTCCAAGGACCTGAGAGTACAGAGACGACATAAGACTTCTAACTAAAGGACTGGACATCCAGGATCTCCACCTGAGACTCACTAATGTCCCTGGTGCTGTTTCTCCTGGTACTGCTCTCCTGCAGACTGGTTCCTTCATCCTCGACGACCACCTAAAAGATTGAAATCTACGGGGTGAGACAATTTCAAATAATTGTCCCAGCAAGAGTTATAACTCTCTGCCAGAAGCTTTGTTATATCATATAAGTAAAACTTGAGCAAGTAATTTAAGTTACTCAACAGTAGATTGGATATTTGAGTAAAACAATTTCATTTAAAGAGAAAGAATACTAATGCAACAATGTAACATCAATCATTTTTTCTCGTAGTTCAACCCTAGCAGATATACTACACGGCTGATTATGTTTTACAACCAATATTATGCCCTGCAGAGATGAGGTATACCGCTCATACTCCAACCGATCACTAGTAAGTCGCATCGGTATCATACTAGGTCATCGAAAGAGCTAGATTCTCACGACCTCAACTTCCTCAGTCAGAATGAGGATCAACATGCAGGACATCTAGTGTCTCTGCTACTATAGCTCACCAGGGTATTCTGGTACTTCACTATTAGAGTCACAGTGGCGTTCTGTACTCTCTTCACCATCGAAAGATCTCATGTTTATCTCTCATCGATGTGGCATAAAAGATTCCTCAGGTGATTAATGATGCATCATCCCGGCATACACACAGAGTGCAGGATTGATAGATTAAGATACATCTACATCAACTCCTATACTGGACGTAAGGATATTCACGTCCATATTCCCCCACATACTCAAAAGTATGCGCTCTAGGAGTTCCCTTAGGAAACCTATTTCACCATCATTTAACATCTGACAATGATGGATCTATGATCAGGGCTCTACATGTATGATTACACTTGATTAATTAGGTACATTTCAGTATTCTTTTAGCATCAAACATGTTTCCAAACATTTAAGCATAAAAGCATTGCTATAATAGAAGAATACTAAATGTATCAAGTTCAACTTTTATCAGTTATTAGAAGGATGTTAATTCATCACAAGTCATCTAACCAGCATGACCTTGATGTTACTCATGGCTCTTATAGCCCATTAACTTCATATGTTGCCACTTAAGCATAAGCAACATGACGTGCATCATTATTCATAAAGTCTACAACATACTTTCAATGAATACTTTATCATAACCCTTATATGGGTATAATCATTCTCTTACAAGAACCTGCATAGTCAACTCAACTTGGCAATAATAACATTTCATTATAGATCAACAATTTATAAGGCAGAAAATAGCATTCCATTTCAAAGGTTGTACCTTCATGCCTTTACTAAGGCTAGGTTCCCTCATTAGTATCAATTAGGGTTTACTATTCACATTTCATGTTACTGCCCTAGAATTAGGGTTTACTATTCACTTCATAGTGATTTGAGCTCATAGCATCATTATTCATGAAATTATCATCCTTGATGCCTTCAAAAATAGATTAAGATTCATCAATTATCATAATTAGGGTTTTCATGATCTCACATAGGTGGATCATACCCTAATCATGCACATTCATATACATTGAAGGTACTTTACTTGAATTTCAACCATACATGGGACCTTCTCTCTCCTCTTACTAATAGGTGGTGACTACATCACTCTAGGTTAGGTTAGATCAAGTCAATTTTGATTAACATAAGCTAATTCACCACTATCAAGTCATTAGGGTTTGGTTGATCAAGTGTGTCATCTACTTGAACCCTTCAAGGGCACATTGGTAATGTACACCTTCAATCACCACATGGTTCAATCTATTAATCACTTATCCCCTTAATGTCTTTAGGTACCATTAGGGTTTAGATTAGACCACAATTGGACCAATTACACCTTCAAACTACTAAGCAATCACAGCCCTAAAGATCCCCAAACGATTACACACTTCAACCTCCAAACGGTCCTGAGACCGTTTGGGGGCGTTGACCATTTCGTTAGGTTGACCTCAAGACAATATTGACACTCAAGACCGTTTGCCCTCAAACGGTCTTGAGACCGTTTGAGTGCGTTGATCGTTTGAGTGTGTTGGCTTTGAAACCGTTTGGATGAAACGACCTTGAAACTGCATGAGTTGAAATGACCTTGAGATCGATTGGACCAAACGACCTTAAGATCATTTGAGCCCAAACGGTCTTGAGACCGTTTGGTCCAAATGGGCTCAAAACCGCATGGACCTCAAAGGTGATCCAAAGGCTGTAATCGATTAGGATTGTCCATGTTGAAGCCTTCAATTGGCCACATGTTTGCTAGCCCCTTATCAATTGATCTAATTAGGGTTATCCTTAACCAATTGAACACTCAATTGACCCTTAATTACAAACAATTAGGGTTGAAACCGATTGAATTAGGGTTTGTAAACAATTAACCATCAACATTGATAACCATGAGTCTAGTTGAAGTTGAACCTATCAATTGGCACTCAATTGGGCCCAAACTTGGCCTAAACAGTCATGAGACCGTTTGGACATCCTCCAAACGGTCTTGAGACCGTTTGCCCAAAGATTGATCAAAATCTAAGTCTATTTGATGAGGGTTGAACCCTAATTAGGTCTAAAATCAGCATTTTTAATCAATTCATCAACCTATGTGATTGGACCTTCAATTAATCAAATTACCTTAACCCTAGACCTCCAAACGGTCTTGGGTTGTCACCAAACGGTCTTGAGTGAACCCCCAAATGGTCTTGAGACCGTTTGGGTCCTTCAACCCAAAGATCACCACAATTGGTCATA
Source organism: Alisma plantago-aquatica (assembly GCA_963693085.1). Taxonomy (NCBI): domain Eukaryota; kingdom Viridiplantae; phylum Streptophyta; class Magnoliopsida; order Alismatales; family Alismataceae; genus Alisma; species Alisma plantago-aquatica. The sequence continues at coordinate 110,324,997 of OY856411.1, forward strand.
GAAATCACCAATTGAACCCTATTAGGGTTTAGAGGATTGAGGTGCCTTCAACTTGTGATTGGTTTACAATCAAGTTACAATTCTTTGTAGATGTTTAATTCAATATGTGTACAGCAGACCTCTAAACGGTCTTCCCTTGGTCAAACTTCCCAAATGGTCTTGGGACCGTTTGATTCTAAACAGTCTTGCAAGACCGCATGAGATCAAACGGTCTTGAGACCGTTTGACCTCAAACAGTTTGCAAACCGTTTAGACCAAAGGGTCCGAGGTCGTTTGGTAAAGCTACCTAGGAACTCACGCCCATCATCTTCAACCTCAAAACAGGTAGGTTACTTCACGGATTTGTTTGCAAGGAAGCAAGGAAAGATGGGGAAGAAGAAGGACTAACTACTACATGCAAGAACAAGTATATGTATAAGAAAGCAAGGGGTGTAGAGATATAAAATCCACCTCAAAGGTTTCCCCTAGAGCTCCAAGCTCCCAAGATTTCAAGCTTCTAATGGAATCTTGAGCTCCACAGGTCGGCCAAGGGTGATCTTCCAAGAAAAGGTTGGAGAAGATCGGCTAGAACAAGAGACCTAAGTGAGTTAACCATAAAACCAACCTTACAAACCAACTTCCTCCATGAATCCAAGATATAAGATGGTCTCTTCTTACCTTAGAACAAGTTGGTCATCTTCTCTAGCTCCAGAGCTCAGCCTTGGGCAGTCCAAACAAGGTGACAAGTGAAGAAGTGAAGGAAGTACGTTCACTTGGTTGCAAAGAAGGAGCTTATATAGCTTGGGTAAGTTTCCATCATAAGGACCTCTAATTACTCCATTTTTCATCTAGGTCCCTCCTTTCTTCTTTGCACGTCCCTCCTCCTCATATACTAGGTAAAACCCTTTTTGTAATTAAGAACTAAAGGCAAAGAAAGTCATCTTATCACTAAGGTGCAGATATATAAGGGTTTCCTAACTAATAACTTGGTGATTCTGATACAAAGGTTATTCTTCTTATCTGATTATTTAATTGAAGCGCCCCCTTCATCATTTCTACTCTAAAAGATGTTAAGGGTCACAAAAGATACTCTAGAAGGTGTATTTTACAAGTTGCACCCTATATTTTGGGTAAATTGCACTTTACTCCAAAATTAGGGTTTCAAGCACAAAAATTGCTCCACAAGCTGCATCTTGATGCCCAAGCTTGAAGAACTCATCATACCTCATCATATTCACTCATATGATGTCTCATCAAAGGAACATCTCAACATGTGAAAATTGCAAGTTAACCCCTCTAACTGGGTAATTTGCACATAGGTCCCTGCATTGCAAAACAATACTAAGACGTTGTTTAAAGATGACATAAATGAAAATATATGTTCCTCAGGAACTTAATTACATGACAGGGGATAATCACAAGCGTTTAATTACATAGTTAAGCAAAGCACCTAGGGTTAACTTATAACCCAGGTCAGGGATGTTACAAATTATCCACCCCTTACAAGGATTTCGTCCCCGAAATCGATAAAACATATTAAGAGAAAAGAGCAGGGTATTTGCTTCTCATTTCTTCCTCTAGTTCCCAAGTGGCTTCCTTGACACCACGATGATTCCAGAGGACTTTCACAAGGCTTATATCTTTCTTCTTTAGCTTTTTAATTCTATTATCAAGGATCGACATTGGTCCCTCCTCATAAGTTATATCATCATTCAATTCTACCTCCATAGGTTGTAGAACTGACTCGGTATCAGGGTGACATTTCCTCAGCATAGAAATGTGGAACACAGGGTGTAACTTTTGTAACTCTGGTGGCAACTCTAGTTTATAGGCTACCTTTCCAACCCGTTCAATGATTGGATAAGGCCCCATAAATCTAGGAGCTAACTTCCCTTTCCTACCAAAATGAAGAACTCCTTTCCAAGGCGATACTTTGAGATACACCCTGTCTCCAACCTAGAACTCTAAGGGTCTACGACGTTTATCGGCATATGACTTCTGCCTATCCTGTGCAGTCTTAATCTGTTGTTGAATTACATTGATCTTCTCTGTAGTCTGCTGCACAAGATCAGGACCTAACAACTGATACTCACCAGTTTCATACCAACATACCGGTGATCTACAACGTCTACCATACAAGGCTTCATAGGGTACCATGTCGATGCTATGTTGATAGCTATTGTTATAGGCAAACTCTATCAAGCTTAGGTGTAGATCCCAACTCCCGGTAAACTGGAGAACACATGCTCTCAACAAGTCTTCCAAAGTTTGTATAGTCCTTTCCGACTGTCCATCCATCTGTGGGTGAAAGGTTGTACTAAACCTCAACTGGGTGCCTAAAGCTCCGTGCAGTCGCTCCCAAAAACGACTCGTAAACTGGGGACCTCTGTCAGATACTATGGTAACACGAACTCCATGTAGCCTCACTATCTCCTGAACATACAACTGTGCCAACTTCTCAGCAGAATAGGTTGTTTTGACAGGCAAGAAATGCGCTATCTTTGTCAACCTATCAACAATTACCCAGATGGAATCATGTCCTTTGCTTGTCCTGGGTAGGCCAACAACAAAGTCCATGGTCACATGGTCCCACTTCCACTGTGATATGGGTAAAGGTTGCATTGTTCCTGTAGGCTTCTGGTGCTCATCCTTAACTTGCTGACACACAGGACACCTCAGAACAAACTCAACAACATCCTTCTTCATCCCAGGCCACCAATACATAACTTTTAAGTTTCGATACATCTTGGTGCTCCCGGGATGCATGGCATACATCGAAGAATGAGATTCCTCCAGGACTAACTTCCTCAAGTTATCCACATCTGATACTATCATCCTACCATGATAACATGCCACTTGGTCATCTGAGTCATGGAAACCATCTCGCTTCTCATTATCATACTCTGATCTGATCTGCTAAACTGCCGCATCAACTTGTTGTGCCTCTCTAATATGCTCTCTTAGAGTAGGTTTAATATGCATCTCGGCCAACAACCCGGCTAGCAATGACACCTTCAACTGTACATTGTCTTGCCTTAATGAGATAAGCATATCTCTTCTGGGTCATACTAAAGAGTTTAGTTGTGCCCTATTAGAGGATGGTGTTTCTGATTTCCTACTTAGAGCATCCGCAACTACATTGGCCTTCCCTGGATGGTAATCTATCGTACAATCATAGTCCTTGATTAACTCCATCCAGCGACGTTGCCTCATGTTAAGCTCATGCTGAGAGAAGATATACTTAAGATTCTTGTGGTCTGTGAAAATCTGGAACGTCTCTCCGTAAAGATAATGTCTCCAAATCTTCAAGGCATGAACCACGGCAGCTAACTCCAGATCGTGTGTCGGATAATTCTCCTCGTGTTTCTTGAGTTGTCGGGAAGCAAAAGAAATCACTTGTTTACCCTGCATCAACACGCACCCGAGTCCATTCTTAGAGGCATCACAAAAAACTATGTATCCCTTGCCCTGCTCAGGTAGCACAAGTACAGGTGCACTTGTCGACCTCTCCTTCAACAACTGAAAAGACTGTTGGCACTTATCACTCCAGACAAAAGGAACATCCTTCCGGGTCAACTTGGTCAAGGGTAGGGCTATGGAACTGAAGTTCTTAATGAACCTCCAGTAGTAGCTAGCTAACCCTAGGAAAATACGAACCTCCGTTGGTGTCTTCAGTTGTTCCCACTGTAGAACAGATTCTACCTTTTTAGGGTCAACACAAATTCCCGAGACAGATATCACATGTCCAAGAAAAGACACCTCCGACAACCAAAACTCACACTTGCTGAACTTGGCATATAGCTTATGTTCTCTTAGCAGGGTCAAAGCTTGGCGAAGATGTTGTTCATGCTGCTGAGCATCTCTACTATAGATCAGAATGTCATCTATGAAGACGACAACACACTGATCGAGGAAAGGTCGAAAGATTCTATTCATGAGTTCCATGAATGCAGCTGGTGCATTAGTTAGTCCAAATGACATAACTGTGAAACCATACCTTGTTCTAAAGGTAGACTTGGGTATGTCACTGTCCTTAATACGAAGTTGATGATATCTAGACCTCAAGTCTATCTTTGAGAAGACGGTTGCGCCACACAACTGGTCAAAGAGATCATCAATCCTCGGCAGAGGGTACTTATTCTTTATTGTTACTTAATTGAGTTGCCTGTAATCAATGCACAACCACATTGATCCGTCTTTCTTTTTAACAAATAGGACCGAAGCACCCCAAGGTGAAGTGCTCGGTCGGATGAAACCCTTCTCAAGCAATTCTTGAAGTTGTTTCTTGAGTTCTGCCATCTCGGCAGGCGCCATCCTATACGGTGCCTGGGCTATGGGTTGTGTACCGGGAATCAAATTGATTTCAAAATTAATTTCCCGAGGCGGTGGTAAACCTGGAAGTTCTTCAGGAAATACGTCTTTGAATTCCCTAACAACAGGAACTTCAGCAAGGTCGGAACTCTGCATGGTAGTATCTACCACATGGGCTAAGAATGCATAACATCCTTGCCTCATCATCTTCTCAGCAGCCATAGTTGACACTAGACAGGTGGGTAGAATCTTTCTCTCTCCTTGAAAGATCCATGTGTTGCTATCATCAGCAAACACAGCCTGCTTGGATTCACAATCCAAGACAACTATATACCTTTCCAAGGTATCCAACCCACGGATTATATCAAATCCTTGCATATCAAGTGGTATAAGGTCCACTTGAATGCGATGATCAGAAAAGAAGAGGATGCAGGGAGAGCATACCTCCCACAACACAGCAGACCCACTCAACGGAGTCTCAAGCAACAAGCTATCTGCCCTATGACCAACTGTCATATTGCAGTTACGAATCACTCTTCGAGTGATAAAGGAGTGCGTAGCACCCGGGTCAATCAAAACAGATACAACACAGGATTTAGACATATCAGAATATAAAAGTTCCATCAGACCTGCCACAACCCATGGGTTAATCACTGCATCTGGTGGGTTCATAGCATAGAACTTCACTGTCGCCTGAGATTGAGCCTGTGTTGACGATCCAGCTTGGGACGCTTGTCCACGTCCTCTAGCTGCTCCTTGAAACTTCCTTCTCTGTGATCCCTGTTGAATCTGTCTCTGAGGTTGTGTCACACTGACAGGCCTAGACCTGCAGTCCTTCATCAGATGACCCACTTTCCCACAGTTGTAGCAGCTTCTGTCTTGCTCTGGTCTAGGTGGCCCTGTGACTGACATCGATGCTGAACTGTGAGTCTCATGTGACAGTTGGCCCCGTCCTCTACCTCTACTTGGTGTCCACTGAGCCTGAGAACTAGATCTGGGTGGTGGAGGGGTAGGTGCAGAGAATCTAGGCTTCTTGAAGTCTCTAGATGAAGAACCCTGGATCTGTGAATATCTCTTATGGGTTTGCCTCTTCTCGACTACAGATCTCTCTATCCTTCGAACTGACTCGACGAAGGTAGCGAACCTCTCCCGATTCTCTAGGGCAGACACGGGAGTAGACAAGTCGGCGTTCAAACCCTTCTCAAACCTTCTGATCCTTTCTTCTTCTGTGGTGGCCATGTGCGGATAGAACCGCAGCAACTCCATGAACTTAGCTTCGTACTCGCTAATGTTCATCATGCCTTGCCTCAATCTCTCGAACTGAGAGATTTTCTCGTCCAGGAATGTCTTTGGGAAGTATCTATTGACAAACTCCCGAAGGAAGTCTTCCCACGAGATCTCTACTCCAGGCCTCTTCTGCTCTTCCATGTTCCACCAGTGACCAACACTTCCTTTGAGAAGATAAACAGCATGTCTAACCTTCTCAGCTTCGGGGATGTTTAGGATTCTGAAATCTTTCTCCAACTCGGTCAGCCACATATCAGCATCTGCAGGGTCAGCGGTGCCAAAGTATTCAGTCGCCCCGACTCTGCGAAGTCACTCGAACGTCTTACCGATACTTTGTCCTTCATGTTGGGCAAGTTCCCTAGGTGCAGGCATATGCATCCTGTCGGTGATGTGTGTCATGGAAGCCATAAACTTCCCAAACATAGCTTGAACAGCTGGGTTTGCCATATCAGTTGGATCAAACTATGGTGGTTGTACAGGTGGCTCAGGTACAGGTTGCTCGACTTCTGGGTTCCTTGCACCTCCTCTAGGTGCAACTATGCTACTCTCGGCCTCAAACTCATCATGTGGCTCAGACATCCTTAATTATCTTCTTCTCCTGAGGAGAAGAAGACTCTATTAGATAAGGAAGGAACACTAAGGATAGACTTGACATTCTAAGTCTTATGTCTCTGTAGACTCAGCAAACCTAGAGCTCTGATACCACTTAATTGTGGGCTCCGATCTCCAAAACACGATATAAACTCAGCGGAAGCATTCGATTAGCGGCGAAATACGATAAATCACGAAAAATTAAAACCTTTCGAGACAAGATCTTGAAAACATGAAACTTCTTTCATAAAAGCAAGATACACAATTTACATCTCAGTTAAATCACTTCTTGAGTGATTATATACAACAAGATACAAAATCTCAAGACTTCAAAATCCTCAGATCGACAAACTCCAAGGACATGAGAGTATAGAGATGACATAAGACTTCTAACTAAAGGACTGGACAGCCAGGATCTCCACCTGAGACTCACTGCTGTCCCTGGTGCTGTTGCTCCTGGTACTGCTCTTCTGCAGTCTGGTTCCTTCGTCCTCGCCGACCACCTAAAAGATTGAAATCTACGGGGTGAGACAATTTCAAATAATTGTCCCAGCGAGAGTTATAACTCTCCGTCAGAAGCTTTGTTATAGCATATAAGTAAAACTTGAGCAAGTAATCTAAGTTACTCAATAGCAGATTGGATATTTGAGTAAAACAATTTCATTTAAAGAGCAAAAATACTAATGCAACAATGTAACATCAATAATTGTTTCTCGTAGTTCAACCCTAGCAGATATACTACACGGTTGATTATGTTTTACAACCAATATTATGCCCTGCGGAGATGAGGTATACCACTCATACTCCAACCGATCACTAGTAAGTCGCATCGGTATCATACTAGGTCATCGAAAGAGCCGGATTCTCATGACCTCAACTTCCTCAGTCAGAATGAGGATCAACATGCAGGACGTCTAGTGTCTCTGTTACTATAGCTCACCAGGGTATTCTGGTACTTCGCTATTAGAGTCACAGTGGCGTTCTGTACTCTCTTCACCATCGAAAGATCTCATGTTTATCTCTCATCGATGTGGCATAAAATATTCCTCGGGTGATTAATGATACATCATCCCAGCATACACACATAGTGCAGGATTGATAGATTAAGATACATCTACATCAACTCCTACACTGGACGTAAGGATATTCACGTCCATATTCCCCCACATACTCAAAAGTATGCGCTCCATGAGTTCCCTTAGGAAAACCTGTTTCACCATCATTTAACATCTGACAATGATGGATCTATGATCAGGGCTCTACATGTATGGTCACACTTGATTAATTAGGTACATTTCAGTATTCTTTTAGCATCAAACATGTTTCCAAACATTTAAGCATAAAAGCATTGCTATAACAGAAGAATACTAAATGTATCAAGTTCAACTTTTATCAGTTATTAGAAGGATGTTAATTCATCACAAGTCATCTAACCAGCATGACCTTGATGTTACTCATGGCTCTTATAGCCCATTAACTTCATATGTTGCCACTTAAGCATAAGCAACATGGCATGCATCATTATTCATAAAGTCTACAACATACTTTCAATGAATACTTTATCATAACCCTTACATGGGTATAATCATTCTCTTACAAGAACCTGCATAGTCAACTCAACTTGGAAATAATAACATTTCATTACAGATCAACAATTTATAAGGCAGAAAATAGCATTCCATTTCAAAGGTTGTACCTTCATGCCTTTACTAAGGCTAGGTTCCCTCATTAGTATCAATTAGGGTTTACTATTCACATTTCATGTTACTGCCCTAGAATTAGGGTTTACTATTCACTTCATAGTGATTTGAGCTCATAGCATCATTATTCATGCATTATCATCCTTGATGCCTTTAAAAGTAGATTAAGATTCATCAATTATCATAATTAGGGTTTTCATGATCTCACATAGGTGGATCATACCCTAATCATGCACATTCATATACATTGAAGGTACTTTACTTGAATTTCAACCATACATGGGACCTTCTCTCTCCTCTTACTAATAGGTGGTGACTACATCACTCTAGGTTAGGTTAGATCAAGTCAATTTTGATTAACATAAGCTAATTCACCACTATCAATTCATTAGGGTTTGGTTGATCAAGTGTGTCATCTACTTGAACCCTTCAAGGGCACATTGGTAATGTACACCTTCAATCACCACATGGTTCAATCTATTAATCACTTATCCCCTTAATGTCTTTAGGTACCATTAGGGTTTAGATTAGACCAAAATTGGACCAATTACACCTTCAAACTACTAAGCAATCACAGCCCTAAAGATCCCCAAACGATTACACACTTCAACCTCCAAACGGTCCTGAGACCGTTTGGGGGCGTTGACAGTTTGGTTAGGTTGACCTCAAGACCGCATGACACTCAATACCGTTTGAGTGTGTTTACCGTTTGAGTGTGTTGACTTTGAAACCGTTTGGATGAAACGACCTTGAAACCACATGAGTTGAAATGGCCTTGAGATCGATTGGACCAAACGACCTTGAGATCGTTTGAGCCCAAACGGTCTTGAGACCGTTTGGTCCAAATGGGCTCAAAACCGCATGGACCTCAAAGGTGATCCAAAGGCTGTAATCGATTAGGATTGTGCATGTTGAAGCCTTCAATTGGCCACATCTTTGCTAGCCCCTTATCAATTGATCTAATTAGGGTTATCCTTAACCAATTGAACACTCAATTGACCCTTAATTACTAACCAATTAGGGTTGAAACTGATTGAATTAGGGTTTGTAAACAATTAACCATCAACATTGATAATCATGAGTCTAGTTGAAGTTGAACCTATCAATTGGCACTCAATTGGGCCCAAACTTGGCCCAAACGGTCTTGAGACCATTTGTACATCCTCCAAATGGTCTTGAGACCGTTTGCCCAAAGATTGATCAAAATCTAAGTCCAGTTGATGGGGGTTGAACCCCAATTAGGTCTAAAATCAGCATTTTTAATCAATTCATCAACCTATGCGATTGGACCTTCAATTAATCAAATTACCTTAACCCTAGACCTCCAAATGGTCTTGGGTTGTCACCAAACGGTCTTGGGACCGTTTGAGTGAACCCCCAAATGGTCTTGAGACCGTTTGGGCCCTTCAACCCAAAGATCACCACAATTGGTCATAGAAATCACCAATTGAACCCGATTAGGGTTTAGAGGGTTGAGGTTCCTTCAACTTGTGATTGGTTTACAATCAAGTTACAATTATTTGTAGATGTTTAATTCATTATGTGTACAGAATACCTCTAAACGGTCTTCCCTTGGTCAAACTTCCCAAACGGTCTTGAGACCGTTTGACCTCAAACGGTTTGCAAACTGTTTAGACCAAAGGGTCCAAGGTCGTTTGGTAAAGCTACCTAGGAACTCACGCCCATCATCTTCAACCTCAAAACAGGTTGGTTACTTCACGGATTTGTTTGCAAGGAAGCAAGGAAAGATGGGGAAGAAGAAGGACTAACTACTACATGCAAGAACAAGTATATGTATAAGAAAGCAAGGGGTGTAGAGATATAAAACCCACCTCAAAGGTCGTCCCTAGAGCTCCAAGCTCCCAAGATTTCAATCTTCTAATGGCGTCTTGAGATCCATAGGTCGGCCAAGGGTGATCTTCCAAGGAAAGGTTGGAGAAGATCGGCTAGAACAAGAGACCTAAGTGAGTTAACCATAAAACCAACCTTACAAACCAACTTCATACATGAATCTAAGCTAGAAGATGGTCTCTTATTACCTTAGAACAAGTTGGTTGTCTTCTCTAGCTCCAGAGCTCAGCCTTGGGCGGTCCAAACAAGGTGACAAGTGAAGAAGTGAAGGAAGTACGTTCACTTGGTTGCAAAGAAGGAGCTTATATAGCTTGGGTAAGTTTCCATCATAAGGACCTCTAATTACTCCATTTTTCATCTAGGTCCCTCCTTTCTTCTTTGCACTTCCCTCCTCCTCATATCCTAGGTAAAACCATTTTTGGAATTGAGAACTAAAGGCAAAGAAAGTCATCTTATCACTAAGGTGCACATATATAAGGGTTTCCTAACTTATAACTTGGTGATTCTGGTACGAAGGTTATTCTTCTTATCTGATTATTTAATTGAAGCGTCCCCTTCATCATTTCTAATCTAAAAGATGTTAAGGGTCACAAAAGATACTCTATAAGGTGTATTTTACAAGTTGCACCCCATATTTTGGGTAAATTGCACTTTACTCCAAAATTAGGGTTTCAAGCACAAAGATTGCTCCACAAGCTGCATCTTGATGCCCAAGCTTGAAGAACTCATCATACCTCATCATATTCACTCATATGATGTCTCATAACCAAAGGAACATCTCAACATGTGAAAATTGCAAGTTAACCCCTCTAACTGGATAATTTTCACATAGGTCCCTGCAATGCAAAACAATACTAAGACATTGTTTAAAGATGACAGAAATGAAAATATATGTTCCTCAGGAACTTAATTACATGCCAGGGGATAATCACAAGCATTTAATTACATAGTTAAGCAAAGCACCTAGGGTTAACTTATAACCCAGGTCAGGGATGTTACACTAGAGGTGGTAATTTGTATATCAACCCTGCATTTTGGGTAAATTACAATTTGTACCAAAATTGATACACAAGGCACTATCATTATTCAAACAAGTTCAAATTTGGAATTTAGGCTTTCCACAAGCAACCACCTTACATAATTCTCTCTATTATGATTCTAAAACACATGAGGTATGTTTAACATGTGACATATTGCAATATAACCCCTCATCTTGGGTAAATTGTATTTTGGTCCAAAATAAGATAACATTGCTCAAACAGTATTCAAACAGGACCAAACTTGAAACATAAGTTTGTCACCTAATAACAAAACACTTTATAGGATTATATTAAAGTTCTAAGAAACTTATTAGGCTAAACAAATAGGGTTAGCCCTAAACCCAGATCAGGGATGTTACAAGTTATAAACCCCTAACAAGGATTTCGTCCCCAAAATCCCCGATGAAGGAAGACAATTGTTATTCATACATCATATCACCAAGCCTCCTCGTAACATCTTGATGTCATGGAAATGCCATAGAACTTTGACCATCATAAATTTCTTCCATACAGGGTCATCATAGAATTTGTCATACAGGACACATACTTAATGTCCTTCTCGTTAATGATTGCAGTGTCAATCCTATGCCAGGTAACACTTTCTAAATTAGAGAAGTACTATACATACTTTGTATAACTTGGGTGTGAAACCTCATTGCTTTGTCACCTTTCTCAACTCATATCTTTTATGTAATAAGATTCTTGATCTTGAATGTTTTCCATACCCCTCACTTTTAGCATTTCTCTTCCAAGGAAAAGTTATAGCTACATTCTATCATCCATTTGGGTATACAAGTCTTATCATACTTTTATTGTTCCAATATAATCAATTGACACACACTAAGCTTACTTATGAAAAGAACCAACCATCCTGTTGGCTGCTTATTTTCTTGTCACAAGGAGAGGGTATTTATCAAGAAGAACTAGCTCAGAGGTATCTCTAGATGTTATTTGCATAAGCTGCCTTAAAAGATCTAGGAAGTGTCTTAGCTTACTAAACTTTTCCCAAGACGATTCTACAATTGTTCCTTCAATTAATACATCCTTATCGATGTTATGTTTATGCAAATTATAAACCCCTAACATATGATGTTCATACTATCGTATGTAACTAAACTAATCTCAAGTTGGCCTTTCTAGGTAATCAATAATATTCATCTTTTTAGGAGTCATGCTCTCACTATCTCATACCTTTAAAACTTCTTGGTCACTAGAATTCCTTACCTTGGTATTAGTTACATGTGTCAAAAACACATCATATCCTTATTATTTCCATCCTCTATTGTTATCACCAAAACCAAACATATAATAGGACCTTTCTTTCATCTTGAGACATTACTTAACACACATACTTTGTCTTGGAACTAAAATCTAGGACTAGATGATACTTTTCAAAGTATCATTCTATAGATTTCTTCTAATCCATGCACATCAAGTGTCATTCAATCTTGTGTTCTCTTAGGTTCCTAGCCTTCATCATATGAATTATAAAGATGACTACTAGATATGGTTATTCAAACCCTTAGTTCATCACTGAACATTGTTACCTCTTATTAGGTAACCGTTACCTCTAGGTCCTCAGACCAAGGTATACATTATACTAAACATCTTGTTTTGTTTAAGTTGATATGTGATTAACTTAGATACCTTCGTATAACAATTAGGATGTGGTAGAAATATCCGTGCCACATCTCCTACTTCATTATGCTCTTTAGATTGTCACAAAATGACTACTTGATCAGAGTAATCAGAAAGATATCAATCTAAGAGTGTCATACTTACCTTACCTTCAATAGATGAATACATGGCCAGGGTATTCAAGAACTAAAATTAGGTAGTATGCATTTTGTTTTATATTATGTTTCTTACTCTTATCATCTCTTTAGATTTTACTACTTAGTATATTTAATTTTCTCTAGGTATTTCTTTTACATCTCTTCCCTTTCTACATGAAGAGAGAAATTCCAAAACATATAAGAGAATATTGGACTGAATATAGGTTCTCATCCTTCTTATCTCTTCCTTATGTCCTCATGGGACTAATTAAAGGAAGTTCAACAACAACTACCTTTCTTATAATTAGTAGGCAGAGAGTAGAAAAGGAAAGGTAATTTAGAATGAAAAGTTTTATCTGACATGTTACCTCTTACAACCTTTATCCTCTACCACAAGAAGTAGATGGACCAAACTACAACTCTTGTCTTCGTCCTCGGTCTTCTGCTCCACTAAACTGTGGTCCTTGTGAGTTTTGCAGATTATGCCTTGACTGTTGGGTCACCTCATTATTTCTTCTTGGACACTGCTACCTTAGATATCCTATATGTCCACATTTATGGCAAGCTCGGCCCTCACATTGTGTTCTAGACAAGTCCCTTGTTGATACTAAAGGTACTCTTAGAGTTCCTGGAGGTATACTCCAACCTTGGTCCTCACTTGGTGACCACTGCATTGGTGTACTATATTGTTGTTGAACCGGTGTTACCGAAAACTTTGGTTGTTTAGTACCACCAATCCGTTGTTCATGTGACCATGCAGACCTCCTTTTGAGGTTTGCCTCATATTTCTTTGTCATAGACCTTTCTATCCTCTAGACAGATTCCGTGAATGTGGAAAATCTCTCTCTACTTTCTAATGCAGATGCCAAGATAGACACCTCAGCATTTAGTCCTTTCTCAAAACGTCGAATCTTCTCTTGCTCAGTAGTAGCCATTTGAGGAAAAAACCACAAAAGTTCCATAAAACTAGCTTCATATTCATTAATTGACATGGTTCCCTGCCGAACCTTCTCAAACTGTGAGATCTTTTCGTCTAATTATGTTCGTGGAAAATACTTATTTACGAATTCTTGAAAAAATTCCTCCCAACCAACCTCTTCATCATTCCTTTTTACTTCTTCTATGGTCCACCAATGGCCAGTTCTACCTTTCAAAAGGTAAATGGCATGTTTGACTTTATCAGCATCTGGGATACTAAGGATCTTAAAAGTCTTTTCTAACTCAGTGAGCCATAGATCAGCATCTGTTGGGCCATTTGTCCCATCATATTCTATAGTTTCTACACGGCATAGTCATTTAAAAGTCTTACCAGACCCATGTCCCTCATTGGGAGTTGGTGCCCTAGGTGCTGGTGCTGGCATCCGATCTACCATATGCATCATTGTGGTCATGACTTGCCCAAAAAGAGCATGAAAGGTTGGGTTTTCTATCATAGCTTCATCAAAATGGGGATTCTCATGCACTGATTCCTCTCTTTCCTGATCCCTTACACCTCCTATCGGTGCAGTAACATTGCTCTTAGCAACATGATCCTCGTGTTCTCCAGACATCTTTAAGCTATATCCCTCTTTCTGCATAAGCATAAGGCACTATAAGATATACTGGAGAACACTAGAACAAACTCAACACCTTAGTCCTATGTCTCTGTAGACTCAGTGAACCTTAAGCTCTAATACCAAAACTTGAAACAACCGTCACCAAACCGACAGCCAAATCATCACTAATTATGCGGAATAATCATTAGCAGCAGATTTAACAAAAATCACTAAAATTTAAAACCATTTTGCAAAGATATCCATTTCTTGGAAAACTCTTAAAGAAAGAACCAAAACTTTATATACATTAGGGTTCATATTATACATACGTTGTACCATCTCATCTCGAGGATAACATATAACAGTTGCTTTGTCAAAACATATATTGAAGCAACATAAAACCTCGAGGCATGCGAGACAAAATCTCATATTTTTCATAAAACCATCACACACTAAATCTGAGGACCTGAGAGTACTAGGACGACACATAGGACTTTTATCTACAAGACACGACATATAGTACACTCAACCTGAGCTATTAGTGTTGTCCCTGCTGTTGTTGTCCTTCCTCTGCAGCACAGTCTCTACCTCCTCGTGCACGTCCACCTAAAGATTGTAGATCCCATGGGGTGAGACAATTGTCCCATCAAGAGATATAACTCTCTGCCAACAATGTTATTATCACAGGTAAATGGTATAAAACTGAGCAGAGGTTCTTTATATTAATAAGTAAGGTTAATCACTGTGGATAAGCAATTTAGAACATTCTCATCTTTTAAAGCATTGTAACTATCTATGATAGATAAGTAGATCATCTATTCACTTTATAAGGAATATGAAGAACATGTGTATCATTTACCCATCATACTATACCAGCATCTCAATCTTATCTTGTGATAATAATATCATGGTATGATATACATGAATCATTCTCATTTCTAGTTGTTGGCCTCAGCCAACTTGTTAGCCACGTATTGGATTATATTAATCCTGAGAATATGTCCTAGCCAGGTATTGGACTATGCCAATCCTGTGAAAGTATAGCCAGGTATTGGATTATGCCAATCCTGTAAAAGTATAGCTAGGTATTGGATTAGACCAATCATGTGAAGTTATGTCCAGGTATTGGATTATGCCAATCCTGTGAAGTTAAGTCCAGGTATTGGATATACCAATCATGTGAGATTATGTCCAGGTATTGGATTATGCCAATCCTGTGAAGTTATATCCAGGTATTGGATTATACCAATCCTGTGAGATTATGTCCAGGTATTGGATTATGCCAATCCTGTGAAGTTATGTCCAGGTATTGGATTATACCAATCATGTAAGATTATGTCAAAGTATTGGATTATTCCAATCCTGTGAAGTTATATCCAGGTATTGCATGATACCAATCCTGTGAGATTATGTCCAGGTATTAGATTATGCCAATCATGTGAAGTTATATCCAAGTATTGGATTATACCAATCATGTGATATTTGTCCAGGTATTGGATTATACCAATCCTGTGAAGTTATATCCAGGTATTGGATTATACCAATCATGTAAAACTATATCCAAGTATTGGATTATACCAATCTTGTGATATCATGGCCATATTGCTAAGGATTCCATAGTAGTGGAATACATTTATGTTTCCCTTTCACTTTCATTATGGGATATCAATCCCTTAAACTCAACATTAAATTCTACACCACCTTTACTAGGCATTATACCCATTCACATCCTTTATGTGATACAAATATTCCTCATATCTCATTTAAACACATTCAAAACACTATAGCCCTTATTTGGCTATAATCATAAAGCATGTATGACCAAGATTTCATTATTATTATAACCATTTAGTATGATGTTATTGGGTTTCCATTTCCCTAGTTCATTTTGAACATTTCCATCTCTCACATCAATCTCTAGATCATGAGACTTTTATAAACATCTTGTCACCTCTCACCAGGCAACATCCATCTTTAGGTCAAAAGACCTATATAAATATTATACTTGTTGTACAAGTATCGAACATGACTTACAAGACCCATATAATCTGTATTATATGAAACATCATAGCTCATGCTTAGCTATGCTCATTATCTCATGATACCAGCATGGTTTCAATATCAAATACCTATAATCACCATTGAATACAAGAGAAATACAACCTTCCCATAATTAGGGTTAGGGTTTCCCTTTATTAACCGATTAGGGTTTCCAGTATGTTTATCAAGAAACAAAACCCTAATTCATACTCCACACATATTAGGAGTATCAATGTATACTCATTACATGAATATTATACAACTATAAGTTTCTCTTTCATCCTCACTAGTATGTTGATTACATCATACTCCATTAGGTTGGCTCAATCCTTCTCTCATGGTACATTGGCTCATACTTATCAAAATGCATTAAACTCTTTATGTCTTAATGTATCATTGGACATAAATCACTACATGTGTCACTCAATCAAGTGTATTAGATTTAGGTTCTTCCTCCATATCAGGTATAGAGGTGTATCCTCATCACTATATCGTGCATGAGATATCTCCTTATCTCCATATTGTGCATTCATATCGGGTTACTCAACCTTTAGGGTTTGCATATAGGGTTTGACCATTATACTCATATCCCTTTAAAACCTTCATGGTATCGTCCTACCCTTCATCATGTGATGAGTAATAGGCTATACAACTGATTAGCCACAACTACTTCCAGTGTACAAACTGATAGGGATGTGGGGTTATGATGCATATCAGGTTTCACTTTCCCATGTTGGGTTTCAACACCATATCAGGTTAGGGTATCTTCTTGGTACCATATCGTGTATAAGGTGGGTGCTTGACCCCATATCATGCACAAGATGTATGTATGTGTTACTCATATCATTCATGAGGTACAAACTCATCACTATATTGTTCTAGTGGTGTATTCATATCACCATATCGGGTAACTCCTCATATAGGGTTTGTCATATCGGATTTGAGTATATACTTGACTCCATGTCATGCATGAGGTGTATACTTCACCTCATATCGTGCACATGGTGTATTATTGAAACCATATCATGCACAAGATGTTTACTTCATCAATCATATTGTGTATAAGGTGTATGTATCCACATTGTATCATTTTAGTGATATGATCACTTCACCATATCAGTTTAAAGGTGATTTAGCCTAATATCGGGTTAAACCATGGTGATGTCATCATTATCAACCTCTAGACTCTTATTCTTACTATTCTAGTTCATAGACAACAGTCCTAGGTCACTGATAGAACTAATGGATTCATCAATTATGTAAGAAAATTCAAATTGAAAGTAAATCATCAACTATGGCAAGATTGATGGAAAATAATAACATAGTTGAGTTCAAGTTATATAAACCACCTCAAGAGCAACTTCAAAGATCCAAGCTACAAATATTCACATTCCAAGATTTAAGATGATCTTCTCAAAGGTCCAACACTTGATCTCCTCAGCCCTATGCACGATACCTCACCACTTGTGGCCGACATCCCTCACTTGTGGTCGATATCCCTCACTTGGCTGATATCACTTTGCTATGGGTGATATCACTTGCTATGGCTGATACCAAGGCCCTATGTACGATAATCCTTCACCTATGCATTATAAAAAAACTCTATGCAAACCCTAAAGGTTCATGCAAAAGTGTATATATGAGGTGTCATCATTTTAAAGCTACTAGATGCCACATGTCCATGCATGGTTGACACGTGTACATGCATGCACTCACATTTATATTGACATGCAAAACACTTGAGGATAATATAGAGATGATATTTCTTCCATCACTTATCTTATTGGACAAGATATCTCATCTTTATCTCACAAATTATGCAAACCAATACAACTTTTTGCAAGGAGAATCTAACTCGTCAAGGATCACCTCCTTGAGGTGATTTGCCCATCATGGCCTTTTCCAAGAGTTCAAAAACCGATATGATACTCCCCCTATGGCTGCTTGGCCGATAGGAACTCTCATATGGACTACAACTCGATACAACTCAAGTTAGGGTTTCACATTCAACCCCTTTCTTCGTCTTTCTATCACCAAGAATACTATCACTTATACATGATTCAAACATGGTTTATCCTTCTTTGTATCTCCTATATAGATACTAGGAGGGAGTAGGGACACTCTAGAGGTGGTAATTTGCATATCAACCTTGCATTTTGGGTAAATTACAATTTGTATCAAAATTGATACACAAGGCACTAGCATTATTCAAACAAGTTCAAATTTGGAATTTAGGCTTTCCACAAGACACAAACTTGCATTATTCTCTCTATTATGATGATAAAACACATGAGGTATGTTTAACATGTGACATATTCCAATATAACCCCTCATCTTGGGTATATTGCATTTTGGTCCAAAATAAGAGAACATTGCACAAACATTATTCAAATAGGACCAAACTTGAAACATAAGTTTTTCACCTGATAACAAAACACTTTAGAGGATTATATTAGATCTCTAAGAAACTTATTTAGGCTAAACAAATAGGGTTAGCCCTAAACCAGGGTCAGGGATGTTATAGTTTCACATAAGATATTATACATATATATATATGTATATGTATATATACATATATATATAGAGAGAGAGAGAGATAGAGAGTGGATCTAGAATACAACAACAAAGATGTGGGTCCTTCATAGACATTATTCCTTATGTCTCCACCCTAACAACTCTGAAGGCAACAGAAGAATCAGAAACCCTTCTTTTCCAGTATTTGACCATTCTATCTCTCTCTATTAATGGCGTGTGTAAAACCATGTAACTTAATTGAACACTTAGTAGGTGGGGTCCCCTGTATTGATGTTCATAACCCTCATACTATATATCTCTCAAGATATCAAATTTTTTCAAGTATAACACTTCCCCGCTTACTTGAATTTTTTTTGTTCATCTGTCATTTTCAATACATATACAATGAGATTAGTAAAGCCAAATCCCAAAACACAACTGACATTTTCATTTTCACATCCAAGAAAGATAATACAATACTTTATCTAAGAATCTAGCATACCAGTTCAATTTTTCGTCGATTCTATGTGTATACATAATTCAAATTGTGGTTATAAGGTTCAATTTTTACTTTTTCAAAAGAAACATTTTGAAAAATAAAACTCATCTCAAAGATGTAAACAACTCAAAGGAAGAAGAAGAAAATGCTTTAGACTTGATTCTTCATAAATTCTTTATCGGACTTGAAGCACCCTTTTTTCACTTTCTCCTCGCTCCTTCTCACACTCATGAACCCTAGATATGAAGAAAACATGGAGTAGACAATGAGAAAATATAGGAGGCATAGATGGTTTGACAACCCTTTTTTCCATCCAAATTAGAGGTTAGGCTGGCCATTAGACATGAAGGTAAAAATAAACCTCACTGAGAATCATTAACTTATCGAATTCTTCAGATAGAATTTTCTTCAACGACAAGTCACTCGCCTTGACATGATAAACACCTTAGAAACACATGTTGTAAGAACTTGATTATTTGATATCCTTAATAAACTTTAAGCACACTAGTTTGTTTTCTTCTATATTCTCTCACACTTAAGAACCCTAGAAATAAAAGAATTGAGAAGAAAGAATGAGAAAAAGGAGAAAAAGAATGCTCTTTTCATCCAAATGAGGGGAGGGGTCAGACCATCAAACCTAAGAACAAATGCAACAACAAAGAAATCTCATTGACTGATTAGTTTACTTTATTTTTTGGATAAACATTCTCCACGCCATGTGGTGAAAATCGTGCATCTTTGCCTGAAATGTCTTCTTTAACTTGGCTATAGCTAGTGTCTTGTATGGTTGGGCATGTGGAGATTCAAAGGTGTGGACTTTTCAATTAGTTTACTCTCTATTACTATTGGATATGTGTTCTTACCTGAAGTGGGTGATTTGGCTTCTCTTTGTAAAAAATTGAGATCCAATCCCTACTAAAACCTTAATCTTCATTATTTGCATGTGGAATGACTTGATGTGATTTGGGGGTTGTTTGTGCATGAAATATTGTGTTATAGAACTATTTATTACCCTCATCCTACTCCTGACTATAGAGTCAGTGGTAGTAGGGTTTGAACGTATGTCTGTAGAATGGCACATAGTTTCACACAAGATATTATACAAACATATATATATATAGAGAGAGAGGATCTATAATACACTCAAGTGTATCCATATAGTTGCACACTCAAGTATTAAACTATCAAATCAATAATGAAGATCTAAAATAGTAGAAACAACTGAGTTGTATTAAAATCCTCATCTATTGTTATTAACTTTGTTACCTCCCTCTTCTGTACCTACTTTTCTTTTTTCATTCGTCTTCTTTGCATTGCTTCTCTACATTTGTCCTTGGCTCGTGCTTTTTTTCTACATTTTTGGATCTTTCTCTCATCTTAGGTCCATCGAATGGGGGTCCTCACAATGACAGGGAAATCTGCATCACCCTCACATCGAGAATGAACTAGAAATTATCCAACATGCTTAACCTACTATCAGACTACAAAAGGCTCGGTGGAGCTAGTTGTGTCATGTATTAATCTTTTGATTATCTTAAGGAGAAGATTTGGTGAGCATGATCATCCGAAGAAGATTCTTTGCTAACTATCAGGGCTTCTTCACCAATTGTGCCCTGTCCGTCGAACTGTGAAGCTGTCACCATAGTTGTACACATCGTGCTGCTCCGATGAGGTAGACAGAAATGAGGCCATAGACCCTCCATTGTCTGAGATGTCACTCCTAGCCATCTCCAAAGGCACCATGTGGAGTTCTACTAGCACAGAGGTAGTGACGTCTATGGGCATGTGGAAGAATAGGAAGATGCTCTTCCGCATGAACTTCTTGTGTTGCCTCCCTTTCTTGCTCACTCTAAGCTGATTGATATGAAAAATTTCATGCATATAGCAGTTCTTGGATGGAACACGAACCATGTTGATGCACTGGATATTTGTCATTTTCACAAGCTATTTTAGATTTTTTTTGTGCACTATTTGTTCATATTCATATGAATTTGTGCATGATTTACTCTCATTAGCATGTGATACTCAATTGCATCAAATAAATATAATTTTAATATTTCCTAATGATTTATTATATTTCAAGAGGTTATGTTCGGATTTTATGAATTATAGGAAGTTTTACAAGAAACTACACAACTCTGTGCTACTGGATTTGGAGTCGGTGGTACTGAAACTTTCTCAGCGACGAAAAGAAAGAGATCATGAATTCTCATTAGTACTAACCATGAGATTCAATACTACTACCAACATCACAACATTAGATGAAAGATTAATCGAAGCAATTCAGTACTATCAACTTCAAGCTCGGTAGTACTAACAACTTGTCAAGTGGTCGCAACTATCAAAGGAGTCGGTAGTATCGATACCCACTCGGTAGTACCGATGACTTGTCAAGTGGTTGCAACTATCGAAGGATTCGGTAGTATTGATACCCAGTCAGTAGTACTGACATGTTAGGATCAGGAAGATTTGAAGATAGTGTTTAACCGATGGTTGAGGATTTATTTTGCCCTAAGTCACTTCTATGACTTACATGGAATTCAGACAAACCTAACATCACATTCTAATTCTTTTGGATGGCAATCAAGAGCAAGGAGAGGAGAAATCATATCACAAGGTCACATTCTGAACAATTCGGGCACTTTTACCGGACGGATTTGCAGTTTGAAGGTAGCATATCGGTACGTGCACGAGAAGGGATCTTTTGGACCATCTTTTTCTGGGGTTCTTTAGTTTTTATAAATGTTCTCCACATTTTTCTTCTTCTCTCCTATGTTTTTTACCATGAAAATCATGTGGGGCTAAACTCCTCACTACTTAGGCCCCAATAGTAGCCCGGTTTTGCATTGTAATTGACTTTTATACGTTAATCTATCAATTTCTCTTAATTTCTGGACTTTATTCTATGAGATTGTCATGAACTATCCATTATTGATCACCATAGGTATTTAATTAGACCTTTAATTGCTTTGAAAGAGGAAATTAATGGTTGGGTCTTCATAGAATTACATATTTTATATCGCCCTTTGAGAGAAATAAGTTCGGATTGTTAATGCATAGGTAAATATTTAGAATAAATCATGCTATTTAGGTTTTTTTCCTTTTCTAAATTGTCTTTGAGTTGTAGCAAACAACAATGCAAAAATTGACAAAAAGACAACTACTGGTTATGAATTTCTCCATCTCGATGTGATAAACCTACACATGCTGAGAAAAGCATTTTGTGCTACTACCATATGGTTCCATTTTTTGGACTTTCTCAAACTTCATGGACATACATTTATTTAAAAAATACAAAATCTCAACTAAATCTAGCCCCTTGGACTCACCCACCAACAATTTCACGCATGAATCACACAACTCATGAACATGAAATGAAGATCAAACCAAGTGAATGCATACAACATACTATAATACATATCTTACAATGTCGATGTTGACCGAGCTACTCCATGCATATTACTACTATATCACATGTGGTCGTCTCATCCTTAGCGACCATGCTACACTACAATAGCTCCTACGATGTTGTGCACATGCCACAGTGTTGTCCGTCTTCCTACTGTGCTAATCATGCCGAGAGAGTCTATCATGGAGGGATGTAACAAAGGGATAAAAGCATGATTGATTTATTCTTTGGAAAGAGAAAACCACAGGAGTCACAGAGCCATGACGTTCTGTATCGGTAACTTTCTAAGTGTAGATATGTCAGATACGAGATGAAGATCCCATGGCTATAAACTTGGGTGTATATGAGCCTTAATACACTCAAGTGTATTATAGATCAATTTATATATATATGAAAAGGCAATAACAAAAGGCAGAGATAACAAGATACTAAATATGGAGAAAATTGATATATACTCATTTCTATATCAAGAGTACCAATTGGTGTTTAATTTCAGAACTTAGAGTCTTGAGTACAGCAGATCATAATTTAGAAACTAAAAATTGATAAATAAAATATATTAATTCTAAAGCATTAAGTATGTTGTGAAAGGACATGTAAGCACAATTTAAGAGTATAATAAAAGTTGCTTGGCTGGAAACATCATATTAAGAAAGAAGTAGAAATAAGGTGAGAACATGTAAAGATGTTCTTTTGTACAAATTATGTTTTAGGTTTCTTTATATATTATATCAACATAAGCCTTTTGACCACTTTTCAAGAAAGGGTCTGTGAGGGACATTTAAGTCAAAGAAAAATATGTACATTATCTCATTGTGAGGAATTTCAAGACTAACATGTCATGAGTTAACACTATTCATAATAATGACCACAAGGCCATGGCCAAGAGCTAACCCTTTGTCAACATACCTTGTTCCCTTACCATAGAAACTTCATGTGGGCACACAAGGATACATAATGGATTTCCTTGAATTATCTTCAAGGTTTCAATATAGTATAATCAAACATGAAAGTAGTAATCATAGGAACAATAGCCCAATCAAGATATTATCTAGTGAAGCATTCATATGAGTACACATACAAACAAGGCACTACTAGGGTTAAGAGATTAAGCATACCTTGTGAGTAAAGAGAAAGATATGATTTGTGAGTAATAATCCTAGACAAGGTCCAAACTAAGGGGACATAAGATGCAAAAGATATAGTATGGAGGTCTTAGATCAATAGTGTCTTGATAAGATAAATACCATGTGTCATGTTGATGTTCCCCTGGACCTACATTATTGGTAAGGTATACCCAGAGATCCAATCATGTGATGATTGACAAGGCATAAACCATAAAGGACTTGATTAATACTCATAAAGGCAAGCTTCCAATTCATTATGTTTCATTCAGTTATGAGATAATGAGGAAACATTATGAATGTGTAATGAATGAAAATACTCAATGATGTATGTCTTCAAGTACGTGACTTGGAAGAATGAGATCATACGAATGCTAAGAGTATGTACATTCTTGTTATGTCCCTATTCGGTTGCTGTTTTGGAAGGTAGATAGACACCAGTAACACATAATACTACAGTGTGGGTTGGTTGATGACTGAATCACATTAGTCATGATATGGCAAAATCAAACCAAGCACACAAATACATGTTAGGGAACAATGTATCGAACAGACGCACCTTGAGAGTGACACATGAAAATCATCTTTGGTGGTCATAGTCATCTCTCATAGTGAAGCTGGTGATTGTGATTCTTAGACCTAAAATCATTGCACTCATCACATGTCATTAGATACGCTTTGACATCATCAAATGCAGTCCTGAAACATGGGTTGTTATAACAATGATGATTGGGTGACTTTGACACACGGGGATATACTGTAAGTGATAGATATGGGATTTTTCCCTCCTACTGGAGTATGATATCCTGACCACTTGATTAGAAAGACTGAGAAATGCATGTGCGTGCACATGTGAATCAATATATGATATTAAGGTCACATTATCTCAGACAGTCTACTCTTGGTTCAAGGGACATGGATTGAACATTTATGGAGGATGACAATTCTATACCTTGAGTTCATCCTAGATGTCAAAGATAAAGGAACTATAAAATCACTACAAAACCTTACATAGATTGTAGGTTGAAATTTTTTTCCAAGTTGCATTCACTTGGGTAGCATTGATGTGCGACTAGGCACCACTCTTTGCATGTGATGTCATAAGCTATTTATGGACATTCACTGCCCATTTGTTATGGGACCTATAGGGTCACACACAAATGAACTCATATAGAATAGGACTTTATCTTGAATGATGATTGGATTGATTACTAAAGTGTTTAGCTATTCAATTCAGGCAACAGATTGGCTGACTAAACTGCCAAACGACCATCTCAAGTGTTGAGATCACCATTTATACAAGCCAGACAAGTGTCTCGAGTGTTGAGATGGTCGTTTGGGTTGTCATACTGATTAGATTTTGAATTGGAAAAATTATGCCCAAATAGAGGAGTAAATTATCTGGTTCAAACTATTGAACCGACCGGCTCAACTCAGGTTCACTAGACGACCATCCAGGTGAATGAGATGTCCGTCTCGCATAGGTGAGACAACTCAATTGGGGCCAAACAAAGGTTTTGGATGTTTTTTGAACTTGTTCGATTGCACAATACTTGTTGTGTAAGAAATTAATATGTAGTATTAATTGGAAACGAATTGCCAATTTTGTATGCGATTGGGAAACTTCCAAACAACCATTTGACAGTATGAGATGACCATCTCGTGTGACCAGATGACCATTTTGTGGTTTGCAAGTTGAAAAAATTCAAGATCTTATGATCCCTTCCACTCCCATAAAATCCCATACAGACTAGGAACCCTAACCCTAACTCCGCCTATAAATAGAGGGGTATTGGGGGCTTCCTAGAAGACAACACAGACAACTAAGAATCGGTTCCTCTAACAATTGTTGTCCTCTCTAGTTGTAGTAACTGAGAGAGCTCAAGCAAGTCCTACCTAACTAGGGAGGGATAACTATTGGAGAGAACAACTGAGGATTATTTTTATGGGAGAGAAAATTGGTGACTAGTACACCAATGGGAGGGACAACTCCTTCATGTATGTTCTAGTTGAACGATAGGAGTTCTAGTTGGTCCATGCCAACTAATCTAGAAGAATGAGTTCTTTGGCTGCTGCTAGGAGGACAATTGCAGCCTACAGTATGTGACGAGACCACAAGATTCGCTGCAAAAGTTGTCGTGTTTGTTGTTGGTAGTGGAGACCAAGAGTTGTACTACCACCATCTAAGAACAAATAGTTGACAGTTGCATTAAAGTGAGTTGTTGTCGCTAGACTTTCTCCAGAACCAGGTATAACTCATTAAACCATCCTTCCTATTTCAAAGTAGTTGAGGCGATCTTGCTATTATGAGAAT
This sequence comes from Alisma plantago-aquatica, assembly GCA_963693085.1. Taxonomy (NCBI): domain Eukaryota; kingdom Viridiplantae; phylum Streptophyta; class Magnoliopsida; order Alismatales; family Alismataceae; genus Alisma; species Alisma plantago-aquatica. The sequence continues at coordinate 110,350,966 of OY856411.1, forward strand.
ACATATAGATAAAATTTTGTTTCCGCTAGTATACTATGTGCACGTATTTCTCAACAGTAATATTAGAGCCATGTCAATTTACTATGTTTTAGGATAATCCATATGATCGGATTTTTGGTTTAATCATTTATTTATTGCATATGATGTGAATATTTAAACTGTCTCATATGCATATCCGATCAAGGACCACATAATCCTAAACTTATATATATATATATATATATATATATATATATTGGATTTTAGGGGAGATAGAGAAGGCAGCGGAAACAAAAAAATTCTTCTCCCAAACCCAGAACAAAGGAATTGCATCAATGTCTATATAATAGGAAGGATAGTTTGTAGAGGCGTACCTTATCCCGAGGCTTGCTCGGCAACGTTACCTCATGGTTTGCGCGGTCTTCACCCCCAGTCTTGGACAGTGTCTGTGCAGCTCCTGGAATCATCGGGACTATCGGGATTGACAGTTGTCCTCCGAGTGGCAGAAGTCTCCCGCCTCTACAGTCGTCCACACGAACTGCCTGGAACTCCGATCTCCTTGTCCCACAAGGAATCAAAAGGAGTCGTACCCTCCTGTCTATGTACTAGTCATCGACACACTCTCCTACCACCAGTCTCTATTCTACACTTGTCTTTCCCTTGTTGTGCCTCCTTTATTGGGTAGCACTTGCTCGGGCTATCTCGGCTACCAAAACCAGAGAGAATGAAAACTTTACAGAGCAACTGGTGTTCTGAGTTGTACTTTGAGAAGCCCCAAATACCCCTATATATAGGAGGGTCATGGGACAGGGTTCTCTACCCCGGGCAATGCGGATTAAAGCAGGAGTAGAAGGGTTCAAAATTTTTCACAAAATAACCAACTGTGCCAGCTAAACTGATTGTTTCAACCCTGAAATGGTCGTTTGGTGACCTCAACCAATCGGTTCACACCTGAACCGATCGTTTGGGACACCTGAGCTGATCGGTTCACTTCTGAGCCGATCGGTTCGTGGTCCTAGTCCAACTCAAATTGACTTTCACATTTGTTTCCGATTAATCAAATATTAATCCTTGTTCAAATCAAATTTGTACAAGTGAAACAAATTGTATTTGCAAAATAGTCTTCTAACTTTCCAAACAATCTCAATTGGTCCACGAATCGATCGGTTCAACAACTGCGTCGATCGTTTAATTGACACATGAGTCGATCGACTCAGTAATTGAGCCGATCGGTTCACCAACCTGAGCCGATCGGTTCATCATATGAGCCTATCGGTTGGGGGTGCAGATTGTGCAAAATTAGTCAATTGCAGTTTCAATCAATCTGATACTCTAATCAATTGGTCCAACACCTTGAACACTATGATTTTGAGCTATCAATCAACTGAGTGTTTAATTGAACTACTAAACTCCTTTAGTAATCAATCTAAACATCATTTGTGGATAAACTCCTCTTTGAGGTTAAATCCTATGTGTGTGACCCTGCAGGTCCATTTCACGTTGGCAGTGAAAGTCCATAACACTTATGATTTCACAAGCAAAGAGTGGTGCCTAGTCGCACATCAGTGCTACCCAAGTGAAATAGAAAGTTGGAGAACAACTTTCAATCCTACAATCCATGAATGGTTTTATAGTCAATGTATAATTCCTTTGTTACTAATGTCTTGAATGAACTCAAGGCATGGTATAGTCATCCTTTCAACGTTCATCCATTTCCTTGATCTCAGAGCAGACTGGGTGAGATGTGTGTGACATCAATATCACATATTGATTCACACATGCATGTGCATGCCTTTCTCAATCATACTCATCAAGTGGCCATGGACAACAAACTCCCTTAGGAGGGACAAATCACATATCTATCACTCACTCCTCAAAAGCCCCATGTGTCAAAGTCACCCAATCATCACCTTTATAACAACCCATGTTTCAAGACTGCGTTTGATGATGTCAAAGTGTACCCAACGATATGTGTTGAGTGTAGTGATTTCAGGTCGAAGAGTCACACTCATCACCATCACTATGAGAGCTGATTGTGACTACCAAATCATGGTTCCATGTGTCACTCTCACAGTGGGTCTGTCTGATACACTTGTTCTCTAACAAGTACATATGTGCTTGGTTTGATATCACTATATCATGACTAATGAGATTTTGTCATCAACCAACACACAATCTAGTCTTTAGTATTATTGATGTCTATGGTTATTTCCACAATAACAACCGACTAGGGACCAAACAAGAATGTATGCTCTTAACATCGGTATGATCTCATTGTTTAGGTCCTTAACCTAAAAGCATACGTCATTGAGTAAAACAATTCTTTAGACATCTATCATGCTACACTATCATCTCAAAAATAGTTAAAACATATAGATTAGAAATTTTCTTTATTATTATTCAAATCATTTACAAAGTATCCCATTACAATCATCACATGACTTGCTCTATGGGCATACATACCAACAGGCTCCCACTTGCACTTAGAGCAGTCACCTAGGAACCTCAGTCCTTGTGACCTAGCATGACCATCATGCTTCTGCTGAGAAAGGGCTTAGTTAGTGGATCAGATATGTTGTCTTCAGTTGGTACTGTGCAAATATTCACATCTCCTCACTGTACGATCTCTCGTATGAGATGGAAGCACCGTAGTATGTGCTTGGATCGCTGATGTGATCTGGGCTCCTTAGCTTGTGCAATAGCTCCATTATTGTTACAATAGAGCTCAATTGCATCACAGCTACTGGGAACTACACCAAGTTCAAAGATGAACTTCTTGATCCACTTAGCCTCCTTTGCTGCATGTGAAGCAGCAATGTACTCGGCCTCTGTAGTAGAATCGGCAACTATTTCTTGCTTGGAACTCTTCCAGCTCACAGCTCCATTGTTTAGGCAAAACAGAAATCCTGATTGTGATATGTAATCATCTTTGTCGGTTTGGAAGCTTGCATCGGTGTAACCCTTTACAACCAGTTCTTCCTCACCGTTGTATACAAGGAACTAATCCTTAGTCCTTCGCAAGTACTTGAGGATGTTCTTTACGACTGTCTAATGAGCATCCCTGGGATCTGACTGGTACCTGCTCATCATGCTGAGAGCATACGACACATCTGGACATGTGCACAACATAGTGTACATGATGGATATGATGGCTGATGCATATGGAATCCCATTCATACGCTCCCTCTCTTCACAAGATTGGGGACATTGATCTCTAGAGATGGTGACTCCATGTAGCATGGGGACGTTGCCTCTCTTTGAGTTCTCCATGCTAAACCGCTTCAAAACTTTGTCAATGTACGTGCTTTGACTTAGTCTGAGAAGCCTTTTAGATCTATCTCTATAGATCTTAATACCTAGAATGTAGGATGCTTCTCCTAAGTCCTTCATTGAGAAAGTATTCCCAAGCCAAGTCTTTACCTTCTCTAAGGTTGTGACATCCTTCCCCATCAATAGTATGTCATCCACATACAATATGAGTAATGTGGTCGTGCTCCCACTAACCTTCTTATACACACAAGGTTCATCTTCATTTTGAATAAAGCCAAACACTTTGACTTCTCATCAAATCAAAGGTTCCAACTCCGAGACGCTTGCTTCAATCCATAGATTGGCCTTTACAGCTTACAGACTTTATTGGCATTCTTTGGATCTACAAAACCTTCAGGTTGTGTCATGTACACATCCTCATTTATATTCCCATTAAGGAATGCAGTTTTAACATCCATTTGCCAAATCTCATAGACATAGTAAGCCGCAATAGCAAGCATGATCCTGATGGACTTAATCATGGCAACTGGAGAAAAAGTTTTGTCATAGTCAACACCTTGAACTTGTCGAAAACCCTTTGCAACCAATCTACCTTTATAAGTTTGCACATTGCCATCCATGTCGGTCTTCGTCTTGAAGACCCACTTGCACCCTATGGGTTTTACCCCTTCAGGTGGTTCCACCAAAGTCCATACTTTGTTGGAGTACATGGATTCCATCTCGAATTTCATGGCCTCAAGCCATTTATCAGAATCTGGTCCCTCCATAGCCTCTAGATAGGCAGTTGGATCATCATCTATGATCAACTCACCGCCTTCCTGAGTCATAAGGTATCCAAACCTCTCATGTTCAAGGCGTGTCCTACTAGATCTACGAGGTCCTTGTGATACTTGAGGAGACTGAGATTCCACAACACCTTGTGAATCTCTATGTTCCTCTTGTACATCTATCGGTTCAATGTTTTCTTGTTGGGATTGAACCTCTTCAAGCTCTATTTTCCTCCCACTGTTTCCTCTGGAAATAAATTCCTTTTCTAGGAATACAGTTGTCCTAGCAACAAACACTTTGTTGTCAGTAGGGTGGTATAAATAATATCCCCTCGTTTCCTTGGGGTATCCAACAAAATAACATTTATCGGACTTGGGTCCAAGCTTATCAGGAAACATTTTACTGACATAAGCCTCACAACCCCAAATCTTAATAAAAGATAAATCAAGATGCTTCCCATGCCATATCTCATATGGTGTCTTTTGAACCAATTTAGATGGTACTCTGTTAAGTGTAAATGCGGCGGTTTCTAGAGCATGACTCCAGAAGGAAATCGGAAGATTAGAAAAACTCATCATTGATCGCACCATATCCAGTAAAGTGTGATTCCTTCTATCAGACACACCATTATGATGTGGTGTTCCAGGCAGAGTCCATTGTGATACAATACCACGGGCTCGCAGAAGGTCCTCAAACTCCTGGCTTAAGTATTCTCCACCTCGATCGGATCGAAGTGCTTTAATACTTTTACCAAGTTGGTTATGTACTTCATTCATGAAATCCTTGAACCTTTCGAGGGTTTCTGACTTATGTTTCATCAGGTACACATAGCCATACCTACTGAAGTCATCAGTGAAGGTAATGAAGTATTGATACCCATTTCTGGCATTAGTTCTAAAAGGCCCACATACATTAGTATGTATGAGTCCTAATAGATCACTAGCTCTCTCACCTTTACCTGAAAAGGGAGTATTGGTCATCTTACCCAGCAAACAAGATTCACATGTCTCTATTGATTCATAATCAAAAGAGTCTAGATAACCATCTTTATGGAGTCTAGAAATGCGCTTCTCATTTATGTGCCCTAGACGACAATGCCAAAGATACGTTTTGTTTGAGTTGTTGAGTTTTTGCCTTTTGGTGTTTACGTTGTATACACTTGTCTCTAGATCTATCAAGTATAGACCATAAGACATTGGGGCACTGCCATAAAAGATCCCATCTTTTGAAACAGAACAATTTCCATTCTTAATAAGAAATTCAAAACCATCCTTGTCCAAACAAGAGACGGAAATGATATTCCTATTTAAGGTAGGTACATAATAGCAGTTCTTCAACTCTATTATTTGCCCACTTGGTAGAGTTAACTCATAGGTTCCTACGGCATTGGCGGCAATTCTTGCCCCATTGGAAACACGTAGTTCAACCTCACCTTTCTCCAAAGGCCTACTTCTCTTAAGATCCTTCACATTTGAAAAAATGTGAGATCCACATCCGGTATCAAGTACCCATGACAAAGAAGTAGTAAAGTTAATCTCTATCACGTATACACCAGAAGTAGAGATATCTATCTCTTGCTTCTTCTTCCATCATTCCTTACATCCACTACATGTTTTGAGCGCAGAAGATTCTGACATTGGTTTGGCAAGAGAACCCTTCTCTCCCTCACCTTTGTCCTTAGACTTTGTTCCATTGATCTCCATCAATGAACTATCCTTCTTCTTAAGTGCACATAGAGTGGATTTCAAAGTCTACCGGTATATCTAGATTGTGCATAACACTTCTCACAATCTCTAACCAGTTATAGAATTTATCTCAATTAATTTGCCCATTTTAAAAGATGATTCTTTTGCCATTCTACAAGAGAAAACGCATTTGTCAAAACTCCTTTTTATTTGATTTGATTTGAATAAAATTTGACATTAGTTAATTAGGCCTTTAGTTAATTACCGATCCCACTATTTTGATTCAAATTGACAGCCCTCACCATCAATTCAGAAGATTGCAGCGTACAATCTCCTAGTGGGTCAAGATCCTGAAATCCTCTGAGTCATGGACTAGCTAGGGATGTCACCCACAACTCAGATCTTCCATGTAGGCAACTTTTGCAAATTGCATCATATGCAACTCTTGAAAGATGTCATGCACAACTCCTTGCCATGATTACCTCTATGCCTCAAGGTGCTAGATCCTATCTAGGTCACTTTATTAAGTCTGACCCAAAGCCAACACAATGAATATGCACCCTACTAGGGCAGACCCACATATCCATCCTTCACGCTTCTACGAGATAGACGGTGTACCACGCTAGGGCATGCCCACACTTGGCCGATCAAGCTTTTCATGTGTGTCATAAATATTTTATGACCCAAAGCCAACACAATGAATATGCACCCTACTAGGGCAGACCCACATATCCATCCTTCACGCTTCTATGAGATAGACAGTGTACCACGCTAGGGCATGCCCACACTTGGCTGATCATTGGAAGGCATCTAAAACTTTAATATTTAATGAGGGATTTGATTTTTATAGGTACATATACATATCCAATCACAACAATATAGTAAGTATCGTAAACATGCTATATCCCATAGAAAACATGTGAAACGATAAAAGCAATGATTATGGCCATCCTAATGTGATTCCTCGATCCAAGAGGAATCACGGTCATCTAGGTCCACATCACATGCAACATGTACAAGATGAACTCTGTGCTTTGCCTTTCTGGGTTTGATCAACTCATCTCCATGATTGATCGGCTCACCATTAGACCGGTCAGTTGGGTGCCACCAGCCGATCGACTGGTGCCTCGAGCCGATCGGTTCACTGGTCATCGTGCATCTCCTCAGGTCGCTACCCGCTCATCTCGCTCCTTGAACCGGTCATCAAAATGTCTGTCGTTCTTTGACATAATAGGAAATAAAAGATTTATCCTATTTTACATTTGAAAAAGGAAACCCCGAGTTACATTTGGGGGGAGCAAAGGTAGGAAAGAAATCTCGAGTTATCTTGAGTTACATCAGGAATAGGAGATGGAGAATCGGTGTGCAGACCGAGATGCAAGCAACCACATACAACCAAGCACACATACATAGGATTTATTGGCCATAACCATGCTATACATCCACCATAAAACTCATTTAAGGGTGATGTGTATCGAGTGCATTTATATTACATATCATATATGTACATTAGAATTTGTGGATTTAGGATTGGACATGCATAAAGCCAATTTTATTCACATCGTATGCAATAAATAAAGGCGACAACCCAAAATCGATCACATCAATAATCCTAAAGTATAGAGCAGTTGATGTGGCTCTGATACCACTATTGGGTTTTAGGGGAGACAGAGAAGGCAGCGAAAACAAAAAAATTTCTTCTCCCAAATCCAGAATAAAGGAATCGCGTCAACGTCTATACAATAGGAAGGATGGTTTGTAGAGGTGTACCTTATCCCGAGGCTTGCTTGGAGATGTTACCTCGCGGCTTGCGCGGTCTTCACCTCCGGTCTTGGACGGTGTCTGTGCATCTCCTGGTCGCACTGGGACCGTCGGGATTGACAGTTGTCCTCCGAGCGGCAGAAGTCTCCCGCCTCTTTAGTCGTCTACACAGACTGCCTAGAACTTCGATCTCCTTGTCCAATAAGGAATCAGAAGGAGTCATACCCTCCTGTCGGCGTACTAGTCACCGACACACTCTCCTTCCACTAGTCGCTATTCTGCAGTTATCTTTCTCTTGTTGTGCCTCCCTTATCGGGTAGCACTTGCTCGGGCTCTCTCGGTTACCAAAACTAGAGAGAACAAAAACTTTGTAGAGCAACTTGTGTTCTTAGTTGTACTTTGAGAATCCCCCAATACCCCTATATATAGGAGGGTCATGGGATAGGGTTCTCTACCACGGGCAATGCGGGATTAAAGTAGGAGTAGAAGGGGGTTCGAAATTTTCCACAAAACAACCAACTGCGCCAGCTGAACCGATCGTTTAAACCCTGAAATGGTCGTTTGGTGACCTCAACCGATCAGTTCACACCTAAACCGATCTTTTGGGACACCTGAGCCGATCGGTTCACTTATGAGTCGATCGGTTCGTGGTCCTGGTCCAACTCAAATTGACTTTCATATTTGTTTCCGATTAATCAAATATTAATCCTTGTTCAAATCGAATGTGTACAAGTGAAACAAATTGTATTTGCAAAATAGTCTTCTAACTTTCCAAACGATCTTGGTTGGTCCACGAATCGACCGGTTCAACAATTGAGACGATCTTTTCATTGACACATGAGCCGATCGACTCACCAATTGAGCCGATCGACTCACCAATTGAGTCGATCGATTCACCAACCTGATCCGATCGGTTCATCACATGAGCCGATCGGTTGGGAGTGCAGACTGTGCAAAATTAGTCAATTGCAGTTTCAATCAATCTGATACTCTAATCAATTGGTCCAACACCTTGAACACTATGATTTTGAGCTATCAATCAACTGAGTGTTTAATTGAACTACTAAACTCCTTTAGTAATCAATCTAAACATCATTTGTGGATAAACTCCTCTTCCAGGTTAAATCCTATGTGTGTGACCCTGCAGGTCCATTTCACATTGGCAGTGATAGTCCATAACACTTATGATTTCACAAGCAAAGAGTGGTGCCTAGTCGCACATCAGTGCTACCCAAGTGAAATAGAAAGTTGGAGAACAACTTTCAATCCTACAATCCGTGAATGGTGTTACAGTGAATGTATAATTCCTTTGTCGCTAATGTCCTGAATGAACTCAAGGCATGGTATAGTCATCCTTTCAATGTTCATCCATTTCCTTGATCTCAGAGCAGACTAGGTGAGATGTGTGTGACATCATCACGTATTGATTCACACATGCATGTGCATGCCTTTCTCAATCCTACTCATCAAGTGGCCATGGACATCAAACTCCCTTAGGAGGGACAAATCCCATATCTATCACTCACCCCTCAAAAGCCCCATGTGTCAAAGTCACCCAATCATCACCTTTATAACAACCCATGTTTCAGGACTGCGTTTGATGATGTCAAAGTGTACCCAACAACATGTGTTGAGTGTAGTGATTTCCAGGTCGAAGAATCACACTCACCACCATCACTGTGAGAGATGACTGTGACTACCAAATCATGGTTCCATGTGTCACTCTCACGGTGGGTCTGTCTGGTACACTTGTTCTCTAACAAGTGCCTATGTGCTTGGTTTGATATCACTATATCATGACTAATGAGATTTTGTCATCAACCAACACACAATCTAGTCTTTAGTGTTATTGATGTCTATAGTTATTTCCACAATAACAACCGACTAGGCACCAAACAAGAATGTATACTCTTAACATCCATATGATCTCATCATTTAGGTCCTTAACCTAAAAGAATACGTGATTGAGTAAAATAATTCTTTAGACATCTATCATGTTATAATATCATCTCAGAAATAGTTAAAATATATAGATTGGAAATTTCCTTTAATATTATTCAAATCATTTACAAAGTATCTCACTACAATCATCACATGACTTGCTCTATGGGCATACATACCAACAATATATATATATATGGGTATATCTTCGCTACCTGTGGGGGTAACTAAGATTCGCTACCCGTGCATCAATTTTGTAATAGGATGACACATATATGTATTGAGACAACCAAATTTATAATGAGACAACTGAAATTGTAATACAAAAACTCATTTTGTATTACAGCGTTGTTACAGTAATAAATATATATTTATTATTATAACAACATTGTAATACAAAACGAGTCTTTGTATTACAATTTCGGTTGTCACATTACAAATTTGGATTGTCTCATTACAAATGCATACCTTCCCATTACAAAACTGATGCACAGGTAGAGAATCTTAGTTACACACACGGGTAGCGAAGATATACCCTATATATATATATATATATATATATATATATATATATATATATATATATATATATATATATATACATATGTGTGAGTGAGTGTGTGTGTGATATTATATATATGCAATTTACATGTGTCACCCTAAAAGAAATTTTGATGGTAGATGTGTAGCGTGGTTATCACTAATACCCAATATATGTGTGGTTGGATGGTTTGGTTTTATTTTTGTTTATCTCGCTCTGCGTACCAAACCTCTACCTACTTCTTCCCAATGTAAATTTAATTCTATCCTACCTTTGCTCCCCTCGTATGTAACTCGAGGTTTCTCTTTACAATGTAATAGTTTAATAGCAATAGGATAGCTTCGTTTCTTGAAATGACAAGGAAAATGATCATCGTAAGATGAGACAACCAATTTGTGAGACAAACCGACCGTTTGGAGGACCATGGTGGACAGAACAATGGAGCCAGACGACCTCCTGGTGGACCCAACTGACAGTTTGGAAGGAGTCCAAACATTGATTGTACTGGAGACCATATGACCGTCCATGATGACCAACCAACCGGCCAACAGGTGAGACGATAGGTTTAAGGGTTGAACCAATCTACCCAGATTGGCAAGCACGGATCTACACCAACAACAGGTTCATACAAGTGATGTGATGATTGACCTAGGTGGTAGTAATTCCTTGTGGCTCCAAGGAATTACAAGTAGACAAGGCCATAACCATCGCCTTTTTTATATTGCATGTTTAAGTTGTGGGATATAGCATGTATATGATGCCTACTATATATGTGGTGATTATATACAATATATGTATATATATATGATATATATATGATATATATATAAAATGCCTCAAATCAAATATTAAGTCTAAGATGCCTTCCAATACCAATACACATGAAAAACTTGATCGACTAGGCATGATTTGCACAAAGCATGATGGGACGTCTATCTCATGGAAGTGTGATGGTAGATATGTAAGTTTGCACAGAGCATGGTGCATATCTATCGTATTGGCTATTGGGTCTGGCTTAACTAGTTACTTGGAGATCCCAAGCCCATAGGCATGAATATGATTATGGCAAAGGGTTGCGCATATCATCTATCCAAGAGTTGCATATGATGCAATTGGTATGATTGCCTATCTAAACAATCAAGTTGTGGGCGATCAGCAAAAATTGACTCATGATTTGAAGAAATATGGATCTTGGCTCATTAGTAAATTGTTTGTTGTAGTTTTTTGAATTGATACTTGAGAGTCGTCAGTTTGAACAAAATAATGAGAACAATAATGAATTGAATACCTAATTATTATCACCCAAATTTTATTCAAATAAAATCAAATCAAAAATGAGTTTTTGACAAAATTGTAAATTCTTTTGTAGAATTAAATAGCAACAAATAATAATCACTTTTCTCTCCGATCAAGTCCTTGAGAAGGACAAATTAACTTGGAACAATTTACATGACTAGTTCAAGACATTGAGAATCATTCTGACATAGGAGTGCAAGCTCTATGTACTGGAAACGCCAGAACCAGAGGAACCACCTCAAAATGCACCAAGGGATGACAGGGATGCTTACAAGAAGCACACTGAAGATGTCATGAATGTCAAGTGTCTGATGATATGCTCCATGAACTATGAGTTGCAGAGTCAGCATGAGAATATGGGTGTGATTGAGATGGTCACACATCTTAAGAACATATACCAAGATCAGGTAAGATAAGAGAGATATGATGTCTCCAAGGTATTGTTTAAATGTAGCATGGCAGAACGAGATCCAGTAGGTCCTCATGTACTCAAGATTATTTAGTATGTGGAGAACCTAGTTAGATTGGGATTCCCTTTGGGTCAATAGTTGTCCACTGATGTGATTCTATAGTCCCTTCCAGAGTCATATAGTCAGTTTGTCATGAAGTACAACATGAACGACTTTGACAAACTGTTGACAGAGTTGTTGGGTATGTTGAGAACAACTGAGGCACAAATGAAGAAAGATAAACCCAAGTCTGTGATGATGACCATCAAGACAAAAGGGAAGTCTAAAGGAAAAGGCAAAGTGAAGAAGGGTTTTAAAGATAGATAGAAGCCCAAGCCTTCAGATCTCAAAGAAAAAAGAGGTGTCAAGAAAGTAAGAGGCGATTGTCACCATTGTCACCAGTCTGAACATTGGACAAGAAATGCCCACTATGTTTAGAGGAACTAAAGAAGAATAATGAAGGCATTGAATCCTCCACTTTAGGTATAAACGTTATAAGATAAATTTAATTACTTGTTCATTTTGGTATGTGATACCAAATAGAGATCTGACATAATGATGTGCAGAATCTGACAAGAAGTAAATGCCTTTATGAAAGGACAAAGATGGACAATGTTGAACTAGAGGTTATACATTGTTCATATTTTAATAATGACTTAACCATTCCATTCATATGTATCTAATATGTGTATTCAAGATTGATTTCAGGTGTTAGGTACATGAAAAGGATCAAATTTCTCAAGACCTAATTTGCTACAGTTCAAGCCAAAAGTTATACAAGTGTGTAATTTTGGAAATCCATGTAAACAACCTTAGAAGTTTTTTGTAATCACTTGTATTGATGTATTGGCTTGTAACTAAGATGAGAAAATTGATTGGGACACTTAGAACCAAGTTCTAATCACTTTTGATGCACTTTAAAAAATTGATCACAAACAGTCAATCGGTCGAGTTACAATCTTGACCGGTCCACTAGGATCAATTCTCTAAAGAGTGCATGGGTCGAGTTGTGTTTTCACAGAACTCGACCGATGGGGTTATTGACCAAACACAACTTTCATTGGTCGGTCGAGTTTCCCCATGACAAAATAGACTGATGGTTTGAAATTTGGGTTTGTCTTTTACCCTATCGGTCGAGTTACCTTTATTGAAACTCGACCGATTGCATTGTACATAAATTGTAGAAAAAGTGATTGTGAATGTTGGTGAGTTATTTGGGCAAAAACAGACCTGTTTCCTTGAGTAAAAATGGCTATTTTTCGATCCTAAGTGTACCCCAACTCAAAGGGGCACCCTCAGCTATAAATAAGACCTTTTTGAGTTCATTCCAAGGTTTCTCATTCCATATATGCTTGGTTCTTACTTAGTTGAGAGTGTTACACAACTTTGAGACCCTTTCTCTCTCTACCTTCAAGTCAAATCCATGAGTATGAGTGAGATAGGATATGTTGTAAGATAGATATCCCTTGTATTCATGTAAAGCTCTCCACCTCCATTTTCCTACCCCCTTTCCTTTTGAAGAAAAGGTTGAAGATCTTCTCCGAGTGAAGGAGAAGGAGTTGATGTTCTTCAAGGTTGAAGAAAGTAAGGTGTTCCAGATCTCCAAGTGCAGGAGATAGGTAAGGTAGATGTAACATCCCTGACCTGGGTTATGCTTTAACCCTAGATGTTTTGTTTAATAAGGTTGATTATATGCTTGTTCATATTTCTTGGAAAGTAATTAAGGCTCAAGAGGAACTTATATTTCAATTTTAGTCCTTTTTGAATAATGGTAAAACATTGTTTTGTTAGTTTTGGACTAAAGTGCAAACTAAATTGTGGCATCCAACTTATAAAAACATGATTAACTAATGTGGAAGCGATCGTTAGCAGCAGAATTATTGAAAATCACTAAAAATTAAAACTTTTTACAAAGAGATCCATAAACTTAAAAATTCTTTCATAAAGAACCAAAGTATTTCAAATACATTCTGGTTTACTAGTACATCTCTTGTACCATTTCTTCTCGAGAGTTACAAACATCAACTGCCCTATTAGACTATATATAGGCAGTATAAGAATCTCGAGGCATCAAGCCAAAATCTCAGATCAATATTAAACTAACTACTGACTCCTAGGACCTGAGAGTACAGAGACGACACATAGGACTCTCTATTTACAGGACATGACAATCAGTGTCTCCACCTGAGAATTCACTGATGTCCTTGTTGTTGTTGCTGCTATTATTCACCCACTGTAGGGTTTCTACTTCTCCTTCTGTGTCTACCTAAAAGGTTGGATCCCACGGGGGTGAGACAATTGAAAATTGCCCCAGTGAGAGATATAACTCTCCGCCATAAACATTATTATTGCAATTAATAGTATAAAACTGAGCAGGAGGATCATAAGTATTTAACAATAGATAATTCAATATCTAAACATAATAGAGCATTATTCTTTAATCAATGCACTTCACTTATCTCTTGATAAAGCAACATGTTACTTATCTAGTAAGGAATATGAAGAACACACACAACATTCATCCATTTAGGACATGCTAAGAAAAGCAACATCAATCATTGGTTCTCGTATTTCAACCTTAAGCAAATATGCTACATTGTTGATTACATTTTACAATCATACTTAAGCCCTGAGGAGATGAGGTATACCGCTCATACTCCAACCAACCATTGCGAAATCAAAATTGGTACCATACATAGGTCAATAGAAGAGCCGGATTTCCATGACCTCATCTTCCTCAGTCAGTGTGAGGACCAAAACCAGGACATCTTGTGTGTCTGCTAAATAGCTTTCCAGGGTATACTGGCAACTTCTCTATTAGAGTTACAATGGAATGTTGTACTCTCTTTGCAATCGAGAGCTATTATATTTATCTCACATCGAACCGGCATTAAGATCATCGGGAGATTAATGATACATCCATCTCGGCATTCGGGAGATTAGTGAAACATCCATCCTGGCATATATAATGAAGGATTGAGAGATTTAATGTTTACCTCACATCAATCCTCCATTAGGGAATAAGGATATTTGCGCCCATAACCCCCACATACTCAAAAGTATGCCCTCCAGGAGTTCTCGAAGGAAAAACCTATTTCACCATCACCAAACTACTGACGATGATGATCTATGGTCAGGGCTCTACATGATACCATTTCACTTGGTTAATTAAGTACATTACAATGTTCTTTTAGCATCAAACATGTTTTCAAACATTAAACATTATAATAACTGCTACAAAGAATGAGTATTCTTTCTACCAAGTTTCTTTTCAAGGCTTTGTTAAACATTGGAATTTCAATCCCTTATCACATCAGGGGTATTCTCATCCCTGAACAATTCATCATCATGACTATGAAGTATGGGTATTCAAACCCTCAATTCATTAAAACACTTGTTACCACTTTATCAGGTAACTTAATGCCTTCAGGTTATCTGACCAATGTAAACATAATATTTGCAAAGTAGGTATTTCGCATGGCTCTTAAAGCCCAATAATGTCTCTTATTACCTCTCACTAGGCAACACAGCATATTATGGCTCACAAAGCCCATAAAGCAATTTCAATAGTAAAACAACATAGCTCATACCTGGCTACGTCCACCATCTCATGAAACCTGCATAATTAGTGCACATGATAATAATTATATCAATTACAAATCAGCACTATGCATTGTAAGAGTAACATCACTATTTTCTCATTTGAGTTAGGATTTCCCAATTTATGTCAATTAGGAATACTTTATTTCATTACCCATATTTGGGATATGTTTTATCATCATATTGCCCAAAATTAGAGTTTCATACCCTATAACCCAAGATTGGGGCTCCACATATCTTTATCCTATATCAGTGTAGGATTTCATATCAAAGTGTTACATACCAGTACATAGCATTGCCTTGAATTAGATTTTACATCACATTCTTATGATTTCATTTTGGCATCACCCATGTCTAGGGTTTCACATGACATCACCCTCAGTTAGGGTTCCATATGGCTTCACCCTTGATTAGGGTTTCTCATAACATCATCCCCAATTAGGGTCATACTTCACCTATCATTGCCCTCAATTAGGGTTATACCATCATCATAGGTTAGGGTTTCACCTATCATTGCCCTTAATTAGGGTTAGGGCTCATCAACCTTCTTAAATAGGGTTCATGATCTCTTTATCAAGGATCCTACCCTAATTACATAGTCATTTATGTTGAAAGTGTTGAGACTTAATCACTACATGATTATCATTCATGTAGGAAGTCCTCTCTCCCTCATCCTCCATAAGATGATATTTACTTCAGACTTGATTAGATTAGGTCAACTCAATTTGATTGAAGGGTTGACACAATGTATTAAGTCATTACTTCCATAATCATTAA
Source organism: Alisma plantago-aquatica (assembly GCA_963693085.1). NCBI lineage: Eukaryota > Viridiplantae > Streptophyta > Magnoliopsida > Alismatales > Alismataceae > Alisma > Alisma plantago-aquatica. The sequence continues at coordinate 110,367,033 of OY856411.1, forward strand.
AGATTAATCATTCAAAAGGTACTAATCACCCTATCTTATTAAGGGTACAATTACCATAATCACCCTTGAATTACATCATGTAATGATCAATTAAACAATTGACCTTTAAACACCTTAAGTGTCCATACGGATTTGGTTAATTACTTCCCAAACGGTCTTGGTCACTTAGACCCCAAATGGTCTTAACCAACCAGAGCTCAAATAGTCTTGCTTGAATGACCTTTAAATAGTCTAAGACCGTTTAAACCTCCAAACGGTCTTGGTCTAACGGTTTGAAACTATTTAGAAAAGTTGATGCTTGAAACCGTTTAGTGCAAAGATACTTGAGATCGTTTGAGTCTTAATTGGTTTGGGATCGTTTGGTCCCAAACGGTCTTGAGACCATTTGGTCCCAAACCGTCTTGAGACCGTTTGGACTCAAACGGTCTTGAGACCGTTTGGACTCAAACGGTCTTGAGACCGTTTGGTCCAAACCTCCTCAAAACCGATTGAACCAAAAATGGTCTCAACAACTCATATTGATTTAGGGTTTCCAAGATTGATTCCCTCATCAATTGATTCCATGTAACTACTCATCAATTGAACCTAAGAATCATACTTCAATCGATCTTTATAAATCATCCTTCAATTGATTAAACTTTCAATTGATCATCAATTAGGGTTTTGAACACAATTGGATTAGAGTTTGAAATCGATGAACCTTCAATAATAATCATTGTGGAACTAATTACTTTGAAATCATTGGACCACCATTCAAATTGAGCATGACCTGACCTCAAACGGTCTTGAGGTCGTTTGGATGACCTCCAAATAGTCTTGAGACCGTTTTCCCCATCCCATAATTAAAATTTGTGAAATTCAATTAGGGTTTAGATGATTGAATTGATCATCACATTAGCCATTGATTGCATTTCAATTTGATATCTCTGGATCTTCAAATACTCAACCATACTCAATCCTAGACCTCCAAACGGTCTTGGTTGACCTCCAAATGGTCTTGAGACCATTTGGGTGATCTCCAAACGGTCTTGAGACCGTTTGGGTTAATCAACCCAAAGATTTAAATCACTCAATTGCAATTTCAGCACTTAACCCGATTAAGGTTTGTTACTTGATGGACCTTCAATTGATGAACCCATTGGAACCAATTAATTAAATATAATGGATCATCAACCATCAATACTAGCATATATTCTCCAAATGGTCAACTGTGGTCAACCCTCCCAGATGGTTTGAAACCGTTTAGCTTCTAACGGTTTGATGAAGCCGTTTGATTTCTAACGGTTTTGTTGAAACTGATTGAACCACTTGTTGAAACCGATTGGAATAGAATTCCTTTGGAAAAAGTGCCCAAGATGATGTCATCCTCATCTTCCTTCGTTCATTCAAAAGCTACTGTCATTTTCATGGTAACTACGGCAATGGATCAAGGGAATACCAAATAGAACAAAATAATTAACAAATAATGGAGATTTGAATGCAATAAAAATATTTGAGGGTTTGAGTTATATAACCCGCCTTCAAATCTGAATCCAAGCTTTTGAGTGAAAAGGATGGCTAGAGTTGAAAATTGAATGGAGAAAATAAGAAATCAAGCCTTGATTTTCGATTTCCACCATGAAATCAAGGTGAAAGAAGACCATGGAGCTTATCTATAGGTTGGTGATCGTCCTTCTCCTTCTCCTAAGCTCCCTTGTGCTCGGCCAAAGCAAGTAGAGAAAGAAATTCTGAAAAAGAGTCCTTATGTGGGTGGAAAATGGGATATGTATAAGGAAATCCAAGGAAAGAGAAAGTAGATTTAATTCTTTTAATTTCCAAAATTATTGCCACATATCCCCCTCAATTCCTTTTCCACGAAGCCATCTTATCCCCCTTGCAAAACTTCTTCATTATCCAAAAATTAAAAGAAAAGAAATTAAGCACCTTAATCATATTATACTAATATCCTATTTTTAGTGGGTATTACTTTTTATTAACTTAATGTGAGTGGGCTCTCCACTTACTCAAGATATTTTTGTGCCTTTGTAAGGCACAAGCTCGTCCAACCCTTTTGAAATTTCATCCCTCACCTTTTGTTTGAAGGGCTCTTCAATTAATATATTTCTTTTTGCATTAAATTGAATTATGGTTTCAATTATGCATAAATCTTGATTATTTTAATATCAAGATTCTCTCTCCTCCAAAGTAATTCAAATGAGGTTCCCTTCTCATTTTATTTTCTCTACATGATGCCAAGAAACATGGGGGACCCTCTAGAAGTGGTATTTTGCATATTGAACCCTAGGTTTTGGGTAAATTGCACATTACACCAAGACTAGGTTTTAATGCACAAAGATTGCTCAGCAAGCTCTATCTTGGTGCTCAAGCTTGTGGAAACCATACCAATGCATCATTTTCATTCTTATGATGCTTCAAAATATGAGGAACATTTTATCATGTACAATTTGCAAGTTAACCCCTCAACTTGGGTAATTTGCACTTTAGTCCAAAACTAACAAAACAATGGTTTAGCATTTTAAAAAAGGACTAAAATTGAAATATAAGTTCCTTTTGAGCCTTAATTACTTTTCAAGAAATATGAACAAGCATCTAATCAACTTTAGTAAACAAAACATCTAGGGTTAAAGCATAACCCAGGTTAGGGATGTTACAGTAGACGTTCAAGAAGGATAGGTAATTCCTTGAAGGCCAAAGACTTGAAGGAGTGGGTAAGTCCATGTTGATGTCTGAAGACTCCATGGTTCAAGTGGGTAAGCTCCTTCTATAGGTTGAAGATCCTTGCTAGAGTTACTAATCCCTTGGATAAATGTAGTTTTATCTTGTAATCTTATGATGGAATATAAGAGTACCAAAATTGCAAAGTCCTAGAGCCTAACCACCTCTAGGTAGTGGACTGACTCACTTCAAGTTTGAAGTGTGGAACCACTCTAAACCACTTTATATAAGTGTATGTTCTTCCTTGTCTCTCACCCTTGTTATGCATGCTAGTTAGGAACTCAAATAGGTTGAATGTTTAAGTTTCTACACTTAATATAATTTGGTGGTCTAATTCATTTTGTGAGATTTGTGAAGCTCTATTCACCCCCCTAGAGCCCTTGATCCAACAAGTGGTATCAGAACAGGTCTTCTCCAAGCTACTTTTACAAGTAGGATAAGATGGGTGATTTAGCACTTGGATATCTCAACTTGGAGGGAAGCTTCTCCATGCGATCTTTAGTCTTTGACGACACCAACTTCCTCTATTGGAAGAGAAGAATACAGTTCTATCTTCAAGGAGTAAGCTATGAGATGTGGAAGGTGGTGCATCTAAAGTATGAAGATCCAAAGGGGGAAATATCCACATGGACGGAAGTCCAAATGAAGCAAGCTCAACTCAATGCCAAAGCATTGAGCATCATCTATGCATCTCTCACCCCATCCGAGTTCAACCAGATCTCCTCTTGGGACACCACACATGAAATTTGGAACAAGTTATGTGTCACCTATGAAGGAACAGAGAAGTGAAAGAAGCCAAGATCTACATGCTTGGTGGTCTACTTGAGAACTTCAAGATGGGCAAGAATGAAAGAGTGGCGGATATGTACACAAGGCTCAATGTGATCATCAATGGATTGGCAGCCCTTGGTAGTGTGATGGACAAAGGCACTATCAATTTCAAGATCTTAAGATCTCTTCCAAAGAGATGGGAGCCTAAGGTTACATCCATTAAAGAAGTGTACAAGCTTAGTGAATTGTCCACCGAGGAGCTGGTTGGCAACCTTCAAGCCCATGAACCAAGGCTTAATAAGCAAGAAGAAGAAGAAAAGAGAGAAGAGACGGAGTCCAAGAAGATCAAGGACACAACCTTTAAAGCTCAAATTGAAGAGATGGTTCAGCAGCAATAACTTGCTCTCAAGTCCCCTACTCCTTCCTCAAGTGAAGATGAAGGCCCAAATGAGCATGAAGCAAACTACTCCAAGGGCAAACACTTCAAGGGGAAGCCTTCTTCATCAACTCCAAGATAATATGAATGTGGCCAAAAAGGCCATTACAAGAGTGACTGCCCCAAGGCCAAGAAGAGCCATCACAAGAGAAGCCACAAAAAGGACAAGGAGTACAAGAGAGAAGGAAAATATAAGAGAAAGGAGAAGAAAGAAAGAAGAAGTAAATATGTAGCTCATGCAGCTTGGGAGGAATCTTCCTCAAGCTCTTCTAGCTCCGAAGATGGAGAATGCCACGTTGCTCTCATGGCCTCTACAAGTGAAGATGTAGGTGAGGTAAGTGAGGTAAGTGAGTTAAGTGAGTTAAGTGAAGTCAATTTGCATGAGTTGTCTAAGAAAATTCTTATTGATATGTTTAATGCTTTTTGGTCATCTTTTACTAAATGCAAATATAAAAAGAAAAGGTTAGGCAAGATAATAGATGATCTTTATGCTAAAATTGAAATTCTTAATTAAAATGAAAAGTTGCACCTTGATAGCATAGATACTTTGCAAGGGCAATTTCTTGATCTTGAGCTTCAATACAATGGAGTAGAGGTTGAGAATGGTATCTATCTTAAGACTATTGCAGATCTTAAGGAAGATGACCAAAGATGTCAAGATGAGATAGATGTTCTTCAAATTGAAAATGTAGAACTTAATCTCATTGATGAAGCTAGGAAGCAAGAAACTCATGCTTATCAAAAGGAAATTCTTTTGCTTAAATATGAAAATGCTAAGTTACTTGCTCAAGTTAATGATCTATCATCTAGACCTATTTTGCAAAGTAATGAGGTAGCTAGCAATGCTTTAGAACGTGATTCTTTTCATACCAAAGCCCTCTGTTTGGAGATCGACCTATTGCATGCTAGAGATGATCTTGCTAGTTTATCTTCTATTGTCATTAACCTTAGTGATGATAATGCTAAGTTAAGAGTTTCTTTTCAAAAGTTTCTTATGGGAAAGAAATCTCTTAATGCAGTCCTAGAACACTCTACCAAACAAATGGTACTAGTGGTTTAGGATATGATGGGACTGCTCCCAAGGGTAAGAACAAGAACAAGAGTAAGGGTAAGAAGAAGAGTGTGGAACCTCCTATCTTCCATGGAGAGACTTCCAACTCTAAGAACCCAATGGTAAGTGTTCATTGTAAATGTGATGACCATTACTCTACTTATTGTCCTTACAAGACAAAGGGGACCAACCCAAAGATGAAATGGGTTCCAAAGATAACCCCAGATCCCAAAGTTTGAGTTGGGTACCGACATCCTTCTTTCATGTAGGTCAAAAGAAGGTGGATTGTTGATAGTGGCTTCTCAAAACATATGACAGGTAAAATCAGCCATTTCAACAAATTCATGAAAAAGAAAGGAGGATCGGTAACCTTCGGGGACAACAAAAAAGGTAAGGTTATAGGTGAGGGTGATGTAGGAAATGAGCTAAGTATCAAAAATGTTTTGCTTGTTGATGGCCTACATCACAACGTGATAAGTGTAAGCCAACTTTGTGATAATGGGTATCTTGTTCTATTTACTTCTTTAGAATGTTTACTTCTAGATTCCCTCACTTACAATGTCATATATAAGGGAACTAGAAATGGTAATCTTTATGTTATTGTGCTTGATGCTCTAAAGCCCGTACTTGATAGATGCTTGGTTGTGGATAAAAATGATATCTCTCTTTGGCATCGCCGGTTGGGTCATGTGAATATGCATCAAATGAAGAAGTTGAGAAAAATGGAATTGGTTCGAGGACTTCCCAAATTGGATTTTAAAAAGGATGAGGAATGCCAACCTTATACACAAGGCAAGAAAACCAAGTCCTCCTTCAAATCCAAAAGAGTCCTTAGTACCAAAAGAGCTCTTGAGCTTCTTCATATTGATCTATTTGGACTTATGAGAACTCAAATGCTTTGTGGTTCCAAGTACTATCTTGTGATTGTCGATGATTTCTCTCGCTATACTTGGACCTTCTTTCTTGTTTCTAAAAGTGATACTCTTGATGTTTTCTCGAGATTTTGTAAATGAGTTGAAAATGAAGCTTCTTTCCAGATTGTTTCTATCCGCAGTGACCATGGGGGTGAGTTTGAAAATGATCTTTTTGAGCTTTTTGTGAAAAATCCGGTTACTTGCACAATTTCTCTTCTCCTCGTACACCTCAATAAAATGGGGTAGTAGAGAGAAAAAATAGGTCGCTACAAAAGATGGCTAGGACCATGCTTCTAGAATATGACATTCCTAAGAAGTTTTGGGCTGAAGACGTTAGCACCTCTTGCTTTGTGCAGAACTGAGTTTTTATGCATCATTCTTTGAAGAAAACCCCCTATGAGTTATGGCATGGTTGAAAGCCATCCTTTGATTTCTTTCACATTTTTGGATGTCCTTGTTTTGTTTTAAACACGAAGGATTCTCTCAACAAGTTTGATCCGAAATCGTACAAGGCTTTCTTCCTAGGCTATAGCACTATAAGTAGGGCTTATAGAGTTTTCAATATTGAATTGTCTAAAATTGAAGAATCTATTAATGTTAAGTTTATTGAAACTAACCTTGTTGTTGGCAAGACTGTTGTTGATAATGATGTTGCAGATGACTTAATTCCTATCTGGAAAGATCTCAACATCGACAACAAAGGTAAGCAGGTGGTTGAAGCAGAAGATGAAGAGAAGAAGGATCCCTCTCCTTGCTTTGTAAAGAATCATCCCAAGGAGCTAATCATTGGCAACCCATTTGAGAGAGTGAAGACACAAGCTACCTACAACAAAGAACAAGCAGACAGCGCCTTCATCTCACAGTTGGAGCCAAAGAACGTCAAGGAAGCTCTTGGAGATGACGAGTGGATCCTAGCCATACAGGAGGAACTAGAGCAATTCTAGAAGAATCGTGTGTGGACTCTAGTGCCAAGACCAAGTGATAGAAAAATCATTGGCACCAAGTGGGTATACTGCAACAAGCTTGATGAGAAAGGCAAGGTGGTAAGGAACAAAGCAAGGTTAGTGGCACCAGGTTACAATCAACAAGAAGGTATTGATTTTGATGAAACTTATGCTCCTGTTGCTAGACTTGAATCTATTAGAATGCTACTTGCCTTTGTTATTTATTAAAATTTCTTGCTCTATCAAATGGATGTTAAAAGTGCATTTTTGAATGGTACAATCGAGGAGGAAGTATTTGTTTCTCAACCTCTGGGCTTTGAAAATGATAAGCTACATAATCATGTTTATTTGTTACAAAAAGCTCTCTATGGACACAAACAAGCACCTTGAGCTTGGTATGAGAAATTAAAAAACTTTTTGTTAGACAATGGCTATGTCATGGGCAAAGTCGATTCTACTCTATTTCTAAAACACACTTCTAGCAATTTTCTTATCATTCAAATTTATGTTGATGATATCATATTTGGCGGAACTAATCTTGATCTTTGCAAGGAGTTTAGTTATCTTATGCAGAGTGAGTTTGAGATGAGCATGATGGTTGAGTTGACTTTCTTCTTCGGCTTCCAAATCAAGCAAACCAAATATGGAAACTTCATCAACCAAGGAAAGTACATCAATGAGCTACTAAAATGCTTTGAAATAGAGAACATGAAGCCGATGGACACACCCATGTCCAACACCGCCAAACTTGATAGAGATGAAGAAGGTGAGAAGGTAGATGAGAAGCTCTATAGAGGTATGATTGGAAGTTTACTTTATTTAACTGCCTCTAAACCTGATATTATGTTTTGTGTTGGCTTGTGTGCTCACTTTCAATCAAGTCCTAGGAAATCACATCTTATTGTTGTTAAGAGGATCTTGAGGTACTTGGCCAAAACTCAAAACTTTGGTCTATGGTACCCTAAGTCAAGGGACTTTACTCTTATAGCATATAGCGATGTGGATTACGCAGGCTATTTGGTTGATAGAAAGTGCACAAGTGGCACTTGCTTCCTTCTAGGATCATGCTTGGTGTCTTGGTTTTCCAAGAAATAGAGCAATGTGGCATTGTCAACTACCGAGGCTGAGTACATTGCAGCCGGGAGTTGTTGTGCCCAGGTCCTATGGATAAAGCAAATGCTCCATGACTTTAACATACATTTTGATTCTTCTCCTATCTATTGTGATAATACTAGTGCAATCAATCTTTCTTAAAATCTTATATTGCATAGTAGAGCTAAACATATAGAGGTTTGCCATCACTTTCTTCGTGATCACATTTCCAAAAAGGATATTTATGTCACGCATGTGGACACAGAAAATCAGTTGGCGGACATTTTCACTAAACATCTAGCTAGAGAGCAATTTAATTTAATTAGATCTAAACTGCTCATTGTTGCTTTGGATGATATTGACATGTTATCTAGCTAGTTGTTTCTATCCTATATGTCTTGCTCATGCTTTACTCACCTTGCTTGCCTAAAATTGCTAAATTTGCTAAATTTTCTTACTGGCATGCTTAGTTTCACTTGTTTTTTGGCATTTCTCAAATTTCTTGGTTTTATCGCTAAATAGTACCCAATGATGAGTGATATGTGCCTAAGTATGTTCAATATACATAATAGACTCAAAAAATGAATTTAATTAGCTTTCATATGACTAGAAATTGAGTTTGATGGTTTTAGGTCAGGTTGACCATCGATTGAATTTCCCCCAGGATAAACTCGGTCGATCTGTGGCCCAGAGTTGTTTTAAAATGGACCAATTGATCAAGTTTCTGACTCTCAAAACTCGACCGATCAGTGGGCTGAAGCCAACTTAAGTTTGGTTCGTTCGACTATTCTCCATCTCAACTAGAGAATAGCCAACTTATTCCTCTTCTTCTATACCTAAGCTCTCCACCCTTGCCCTAACCTTCCCTATCCTAGCCCTTTCATGACCTAGATAGGTTGACCTAGACCTCCTCGGTTGCTCCATGTTGGTGTTTGGACAGTTTTTGTGGCTTTCTTGGTGTGTTTGATCTTTTCTCCTCTTCCTTTTCGCCTCCATGGCTTCTCATAGGAGAAAATGACCCGCCCCTAGCAATGCTCTATCCTCTTCTTTGTCTAACTACTTGATTCCCTTTGATGACACCTCCTTTGTCTCAATAGAGGTTGTTGATAGGTATAAGGACCTTCTTCTTAGGAGTCCTTTCTCTTTTTGATCATTTTTTTAGCCTATCCTTAGGCGTCAAGCGGTTATAGACCAAGTAGCTAAGTTGTTAGCCGTCCACCGCCTCTCTTCTCTGGCTGTCGAGTGTGACTGCTTTTTCAATTCAATGACAAGCACAAAAGTAGTTCACGAATTCTACACTAATTTGCGTTGGAATTACGACACCCTTGTATCCCCGCCGAATACTCAAGTAATCCTAACTTCAATGATCGCCAGGAAGTGTTTTCAAATCTCCGAGGATATTTTAAATATCTTATTTTTTGGAGATAATGAGAATGACTCTTGGGGCCAGGATTACGGTGATAACTTCGATCTTTTGGATCCTGGAGGTTTCTACAAGCAGAATGAACTCACTCTCCCTGACATTTATCGCTACTTGAAGAAACCTGACGTTCCATACAAGAAGAAGAGCACCCTACCCTCCTCCTCCCTCGATCTCAGGAAGTACATCTTGGCCTTAGTGATCAAATGCAACATCCATCCGAAGAAAAACCAAATGGATATTGTAGAGAACATTGCGGTCATCATGTACTGCATCCTTGAGAATATCGGTGTCAAGTGTTCCAGATACATTCTACACCATATGACTTGCTTTGACACCGATAAGAACACCCGAGGCACCCATCCACCCTACCCTGCCATGATTTGTGGTTTGTTTCAATTTGCTACTGAGAAATCACTCTTTTCTGACTTTCATTACAAGTTACCCAGGAAGGGTGTATGTATCAATGACACCACAAATCAGAAGTTTGTGTCTGTTTTTATATCTACCACACCTGGTGCTTCACCCTCAGCCTCTGCCTCTGCAGCCTCTGCCTCTACAGCCCATGCCTCCTCTTCCTCAGCTCCACCTCCTCAGCTTCCTCCTTGACCTAGCCCTGCTTCGTTTCGTGTATCCAATGAAACCCGTATGGGCTACATTATGCACCAACAAGCATACAACCAATAGGTCCAGGAGCACCTGCATCAGGATCTATGTTCCATCATGTCTACCATGAACATATCATATGCTCATCCATACCCCACCTACTAGCCTTTCCCCGGTAGTGAGTATGCTTCTTATATATATAATCATTACTACCCTACCCCCGAGCCTTCCATTGCTGCTCCTCCACCCTTCGTTGTTGGTGGTTTTACTCCTTCCTATCTGTCGTTTCCTGTTGGCCCCTTATCCACCTTGATTGCTAGTCTTGGCGATTCTGCTCCATCCTTTCCTCAGGTCAATGAGCTCTATGCTCTTGGTATGACTTGGGATGAGAAGAATGCTCGTTGACCCAGTCATAGTTTTGGTTCTCCTATTGATGAGGAGATGCCTTACTAGGCTGATACTGAGGCTACTGATGAAGATGATGGCGACGGTGAGGACGCTTCAGATGATGGTGATGGTTATGGTGATGATTTTGGTGATGAATGCACTACAGCTACACCTTCAGATGGAGACGAGGACTACGAGCCTAGAGCTGATGATGATGATGTTGTGGACATAGATAGTCTAGATGTATAGTGTGTTTCTTAGTTTTTAGTCTAGTTTGTTGATCATATATATCTTTATATGCTATTTCGTATAAGAAACATCTGGGCACATTATCTGAGTTGTACTATTTTTATCTTCAATTTTCATCACTTCTTGTTTGTAGTTGCTTTCATGAGAACATGATTCTGAGTTGTAATATATGTTATGTGCACTCTAGCTCTTTGCTTTGATATATCTTATTAGTTAGTGCCATCTTTCACCATATTTTGATTATGACTGAGTTTGTATGTTTCTCTTGTCTCTGGTTGACATATGATATGAGATTGCTTGTATGAATATCTGATTGATTATGTTTGGAGAAGACCTGAGTTTATGCTCTTCTACCCCCCCCCCTATTTTTTGATAATTTCAAAAGGGGGAGAGAATTTCAATGTCTTGAAACTCAATCATATTGTTATTCCTTGATATATTGCTGTTTATTTCTTATGAGATCCTTTTCTTGTTATATTACTATTTTATCATGTGACTTGCAAAGGACCATATAGTACATGTATGCTATAATTGCTTTGTGTAGATAGACTAACTATGCAGGTTAGAGGAAGCATAGTTTGAGGGGAAGCAATTCACATTGTTCATATCTTAAATCTCCCAGATTCACAAGGCAAAGGTATAATTTCTATATCCCTTTCAATATGCTTGAGGAATGGTTTGTCATTGTCGAAAAGGGGGAGAATGTTGACCTAGAGGTTATACATTGTCCATATTTTGATAATGACTTAACCATTCCATTCATATGTATCTAATATGTGTATTCAAGATTGATTTTAGGTGTCACGTACATGAAAAGGATCAAATTTTTCAAGCCCTAATTTGCTACAATTCAAGCCAAAAGCTATACAAGTGTGTAATTTGGGAAATCCATGTAAACAACCTTAGAAGTTTTTCGTAATCAATTGTATTGATGTATTGGTATGTAACTAAGATGAGAAAATTTATTGGGACACTTAGAACCAAGTTCTAATCACTTTTGATACACTTTAGAAAATTGATCACAGAAAGTCAATCGGTCAAGTTACAATCTTGACCGATCCACTAGGATCAATTCTCTAAAGAGTGGATTGGTCGAGTTGTGTTTTCACAGAACTTGATCGTTGGGGTTACTGATCAAACACAACTTTCATTGGTCGATTGAGTTTCCCCAGGACAAACTTGACCGATGGTTTGAAATTTGGGTTTTTCTTTTACCCTATCGGTCGAGTTACCTTAATTGAAACTCGACCGATTGCACTGTACGGAAATTGCAGAAAAAGTGATTGTGACCATTGGTGAGTTATTTGGGAAAAAATAGACTCGTTGCCTTGAGCAAAAATGGCTATTTTTTGACCCTAAGTGTACCCCAACTCAAAGGGGCACCCTCAGCTATAAATAGAACCTCTTGGAGTTCATTCCAAGGTTTCTCATTCCATATATGCTTGGTTCTTGCTTAGTTGAGAGTGTTGCACACATTTGAGACCCTTTCTCGCTCTACCTTCAAGTCAAATCCATGAGTATGAGTGAGATAGGATCTGTTGTAAGAGAGATACCCCTTGTATTCATGTAAAGCTCTCCACCTCCATCTTCCTACCCCCTTTCCTTTTGAAGAAAAGGTTGAAGATCTTCTTCGAGTGAAGGAGAAGGAGTTGTTGTTCTTCAAGGTTGACAAAAGTAAGGTGTTCTAGATCTCCAAGTGAAGGAGATAGCAAAGGCGGACTTTCAAGAAGGATAGGTAATTCCTTGAAGGCCAAAGACTTAAAGAAGGAGTGGGTAAGTCCATGTTGATGGCTGAAGACTCCATGGTTCAAGTGGGTAAGCTCCTTCTATAGGTTGAAGATCCTTGCTTGAGGTACTAAGCCCTTGGATGAATGTGGTTTTGTCTTGTAATCTTATAATGGAATATAAGAGTACCAAGATTGCAAAGTCCTAGAGCCTAACCACCTCTAGGTAGTGGATTGACTCACTTCAAGATTGAAGTGTGGAACCACTCTAAACCACTTTGTCCAAGTGTATGTTCTTCCTTGTCTCTCACCCTTACTATGCATGCTAGTTAGGAACTCAAATTGGTTGAATGTTTAAGTTTCTTCACTTAATATAATTTGGTGGTCTAATTCATTTTGTGAGATTTGTGAAGCTCTATTCACCCCCCATCTTGAGCCCTTGATCCAACAAACAAGGTGGAGCAAGAGTTGTGGAAGATTTCGTCTACATTTTATTTTGTCTTAGCCCAATGGACATGTAACAGAGTTAGTTGAACTACTATTTCATTATGCCATCAAATAGAAACATTTACTTTAAAGCATCTATACAAGAATGATTTATCAATGATGTGAGAGATTATTATTTCTATTTCAAAAGATATGATCTTGTATGGCAATGCCCAAATATCTAATGATCTTTATACGAAAGACTTTGAGATGAGTGCTTATAACGTTAATACCAAAGGATCATAATTGATAACTCAAGACTATCATTAGCAATAGTCATCTTGGGTGTACGGATAAGAAATGCAGAATACATATTGATGTTAATCTAGATTCCCTTGGTTATTGAACCTAAGGAAATGTGCTAAGCCTTATTTACAAACAAAGTGACATAACATCCTTCATGTAACATATCGAATTTTGAATTTTTTTCTTTTGACCCTATTTCCCATCTTTTCCTTTCATTTCTATCCTTATTGGCATTTCTATTTAATTAGTGGAATTTATAGTTGTTTAGTGAACATTTATTCACTAATTGTACCAATATAAGGGTTTATGCATAAATACCTCAGTGAAAGATTAATTACCATAATTAAGTTCTCTAAACCTTAATCTATCTTTTTTATATTATTTGAAAACATAAAATGATCCTAAGTTTCAAATTTGGTTCGATTTGGATGTTGTTTGTGCAAGTTATGCAATTTTAGGTACATTCTAGACTTTTATGCAATTTATCCAATTGGGAGGTTTTCTTTGAAAATTATCAACTGAATTTAATCCTTAGATATTCCCTTACCATTAATGATATTTGAAACCATTAGATAACCTAGTTTCACCTTGGTTTGATGGTATTTCTTTCCAAGGGCATTATAGGGATTACCCTCTTTATAAAGATGCTTATCCTTAAAAGCTATCAACCAATGAGGTTATTTCTTTCTTGAAAGATGGTGGGGATGGCCTGGAAGAATCTATGGGCTCTTAGGACTGACTTTTGATATGCATGAAGCCTCTATGAGCTGTCCTCTTGTATGGCCATCAATCCCTAGGCTAAAGACACATGGAAAGTCCCTTAAGACACCTCATGTGTCACCTCTTTCTATATATAACCATGTATACCCCTTCCCAACTCACAATTCGAAAACTCTTGATCCCCTTTTCTTTCCTCTAGATTAGATAATAGTTCCTTCTATATTTGTCCACGAATTTGCTGTCCCAAGGTAATAGAGGGAGCCTACCTTGGTGTAGAAGGCTCATGGGGCTTCCAAATTGCTCCATTAGGGTTTCTAAAGCTCCTCCTTGGTGAATTCGACCAAAATTAGTAAGCTTCCTCCCTTACTTCCCTATTTTCTTACTTTTAGTATTCCTTACACATTCTTCTAGGTCGGAACCATGACCATACATGGTAAAACTTCACATAAAACCCTAAAACATCTCATCTTCATGCTCTTTTGCTAGGGTTTGCACCTCTAAAGTGGAGAAGGTGATCTTTGCTCAAAAAAGGAGCTTAGCTTGGAGAAAACATACCTTATAATCTCGGTATCATTTTTGTTTGGACCTTATTACATTCCTAGAGGAAAGTTTTGTTAACCCCCTTCTCATATATTGCTTAGTACATGCTTCAAACCCATGCTTCTATGTTGATCATCGATGATTTCCATCTCTTTTTACCATGTTCTTCTAAGGTTTTGGTTTCTTGCTATTTTATCTTCTCTATAATCTCTAGTTTGGTTATCTAAGAAACTTCAAACCTGATATTGGGTCAAATGGTGTTTTCTCCCTCTCCCTCTCTTTTTAATTATCTCGATCGGTTTGATGATGTGGCAATCTCCTATTGGTCAGTATTGAAAAATTCATATCTTCTAAACCGCTTATCCAAATTTGACAAATAAATATGTTTTGGAATTCGAAAATTAATATCTATCTAATAAAAATATTTTCAATGTCTTATTTCATGGTTTGAAGAATGGTGATTTTTGTAAAACGAATTTAATGCATAAAATCCATAAAAATTACATCTTAATCATCATAACTCTAAAATTAACATAAAAATATGTTTTCTTGATCAGGAAAACTTATTAAGTTTATTGGCGATGTTTTAAGAGTCTAAATCCAAGTTTTTTTAAAAAGGTATAAAATTAGGGTTTCTATACATTAATGTGCACTATGTACTCTAATACATGTTAATACATTGAAAATAGGCAAAGTGGAACTTGGACTCAATTAAAGTGGTGAAAGTTAGTAATTGATATCAGTAAGAGAGGTATGTGCTATTTATGTGCAATCCCTATTTATGTATGTGTATTTACACCTTAAGTTGGGAATAATTGTGCCTTAACCTATTTTTCTATAATGAGGCTTTATTAAACCCTATTTCATATACTCTTGAATATTTTGCTATACTTGCCTCATAAATCAATTTCAAAACATTATTCTTGGGTCTTGGAACCCCACCACCAAGTTGTAATTATATGATGATTTATCTTGCCACTTTACTATTTCTTGAGCATGATGGTTTATTTGGCCATTTAACTATAGTAGTGGTACTTATGTACAACCGCCCATAGAGGATATGTAAATAAGCGCCTTGGGGAACGTCTTATTCTCCCCCTGGGGAATGTGTTATTCCTCCCCTATAAAATTTGATAGGTGACAGGGAATGTATGAATTCTCTCCTCACCTATAGGTTGAGGTTCGGTAGATGCCTCAACCCTACTTAGTTAATGTAGTCAAATTAATATCATGCATGCTACTTCTTATATGTTTTGTAATGGTAAGAATCTATTTTGTTATGTGCCTCATTATCTTGGCCCTCTCATCTTATGATGATTCAATATATTTATGTTTCATATGATTTCCTTTTCTCTTATACTTATTCATTATTTGACACATACTTTTCTTCCCTCTCCCTTTTGCTGGGTGCTTTCCCCACCACCCAGGTGATGAGAAAGGTGATGAACAAGACAAGGATTATATAGCTTTTGGCTTGGACTCAGTTGATGGAGATGTTGGTTGGAGACAAGATTGTAGTAGTCTAGACTTCCCTCTATCTAGATCCTGATTGTGTGTCTTGATGTAAACCCTAATGGGAGAATTTGATGTATTTTTGTAAACCTTTTATGAAATTGAATATAGTCAGTTATTTTTATTCCACTGCTTTCCAATGGTGTTTTGTTTACCATATTTTAGTAAAGGGGTGATTTCACTCTCCTTACACTTCACTAGATGTAGTTGGAGGATAAGCCTTTCATTAGACCTCATACATGTGATTCATGAATATATTATGGAATGAATGTTATAGATAATCACTTATACCTCATATTCATTTGCTAATAATATGATGATATGTACTCAGTAAAATGGAAGTTTCTTGAAATGTTCAAGAAGATCATAAATGAAGTATAAATTTGATGAAAGTATTAAGAAACTTTAATGAGATCAAATGTTGAAATACTTTATGTCAATATCTGGAGTACCCTCAAAGAAAAGACTGTGATAATGTATCACAAGTCAAATCCATTTAAACATGATGATGTGTCAAAATGAAGGAAATATACCATGATGAGTCATGATATGATTATCAATTAAACTAATATTCTTATCCTCGTAAATATAAAGTTATTACCAAATGATGTACTATCTGAATGGTTTATTAGACATCATACATGATATGATTTGGGAATGTCCCAAGATGTCTATTGGATTGAAACCTACATTTAGAATGTAGTTTCTTGAGAAGGTTTATACACAAACCATAATGATTGAAAGTTACTATTAATCCCAATCCAATAGCAAAAGTGTTTTGTTGATAGGATAATTGAGTTCCTAAAGAATCAGTGGGAGTAATAGTAGAACTCGAACACACTTATTGATAAAAAAATAGTAGAACTTGAAATGTTCAAGGTCAAGAAAGAGGTACAATGAGAACTAAGAGAATGACAAGATGTTGTGGAATCTCAGGTTCATCATATTACACAGAATAAAATAGTTCTAGTAGGACACGTCTGAGATTGGAGGATTGTGGATACAACGGTTCAAATGGGTTGGTCATAAAAGTATGAGCCAACTAGTCAATTAGAAGCTACTGAAAACCATAATCTGAGTAGTGGCTCAAAGCCATTATGGTATCCATGTAAACTAACAAGGTATGACCTTGATAGTACTGCCTGAGGGTAAAACCCAAAAGGTGAAGATAAGGTATTGTGGCAAAGACCTACATGGATAACATAAAAGGACATATTGGTTGAATAAGGTTTCTAAATCAGTTCAAGTTGTTGAATATGAAAGAAATTCATTTACCAATTGTCATGCTTGTTGTTGTAGTTAAAATAGACTAAGAGATTTGGCATATGAAGATAAACTAGATTCTTTATAAGGAATACATCAAAGGATGTGTATGTGGCACAACCTAAAATGTTTTATAACTTAAAGAATGAAAATAAATTCTATAAACT
The DNA here is from genome assembly GCA_963693085.1 of Alisma plantago-aquatica. Lineage (NCBI taxonomy): Eukaryota > Viridiplantae > Streptophyta > Magnoliopsida > Alismatales > Alismataceae > Alisma > Alisma plantago-aquatica. The sequence goes on from OY856411.1 coordinate 110,384,276, forward strand.
ACAAAGTTCAATCAAGGATTGGAACAAACATCTCAGAGATGGGATCTTTTGACTTGACAAGATAGTCAAAGAGTTTGGCTTGAATCAAGATGAAATCTGTGATTACAAAAGATTTAGTGGGAGCATATATGAATATTCCACATATGATGAGGAATAAATATCTCAATATTGTGAATATTGAGAATTGTAATGAAAAATGCCTTCCACAATGAAGGATTAAGTGAAACGTCTTAAGAGATAATGATCGATATCTATGAGATAGTTCTCGAATGTTTCATAAATGAAAGTTTGAGCACATACAATAGCAATGTGTTGAAAGAGTTCAACACAGAAGGATTCAGTGAGAGAGAATCTAGCTTAGTCTCTCGTGGACCTTTTGTTCCAATTCTTGTGAAAAATGGAAATGACATGATTAAGATGCCAAAGGTTGTAGCATTGGATCTATCATGAATGATATTATACCAATCTTGTAAGTATTGGACATGACAAGATGATGGTAAATTCCAATAAGGGTTATTGGAATGTCACTAAAGACATCCATGAGTACTTGTGAATTACTTAAGGATAGATTGTTGGTCTATAAGGATAGCAATAAAAGGAAGAGTTGGATGTAAAGGGTTACATCGATGCAAGCTTTCATGATAACAAAAATGATCGCAAATTAAAGTATGTTTTAAAGAAAGATGTTGATTAGTTGGAAGGGTTCCGAACTAATAGCCATTAATTCTATTCTACAGTAGAAGATGAGTATATTTGTGTTGCGAACGCAATGAGATACTATATGGATATCGAAGTTCATATGATGAATTTATAGATGTTCCAGCCATTGATGACTCAATAATGATATTGTGATAGCAATGGAGCTACTTGTTAGGCAAGGAATATCAAGATACCATATTACGACAGTTCCATCTCAAATGAGAAATCGTACAGCAAAGAGAGAAGGAAACATGCAATATACCAACTATTAGCAAAATGTTGCTAACCCGCTAAATAAGCACTAGTGCAGTAGAGGCATGGTGGACATGTTTAAATCACTAAGAATATTATTCATTGGTGATTGGATCTAAGTGCAAGTAGGAGTCTTTTTTTTTTATACAAGCCAGGAGGTCATCTATTCACCTCACCCTCCTCGTGTGAGCACAAATAGCAAAAAGTACAGCTCCTGCTTATAAGATGCAGGTGATGGACCGATCAACAAAGAACGCCCCAACAAAGAAAACGAAAACACACTCAGGAATATCTCAACACCACATAGGGAGTCTCATGCTTCTCAAGGTAAAACATCCCTCTAATCCTAGGAGACAAACTTCTCGGATCAGAGATGACAATAGGTTCATGGAGATGACTACCCCATTTGCCAAAAACTCTAGGAATCGAATTCAGGGACCTGTGCACAAGGGAACCCAGGATACCATCCTCCTTAACGTAGCATCTGATCTCCTCAACCACAGAAACCAGCCTCCAAGGGATGGGACGATTACCCCACACAAGATTGAAGAGAAGATCATTGTCAACCTCAACAGTAGAAATCCTCAAGTTTTGAGATTCAGCAAATCTGAGACTAACCACAATAGCCTGAAGCAAAGCATTGTCAAGATCAACAGCCGTGAGCCAAGATCTAGCTACTTGACAGACCTTCGCATGATGGTTTCTAACGACACTGGCCATCCACCATCTCTTATTACCAACTGGATCTCTGTCTTTACCAACTGTGAGATTAAGCTTAAGGTTGTGAATATCCGGCTTGTTCCATCTCATAAGAGCAAGCTCCTTAATCACATAAGTAGGATCGACCACTCCATGATTATGCAATCTGAGATGAACCTCAGGGTCAGCGAAGGCACAAAAGCTCTTCTTCTTGAGCATGACGTTCAGCTGTTCAATCATCAAACAGAAAGCATTCTCAAAGGAGCTAGATATACCATCAAATCTAGCTTTGCATCTCCATTTCCACAAACAGTAAGGGATGAGGGTCGCTAAACAGGCCGCTATCCAGGTGATCACATCGGCCGATCTACCATTGGCGCAAAGGGACACAAGCTCGGCTCTACTACGCGGCCTAGTCAAGTCTGTAATAGATTCGAACTTCTCCCAAAAACTGGACGCCATCTGCCCAAAGAAAACAACATGGTCAGTGTCCTCCAAGCAGCTTTCAACGCAGCATTCACATCTGGATGCTAGCTGAATATGGCATCTACGGACATTGTCATCTGTCGGAACAGCATGGTTCATCATCTTCCAGATAAAGGCGCATTCCTTAGGGGCATCTATATTCCAGATCTTGTTGTAAGAGCAATCGGAAGGCGCATTACCAATAGTGAGGATCTTCTTGGCTGATTTGATGGTGAACACACCCATCCGCTCAGGGCTCCATACTATCTTGTCATCATCTTCAGTAATCCTTTGCTTCGCTTGCTTGATCAGCTCAACGCCTTCATCAGTAAGTACCTGCCGAAGAGCCAACCAGTCCCAACCTTCATCGATAATCCAGAAGTCTCGAACCAGGAAGGCGTGGTTTCTGTCACTGTGAAGTCTCGCATAGTCGAACAGCCTAACCTCACACCAAATATCATCCCAGAACGAGATCATACCTCTACCCAGGATCCATCTACACCACGGGACCACGGATGGGAAGGTATTCCACATATGCTTCCAGTAAGGGGAGGCTGTAGCTCTGTAATGGACATGATTAGGATAGTTGGCTGCCCTACTACTCATCCGAAGGGAATACTTATCCTTACAGAACCTGGCCCACAACGAATCCAAAGCAATAAGCTCCCAGCAAGCTTTGGCCACGAAGGCATCAACAGTGATCTGAATATTTGGCAGATTCAGCCCTCCATGCTCAAGCGGCATGGCCACCTTTGACCAGCTCACCCAAGCTCTTCTATGATTATTGTCTCGATCCGCCCAAAGGAACTTCTTGAGCATACAATCAATACGATCAATCGTCCCACGAGGAATACCAGTGGCAGCAGCAGTGTAAATAGCGGTGGACGTCAGGACATGAGAGATCAACATCTTGCGGCCAGAGAAGGAGAGGAGCCTCGACTTCCAGGAGGCAATCTTCTGGTTAATCTTCTGGATCAAGTAATCAAAATCATTCAGAGTACTTCTACCAAACTTGATCGGAACCCCAAGGTAAACCAAAGTTGCCGCTGTATTATCAAGATCAAGGGCCGCAACAATATCATTTGAGGAAACAGTGCATCTAGTACCCACCACACATTTCGACTTAGCTCGATTGATCATCTGCGCTGTGGCTAGCTCATAATTCAAGAGAATCTGCTTAACCGAAGCCAACGTGGACGGATTGGAATTGAGGAAGAGCATAATATCGTCCGCATATAACAGATGTAAAGGAGCAACTCCATGTCCACGTGTATGAAATCTCGCAAGATTCATCTGAGAATCCACTCTAAGGATGTGTCTAGAAAGCAGCTCTTCAAAGAGGATGAACAAAAGGGGCGATAAGGCATTACCTTGCTTCAGGCCCCGTTTCATAGGAAAGAAACCAGCAGCGGCATCTCCAATAGAAATCGTAGCCCAGGTGTTAATGAAAAAACGCAGCACAAGGCTGATAAAACCTTCTGAGAAACCAAAGCTCAACATGATCTTCTGGAGGACCTCCCAGTTGATACGATCAAACGCCTTCGACATATCAATTTTGACCATCAAATTCGGAAACTGTTCACCTTGATAGAGGTCGTGAACCAGTTCTTTGACCAATCTGATGTGGTGAGTAATCTCTCTACCTTGGACATAGGCTGCTTGATTGTCAGAAATGAGATTAGGCATAAGATTCTTCATACGGTTACTCATAACTCTAGCCAAGATGCGCAGGGCCACATTCTCAATAGAGATAGGGCGAAAGTCCTTACTGATGTCAGAGGGGTTCTCAACCTTGGGAATAAGAAGAATATTGCAGCAAAACAAGCTACGGTGGCAAGGTTGTCCACTGAAGAAGGATCTCGTCATCTTCATGAAATCATCCTTAATCGTATTCCAGAGATAAAAGAAGAAGTGGACTGTGAAGCCATCCAGTCCAGGTGTAGTATGTCTGTCCATCTGGTCAAGAGCCATATGCACCTCATCTTCATTAGGAATGGCAGTCAAGGAAGCATCATCGTCGATGGCAACCAGATCAGGAATAGACATAAGCATATCATCAAGCAAATCGTTATCAAAGCCAGGATTCTCCTTGTAGAAGTTTGCATAATGGGCAGCAGCATGGTTAGCGATGTCCATCGGATCCTCAATTCTCGTGCCATCACTCAGCAGAAGGTGAACTACACGGTTGAGCTTTCTTCTAGATCTCACCACTACATGGTAGAATCTAGTATTCCTCTCACCATCGTGAAGCCAGTCAATACGAGAACGTTCTTTCCAAACCTTCTCCTCAAAGTCAAGAAGTTGTTGGAGCTCAGTCTCAGCAGACCTGAGATTCATCTCATTGGCAAGGGAAGGATTCTCATCGTAAGCCATCTGAGTCGTATAAACCACATCCTCAAGGTCTTGAATCCTCTGACTAGTGTCACCAAAATGATCTCTGCTCCAAGATTTCAGAACATCTCTAACCATCTTCAATTTTGAGTAGAAGATAAAAGAAGGAGACCCGGTGAAATCCTGTGCCCAAACATCATCAATGAGACGCCGACAGTCTGCATAGTCAAGCCAAACCTGCGAAAAAGAAAAAGGTCTCCTCCTATTGAACGTCCTCACGCAGCCAGGTAGATATAAAATCGGGCAGTGATCAGAAACGCGGTATCTTGTGAGGTGAGAGGCGGTAACATTTGGACGCTTCAGACCCCAAGATTCATTGAGGAAAATCCTATCAAGCCTTTCCCAAAAGGTGGGAGTGTTGTATTGCTTAACAACCCAGGTATACTTGCTGCCAAGAAAGCGGGCCTCTCTCAGATTAACGTTATGAATAAAGGAATTGAAATCCAAGATATCTTGATAAGGTCTATCGAGTCCACCCCTCTTCTCAGACTGATGCTTGATGGTGTTGAAGTCACCAGCCACGAGCCAACAAGCATCGCCAATGTGACCAGATAAATCACCAATATCCTCCCATAAAAATCTTCTCTGAGAAGCACTACAGCTCGCATAAACCGTTGTAATATAAAACTCCATACCATCAGAATCTCTGAGCTTTATCGTGATATGTTGATTGTGAATCCTCAACACAGACGGGTGAAGCGAAACGTCCGCATATAGCCAAATCTTTCCAGATTCTACCTCGTTAGTAACAGACCAATCTAATCTCACGATGTCCAGCAATTCATCAGCTGAGACAGCATGTAGGAAAGGTTCAAATAAGCAAACCACCAAAGGTTTATGTCTTCTACATAACCGACCCAGTACCTTCCTGGTCTTATTGTTGGCCGCTCCCCTAATATTCCAGAAAAGGAAGTTGGAATCCATAGGTAGGATAGAGACTAAGCTCTCAAAGACAACGACACCAGCTAGAAGCGCTCACGACCATCATAGTCCCATTCATCATCAGAAAAAGGATTGTGTCCATCCGATAGCCTCCTTCTATGGGCATATCTCCTGTGGCCATCAGGCTGTGTGTGGGGTGCCACAAAATCTTGCTGTCTGCTGGACGAAGGAAGAAGAGATCTCCTATTGCGGCATGAATTATAAATCTGCTCAGTAGAAGGGATGAAATCAGTAAGGCGTTGTGTGTGCAGCGGTCTTCTGATGCCTTCATCATCAAAGACAAACCTACGAGATCTGTTATCATCATGCATAAGAGGAGCCACGTCGGGAAGAGAAGCTACAGGATCATGATCGTGATCGTCCATCACTATTGGATCAACAGGAGAAGACTGTTCCAGGGTATCTTGCACAGCTTCTGTAGCAGCCGAATTATGAATATCAAAAGCTTCCATCGGAATACATAACTCTTCACCAATCTCTGTGCGAGAGAAAAGATTAGAACCTGGTTTCCCTCGGGCAACAATGTGCAAATGCACATCCGATCTTCTGTCTCCATAAGTCAGAGAAACAAACTGTGGGATATCCTCATTAAACGTCTCCACAAGAACCAGGATTCGTGAGATATCATCAGGATTGCGAATCCATCCAGAAACCACGATAAGATTTCCAAAGCTATTCATCAATCTATCTATGGCATCATCATCACGGCAAACGATCGGGAGGTCCGCAATCCAGAACCAGACCGCCTGTTTGCGAGAGCAAGGCTCGCCTTCCTCCAAGGATAAAAGGTTAATGATCATATCTCTAAAAACAAAGGACGGGTTCACTATAGCCTGCCGCGCTTCCTCCTGTCTGTCAAAGAAGACAACAGCTTTTCTCTTGGAGTGATGATAGATATCAGAAGCATGCGGCCACCTTCTCTTGAGCTCCGGGCAGAGTTCCTCCCAAGACAGACGTGAAGGCCAGGAGACTTCCACCGCTTTTGCCAACGCCTGTGCCTTGCTCTTTCTATCCTCCGTGTCTGGACCCAAATCAACCGCTATACGCTTGGGAACATGTATAGGACCGCCTCGAGCAGGAGCAGCCGGCCGCATCATCGGGAATTCATTATGAGAGTGAATATCCGGCGGGGGAGCATTAGGTCTGGCAAGGCATCTCCTCGCAACATGGCCTGATGCATGGCACTTGTAGCAAACAACAGCACGTCTACAATGAAACTGCCAGTGTCCTTTACCAAGACAGCGATAGCAAGTGTCTTTAGGGATTTCCATCATCCATGGCCGACGAGAGGGGATTCTCACAGGCTGATCTCTCGGAATCTGCTGGTGATCTCTTTGCTCGATATATCTGACGTTCTGACTGCTAGGGTTCTTCTCAACCGCAAGGGGTGCTTCAAGGCGGCACGGATCCTCCTCATGATTCACCGGGTTCACTAGAAGCGGCGAGGCTTTATCATAAGAAGGGACATTCTCATGGCGGTCAGCGACAGGGACCTCTGGTTCTACAGGAAGAGTCTGTCCCTCGTTACCCGACTCCAACGGGGGGACACCAAGTCTTGGCGGCTCATCAACAGGAATTCCCGAGCCAGACTGCGGATCGCGATCAGGCGAATGATGCGTCGGAGATCCAACGACGGTCCTAACATCTTGGATAATCTCGTCTATCGGCGTGGCCAGGGACGCAAAACCTTGGCGTCTATCTTAGACCGCTTGCTGGGCCCTCATGGCTTGGGCACTCTGCCGCGTAATCCTCCTAGAGAACGGGGACGGCAACATGGGGAAAGCGAGGAAGGTGGCCCCCGGTAGGCGGGGTGCCTAGCCGAGGTGGGAAGCCGGCGGCGGCGCCGTCAAACGGAAACCCTAGCAGAGCCCCCCCGACTCCTACAGGAAGGATCACCTCCTGTAGGAGTCTTTTGGTAAGGTATGCCCACAGAGCCAATCATTTGAGGATTGACATGGCATAAACCATAAAGGATTTCATTAATACTCATAAAGGCAAGCTTCCAATTCATTATGTTTCATTTAGTTATGAGATAATGAGGAAACATTATGAATGTCTAAAGAATGATAATATTCAATGACATATCTCTTTAAGTACATGACTTAGAAGAATGAGATCATATGAATGCTAAGAGTATGTACATTCTTGTTATGTCCCTAGTCGATTGTTATTGTGGAAGGTAGATAGACACCAATGACACATAAGACTGGAGTGTGGATTGGTTGATGATTGAATCTCATTAGTCGTGATATGGAAATATAAAACCAAGCATACAGATACATGTTTGGGAACAATGTATCAGACAGGCCCACCTTAAGAGTGACACATGAAAATCATCTTTGGTGGTCATAGTCTTCTCTCATAGTGAAGGTGGTGATTATGATTCTTAGACCTAAAATCACTGCACTCATCACATGTCGTTGGGTACGCTTTGACATCATCAAATGCAATCCTAAAATATGGGTTGTTATAACGGTGATGATTGGGTTACTTTGACACATGGGAATAGATTATGAGTGATAGATATAGAAATTGTCCTTCCTACTGGAGTATGATATCCTGGCTACTTGATTAGTGAGATTGAGAAATGCATGTGCATGCACATGTGAATCAATATATGATATTGAGGTCATATTATCTCAGGAAGTCTGCTCTCGATTCAAGGAACATGGATTGAACGTTGAGAGAATGATGATTCCATGTCTCAAGCTCATCCTGGATATCAGAGACAAAGGAATTATACAATCACTGCAACACCTTACACATATTTTAGGTTGAAGTTGTTCTCCAACTTTCCATATAGTTGCATAGCAATGATGTGCGATTAGGCACCACTCTTTATTTATGATGTCATAAGCTAGTTATGGACATTCACTACCAATGTGACATGGTACCTATAGGGTCACACATGAAGGAACTCATCTAGAAGAGGAGTTTATATTGAATGATGATTGGATTGATTACTAAAATATTTAGATCTCAAATCGCGCAACAGATTGAATGACTAAAATACCAAACGACCATCTCAAGTGTTGAGACAGTCATTTGGACAAGTCGTACAAGTGTATCAAGTGTTGAGATGGCCATTTGGGTTGTCAGGCTGATCAGACTTTGAATTGGCTAAGTTCTACCCAAATAGAGGAGTAAATTGGCCGGTTCAAAATGTTGAACCGACCGGCTCAACTCAGGTTCACCAGACGATCGTCTGGGTGAATGAGACGAGTGTCTCACATAGGTGACATGACTCAGTTGGGGCCAAACAAAGGTTTTGGATGTTTCCCAAACTTGTTTGATGGCACAATACTTGTGGTGTAAGAAACTAATATGTAATATTAGTTGGAATCAAATTGCCAATTTCATATGCAATTGGGAAACTGCCAAAGGGTCGTTTGGCAGTGCGATACGACCATCCCGTGTGACCATATGACTGTAAGGATCACTAGACGACCATTTTGTGGTTCGCATTTTGCAAAAATTCAAGATCTTTCGATCCCTTCCACTCTGCTACTATCATGTACAGACTGGGAATCCTGACCCTAACCCCACCTATAAATAGAGGAGTATTGGGGGCTTCCCCAAACACAATACAAGCAATTGAGAATCAGTTCTTTTGACAATTGTTGTCCTCTCTGGTTGTGGTAACCGAGAGAGACCAAGAAAGTCCTACCCGACTAGGGAGGGATAGCTACGGGAGAGAACAATTGAAGATCGTTGTTGTGGGAGAGTGAGTTGGTGGATAGTACACCAACGGGAGGGACAACTCCTTCTTATCTATTCTAGTTGAATGACAGGAGTTCTAGTTGCTCAGTGTAGACCACTCTAGAGGCAAGAGTCCTTTAGCTACTGCTAGGAGGACAACTACAATCTATAGTCCATTGTGAGACCACAGGAGTCATTACAGAATTTGTCATATTTGTTATTTGTGGTGGAGACCAAGAGTTGCTCAATAACCGTCCAAGAGCAACTAGTTGACAGATGTGTTGAAGAGAGTTGTTGTCGCTGGACTTGCACCAGGACCAGGTATAACTCATTAAAGCATCCTTCCTATTTCATAGTAGTTGACGTGATCTTGTTGTTGTGGGAATACATATATATAAACTTTTATTTTCGCTGAAATACTATGTGCCTGCATTTCCCAACATAGGTTTCTATTAGTTCAAACATAATTTGTAAAGTTCCAATCAAGCATGCATATTCAACATAGTCCAAGTATCGACATTATGTTCTAGGTCTAGGTTGATCATCCACATTATGAGTGATATATTCATATAAGATAAATATAGTGTTTGATTTGATAATAGGAGAAGCATAAGACATATATTTTCATCAAGGTTTCAGTAAGTAAAATCATGACAAATCACATTAGATCCATTTCATGCAATAGGGTCACATTTCCAAGTTGTATGAGCACTAAGTAGATGAGTTAGGATTTAGAATTGTAATATGTCATCTACTTATGTGAAGTCATTAATATAGCATAGATTACATTGGAGTATGATCTAATGAGATTAGAGCCCAACAATCAACATTTCATTTGAAACATATTAGGTGTCATAAGTGTGCTACATTTATTCAAGAAGGCATATTAGTGATTTACATGGCATTTTGTGTGACCAGACATATAAATCACTCATTTAGATGCCATTACGGAGGTTTCAACATTTAGGATCACATTTGTATAAAGGTTGAAAGATTAAAAAATAGAAGTACTCAGACATCATTCTTTAGGGCATAAAGGTTCAAATTCTTAGGGTCATAAAGGTTACATATCATAGGATGTTAGTAAATCATGTCACAAAAGAACATATAGGTTATTGATTTTGAAGTGGGATAATCATTTGATGATTAAAAGAATCAAAGTTCCAAGATTAGACAGGTAACATCATATATATGCATAAAATGGTACTTTCAGGTCAAAAAAGTAAACATAAGTGCATCAAAGTGATACATTTGATCATTCAAAGGCAATAGGTGGATAAAATTTACTGGTCTAGGTTAAAGAATGATATTTGAAACAACAATAGTATTCTAGAGAAAAGATGCACTTTCAAATATTCAACAAGTACATAAAAGACATACTTTTTAGATATCATGAGAAAAGAAAATAGATTTAGGTCCAGGAACTATTTTTATTAGAAAGATCATGTTCTTCCGATCAAAATGACATATTGTACAACTATATTTGGGGCTAGGATGATGATGATATGAATTTTGAAATATTTATCCTAAAACATTTTCTCTAAAGCCTTGGATCCTGATTCAAAGGTTAGTAAAGGGGGAGGTAGACCTTGCTAATGATATTGGGATGCCACTACTCCATCTAGGCTTATGGTTAGTAGCCTCACATCCTGGTGTGGCTGGACAACGGCCCCAATCACCGGCGATCACGCATCTCGATTGCTCCCTGAGAGGTTACTTGTGACCCGTGATCGGCAATCACCATTTGAGGTGGGAGGAAAGGGCTAAAGAGAGAGGGGTTAGGTTTTACAAAAAGCAAAGAAAAGGTGGAGAAACAATTGGGAAGGAAGTTTTATAAGATAAGGAGGTATTCATTAGGGAAAAGAAGGGGAAAAAAGAGGTCTCAGGGCAGCGCCATTGGAGGTGGTAGGTGGTTGTAGCACCACCTTCGTCGACCTCAATACAGTTTGAAGGTTGGTGAAGGGGTTATAGTCATCGGACTGGAGGGGTCCGATTCATGGACTCAAATCCAATGGTCCATTTTGATCCAACAAGGTGTGTGTTGGTTGGGTAGGATGGAAACCCAGCGGATTGATGACGTGGCCACGTGCCTCCTAGGTTGGGCCGCGCCTAAGGTTTGGGCCCAAAAAGTGTCAAGAATAAGCTAAAAATGTTAAAACAAAGATTATAATAGCATAGTACAAACAACTATATCTTGGGCTAAGGTGGTTCCATGGAGGTGATTTTTGTGCCATTTGATTCATGATTGGAAACTCTACAATTTGATATATATTAAAGATTGATTTGGTGACACTTAATAGGTTCAAATTAATATTCAATATGGTGACATGTTAATGATTTACAACTTAGATCTAAAAGCAAATTGAGTGTCACCACAAGACACATGTACTGAATACAAACCAACCAAGTATCAAAACACATTCCATCATGAAATTTAAATCAAGACTTGAGAAAAATAATGAAGGCAAAATGCATAGAACATACATAAGTAGAGTGAAAGGTCTAGGTTATCACTGATTGGGAATCTCAAAACATTATTATCCTCTGTAATAACTTGTCATACAACAATATCATACAAACATTTCCTGTGAATTGCCCTAAATTGTCGGATTTAGGCATTTTTACCACTTTAAGCATATCAAGCTCATATGGTGGAGTTCATATGTTCTTAGGAAGATTTTTTGAAAATGCCATTGTTTGAGTTGGGTCTTCCCTTCTCTATCATCCTTGTTATTATTTTTAGTATTTTGTACCATGGATGTCCTACCCTAGGCTAGATCTTGAGAATTTCTTGCCTTTCCTCTCTTTTACCCTTCTTTCTTGATGCTTTTCTAGGACCGAGGTAGATGACATATTCAAGCTTGTTGGTGCCTATGGTTTTGCCCTGGGGAAGCTACTGTTGGATCTAGAATGGTTGATTTGCTCTAGGGGGAGGTGAATAGAGCTAAAAAGCACTTTAATAAAATTCATTAGACCTTCAAGATATATTACAAAATAGGTTTCTAAATAGGAATTTAATGTGCAAATAAACATACATATCAAGGATGAGAGAGATTGAACATGCACAAATCAACAAGCTATGTAGAGTGGTTCCATACTTCAAACTATAGGTATGTCAGTCAACTACCTACAGAGGTCAACCTATAGGATTTCTTAACCATTTCACTGTTATATTCATCATAAGACATACAATACATGACCTTCTAAAGGACTTACCTATCCAAGACAAGAGTCTTCAACATACCCAAGGACTTATCCACTTTGCAAGGAGTCTTCTGCCTTCAACAAGGAATTACCCACTCTTACAAAAGTCTTTGGCCTTGAAGGAATTACCCACTCTTCTTGGATCTTCAGCCTTTGACTTCACCTTTGCCAAGGAGAAGATTTCACCAAGGACTTACCCACTTGAGCAAGGAGTCTTCTATCTTCACAAAGGGCTTACCCACTCTTACTCCAAGTCTTCAGCTTTGCCTTCTTCTTCACCAAGGGACTCCTTCCCTTATTCTTCTTCAACTCTCTTAGCCAAGAGAGAGAACCTTCATCTTCATAGTTGAATGAGAGATTAGGAGGTGGTGGAAGTGAGACCCTCACAAGATAGACATGTACGACTAGCTCTCTTACAAATCTCCCACTCACTCTATGTATGTAGCAAGTGATTAAGCTTAGAGAGAGAGGAGGCTATAGGATGCACTCAACTATAGAATAGGGAGCTTCATAGTGTTTGTCTAACCATGGGATGAAGCTCAAGGGGTCCTATTTATAGTTGGGAATGCCTAGAAGCCTTTGGGAACACTTGAGGGCGAATTCCAACTGTTTGGGGGTGTTGCAACTAATATTTCTCAAGTTTTACAACATGCCAACTTCTAGAAATACTTTTCTATACTTTTTCGTACAGTGTGATCGGTCGTGTTTCAATAAAGGTAACTCGACCGATTGTACTATTCGACAAAGCATATTTGGAGCATTCGTAAAGTTTGTCCTTTGTGAAACTCGACCGATCGCTTTTAATCGGTATTTCTCAGTGCAAGGATCGGTTTATTTTTGTGAGTGGTAAACTCAACCAAACCATGACATTCTCAAAATCCATCAAGGGATCGATCGAGTTTGTAACTTGACCGACAAACGTCCTATTATGAATTTTGGAAAATTCCATTAAAGTGTTTAAATATTCGATTTAAGTGCTCCTAATTTTTGTATGCTTAATTACAAGTCATATAATCATTAGAAGTGATTTACAAAATGATTCTAATGAATTTACATCATATTCCACAAAAGTGCACTTACATTGATTTTGACTTGTCTTTTCTCCAAGTTCGGATGCAAAAGTTAGGGCATTTGGAGTGTGTCTATACCTAATCTGGAATCACTCAAGTAGAAGCATTAGACACAATTAATTGGAATGGTTTAGTCATCATCAAAACAAAAGTTTGTTCAATTTAGACCTAGAGTTAATATTGACCTAGAGTCAACAACAACGTTGCATAGAGGTTGAAACATTGAAAAGAAGCTTGATCTGGTTGTTTGTTGGCTGGAGATCGAGGCGAGGAGCTTGTTAGACCTTGATTTTCTTCTGTTTGGCTTTATAAAGGTGAGTGGATACTTTCCCCTCACTAGAAATGAGATGGGGAATGGAAATATGTATCTATGATGCTTGCATATAGTGTTCTTATCTTATTGCTATGATTTTTCTTGTTGTTTGCCTTGATTACAAGATTACAACCATGAGTTGCTTATAGAAAAAGCTAGAATCTTTCCTCGCTTGCATCTATAGTCATATTTAAGGCTTAATTAAGCTATTGTCATGCTAGAATGTGAGTTTTTGGGGGGGCGCCTAGCACATAGAATCTAGAAGGATTTCAGTATTTCACCCATCAAGAGGAATACATCGATAAATTTAAATCCTACTTGCATATTTTTAGGTCCCAAAAAATAGTAATGTTGAGCGAATTAGACCATGAATTTATAAAAATTATAACATGTTCAGCAGTGTCTTCAAAATTGATGTGGAAAGAAGGAACAGTTTCCAAGTACGTGTTAGTTGCCAAGTGATAATGTAGGCTCGTTTCGTTGGGTAAAAAACAAAGTCGATCAATTATAGCTATACCCCCACACCATGTTATATAATCTGTTTGTTTAGTTTCTTGAAACTGCACTATAAGGTGATGAAATGAACTCCACGTCATTGCCAATGAAAAAAAGGAGAACAAAACCCAACCCCACTTCACATGTGGTTGATTTTCTACTATCAACATAGCAAGAAACATTTCTCTTTTCACCGTAGTAGAAACCACTACAAAACAAACAACTAGAAACTAATACGATGGGCCTAATTTTCATTTGACCAAGCAAAATAAGTATAATTCCAACTCTTGTTTTCAAGCTACTCTTTTTACTTTACATCTAACCAAATAATGATAACAAATATCATATTTGATGTAACATGGGCCTAAGAATTCACATTATTTAGTTACAACAATGGAAGGTTTTTGCTACGAAGTCGCATGTTGAACAAACAGAAACTTTGTGTTGGGATTGCATTCTTTTTCATGAACTGTGTTACTTAACTATCATGTCACCGGCGCTAAATTCCCAAATTAATGGTTCATTTAGGACATGCTTGATACTAATAAAAAGAAAATATTTATTTTACACCAAACAAAATAATTATGTCATATTTCATATCCGAGGTCCCTGACAGTGCAGCCCAGTAGATCATAAGTTGTTTGGGATGAAGAAGCTTCGGGTTCTTGAGAGAGAAAGCTCCAACTTCTCTCTAGCACCATCTCCTCATCACCAACCTGCTTGACACATCCATTGGAAGGCGATCAGATCAACTTAACGGGAACTTCATCTTTGATCGGAGATTAGAAACCATCTACTGATCACTTTAGTTGAAGGGATCCTCGACTTGAGACATAATAGATTTTTCTTCAATGAGTTAATCTCCATCAGCTTTTCTTCCCTTTCAGAGATCCGATCATCCTACCCCATACTGCTACAAACCCTACCGGTGAAGATCTGAACAACACCAACAGACATCTTCATCGTGCATTCTGAGGTGTTTGACCTGAAACATCCTAGATCATAGAGAGCAATTCTCCAGCAGCTATGTTGTCTAGGCTTAGCTCATTTAAACCCCTTCCTCTACCTGTTCATAGCCGGTTGGATCTCCCGACCTGGAGCCACCTGAATCCTTGACATAGTTGACAACTGGTTTATTTGACTCAAATAGCTACATCACCTGACTTCAAACTCTTGCAACAACAAAGGACATACGTCTCTTTCTTTGGATTTCCCAGTGAGTCATCGCCTCCTGGAGGGAAACAACACTACTAGTCACCCTGACCGCAGCAACATCTATATTAAATCTTGCATGCACCTGCAATAAACACAAGCAAGGCTCACCCACCAACAGACAGGGCACTCCCACCCATATTGATCAACTTTGGGTAGGTCGGTGTCGTTTCCTCGAGCCCCCTCACCTGCCCTTGAAGCAGATCGGGTTCCCCAAAATGAGAACTGACGGTTTATTAACAACTACCAAAAGCAAGAGGCTCAAACGTAATGATGGAACCTCACACCATATGTTGCATGCTCTGCGGTATAAGAAAGCATCAACGTTAATCAGAAATAGTTGTGACCCACCATCCGAATCCAACATGGTGTCTTGATTCCCATTCATGGATTACAAGCTCTCCAACCCATAATACCACTCATACATTCCTCTTCCTAGAGCTTGGATTTACCACAAATTTGACATCTCTCCAGACATCAACACCATCCAGATAGGGAATAGAAAATTCGATGTCAATATAGAGTTCAACGACAACTCCATCCTCTGCATTACAGAAGGATGGGCTAGCTTGATTTCAGAACTTCTCCTCCAGCCAGAATGGACATCTTCTTAAGACCTATTGCTAACAAGACCATGCTGGTCTGGGTTACGCACTTCAACAATGATACTCCACCAGAGCTTTACTCCCTCTCCTTCAGCAAAGAAGAATCCTTCACCACCTCCAGTTCAGCTTTAGCCGATCAATTGTTCGTGTCATATAGACATCAGCTGGATATAGGTTCTAAAGAAAGGCATATCTCGCTCCCATCTGATATCTCCTTGAGTCATAACCTCAAATATGACAAACACAGCAGCCTCAGTCAAAAATAAGAACACCATTGCTTCCAGGTACGAGTCCCCCCTTTGGCTGTGTTTATTTCTACTTTAAATCACTCCACATCTAATCATGAAACACATATCATTCCCTCAGATCCTCGCCTGTTAGACCTAAATTTTCCACCACTTGGCTCGAGATAGAATCGCTACATTTCAAAAATCTCAATCATGGATCCCCACCCCGCCTAAACGATCCTTCCGTTCTCTTAGTTGCACCTTTTTCTCTAGCCAAAACCATTCACGGTCCCAATGTGCAAAATAGAAGATTTGCTTTCTCTACAAAAAGCTGAGACATATCAAACGCTTCTGTAGATACCACAGAACCTATTTCCCAAAAGAGTTCATGCGCTTTTCTAGACCCACAACCCAAAACCATGCAAAAGCAACATTTGCATATCATACTCCTTGCCTTTTTAGCCATGACATATCTTATCGACGGTCTAATACCAATCAGATTGGGAGTTACGTCAATAATCCCTTCACATGCCTTGTTGAGCCTGAGGTCTTACCACACTCACTAACCCCCCATGCACACGTCCACCCTCTTCGTCCTCAGCTATATAGGGTAGCAAACAATACTACTACTAGCTCCACCCCCAAACCCTCCGACTATCACCAAACCAGCTGCTCCAACCAGCAATTCCTTTTCCCCTTCAAAATGGCCCCAGCTCTACAACTAAAAAATGAGTTTCCTTTTGATCTACCTACCAACTCTATGCTCTTGTTAAACGTCTTCATCTGTAGAAGTGTCCTCATCACCATTGAGAACAACATGAACAATAATATTGTCAACATTCTCGATGTCATTAGAGCCATCGCCCTCCTTATACCTAGCCACACCGTCCTGAAACCAAAAATCATCTCGCCCTCGCAACTCTTATATTTTGTCTCGAAAGGAACCAAGTTGGATCATCTTTTTGGCCAGACCATGACTATCCCATGCGGTTCAAGCTTTGTTCAGGCAAACCTTTCAAGATGGTCACCTGATCAAGGATCTTCCCTAGCTGGGTCAGGAGGATATGGATGGGTAGCCATCACTGACCTCCCCCCACACTTATGGGAAGTTTATGTCTTCAGAGCTATAGCTCACTTTGTGGGTGCCACCCTCCAATTCATAAGTCAGGACACCCTCCACCCTTCACAGTTCATCAAAGCTTACTATGTGTTCTCTGTTAAACAAGTTATTACCCCCCCCCCGTCTCTCTCAAGATTAGGCTTGGAGAAAAGATCTATAAAATCAAACTCGATGTTGAAAACCCTACAGCTATCAAAACTACCTTTTCTGACATCACTACTGATCCCCCTTCTTGGTACTGCTCCGTCAATACCAAAAAAATCTTCAACCTGAGCAGAAAACCAGTTGAAAGAAACCTGGTTTGGAGAGGAAAATAACCTCCTCAAACTCCTCAGAGGATTCCAACAAATCTATCATCCATAAAAGGCTGAAGATATCCTCCCCCCTGAGATAAGCAAACCAAAACCTTCCTTTGACAAATTTAAACCCTTCCCTTTCCATGCAAATGAACCTGACTCAACCATGGACATTAACTCTGACACTATGCAAAAGATCAAGTCAACTATTATTGATGAGATTAGGTTCTCTCAGAGTCCTAAACAGAAGAGAAACGGTAAGGATCCAAGCATCATCAGGTCCATCAACACCATCCAAACAACACCTGAAGGATTAACGAGGAGAAATTATTTTGCTGAAGCAGAAACAATTACACACTCATCATCAATTTCTACTGCACTTTCTTTTTCATCAGCTGCTAAAACAACCTCTACATTTCCAGTTAACGATATTGATAACATAGAAGATATTTCATAATGGTCTGATATACAATCCTTCACTATCTTTGCAAACAAAATCAGAATAAACTTTGATGATGAGAACTTAGCCCACCAAGCTCTAAATAATATAGAAACATTCATGAATTAGTCCAACCTTAGATTGATTTATGAGGTACATTCTAAAATAGACACTCTAAAATTGAATTAATTTTTGAGCTTCCTCCTAGAGTTTGTATTTATTTCAATCTCATTAATTATGAGGATCACTTCATGGAATGTCTGTGGTGCAGCAAATTCCCACAGAAGAAAAGAAATTCGCAACCACATCCGTAAACTCAACATCGACATCATTAACATCCAAGAAATGAAAACCAT
This sequence comes from Alisma plantago-aquatica, assembly GCA_963693085.1. Taxonomy (NCBI): domain Eukaryota; kingdom Viridiplantae; phylum Streptophyta; class Magnoliopsida; order Alismatales; family Alismataceae; genus Alisma; species Alisma plantago-aquatica. Next base: position 110,402,760 of record OY856411.1, read on the forward strand.
CCTTTCACCTTTCTCTATTAAAACTATAGGTGGAAACAAGATCACTGGTTGGTTCCAAATCCCAACTATAGGTTTCAAGGGGGGGCTACTCATTGGGTACAATAAAAACATTTTCGAGGTACCAAAATGTGAACTTCATTCCTTTTCCATTACTCTCCACTTCACCAATGTAACTGATCGCTTCAGTTGGATCTTCATGGGAGTATATGAGGAACCAGGCAACAACAAACAAGCCTTTATGTCTGAACTCACTACTATTATGAATCTTCATGAAAATAAACCATGGCTTCTCGGAGGGGATCTCAACCTCATCACTAACTCTTCTGACAGACATAACCAACTTTCCTCCTCCTCCAATCTGACTTCTTTGGACAAAATTTTCATTGATCTGATCAACAAACACAATTTGATCGACCTTCCTCCTTCGAATGCATGCTTCACCTGGTCTAGAAATCACACGAAGGCTAGAATAGACCACTTTAATTGCACCTCCAAGTGGGAAGATCAATACCCTCTACCCTTTGTCCAGATAGCCCCTTGCCCCATCTATGATCATTTTCCTATCATCATAGACACTAAGTTGGAAAAATGGGGACATAAACCCTTCTGTTTCAAAAAAAATTGGCTTTCTGACCCTTTTTTCATCAAGCTCTGTGAGGATAACTGGACTCTATCCGATTCCAAAACTAGAAACTTGGGCCACCATATACATAAAAACACTAAAATGGTTAGATATAAGCTCAAAGATTGGAAAAGGAGTCCTACTAATAGCCCGTCACACAAACTCAATGATCTGGAACAACAACACCTTTTCGTAGACAGCGATCCCTCAACTGATCTTGTCCTTGTTCTCTCTAACATCAAACATTATATCGATACCAAGTGGAGACAAATTGCCAAAATTCAGTGGGCTAACGAAGGAGACAAGAACACCAAATTCTTCCACAAAATATGCAACAACTCTAGGAAAAAAGCATTGCCCAGCTAAAAATTAATGGTTCGACCACATCAAACAAGCATCTGATCACCTCACATATTGTTGACCATTTCAAAAAAAATTCAACTCCAACCACAAACCATCCTTCCTCAACTCCATAGATTGGAACATGTTGTGTGGTTGTAGCATTGACTCTCCACAAACCATCATCAACCATATCTCTCCAGATGAACTTGATTTAGCCGTCAACACATTAGGTAAAAAAATCTCCTAGTCGAGACGGCTTGAATGTAGAATTCTACCTGGCTAACTGGAAATACTTCAAGAAGGACTTCTGGGCACTTCTGCAGAAACTGCACCTTACAACAACGCCAATAACATCCTAAAACATCTCAACCATACATCCATCACCCTCATAAAGAAGGTCGACCAATCGGAGTGCATCTCTCAATTCAGACGTATTAGTCTCATCAACACCTCCTATAAAATCATAGCAAAAACTCTTACTAATAGGATCAAACCTTACATGAACAACATAATTCCTCTAAATCAGAATACATTTCTTAAAAACAGAAATATCCATGATGCCTACATCATGGTCAATGAGACGGTCCATCTCTGTTACAAAAATAAAACACCCCTGATAGCCATAAAACTAGACTTTGAGAAGGCTTTTGACTACATCAACTGGGACTATCTTATCAAATCCCTAGCAGGCTTTGGCTTCTCAGATACTTGGAACTCTTGGATCCATGCATGTATCTCCACAAACTTCTTCTCTACTATCATAAATGGTTCACCTTGTGGGCATTTTAGAAACTCAAATGGGCTTAGACAAGGAGACCCATTATCTCCATACCTCTTCATCATTGTAGCGTCCTTACTCACAAATATGATCAAACTGTTGGGTTTTAGGGGAGACAGAGAAGGCAGTGGAAAGAAAAAATTTCTTCTCCCCAAACTCAGAACAAAGGAAAACGCATCAACGTCTATACAATATGAAGGATGGTTTGTGGAGGCATACCTTGTCCCGAGGCTTGCTCGGCGACGTTACCTCGCGGCTTGCACGGTCTTCACCTCCTGTCTTGGACAGTGTCTGTGCAGCTCCTGGTCTCACTGGGACTATCGGGATTGACAGTTGTCCTCCGAGCGGCAGAAGTCTCCCGCCTCTGAAGTAGTCCACACTGACCACCTGGAACTCTGATCTCCTTGTCCCACAAGGAATCGAAAGGAGTCGCACCCTCCTATCGGCGTACTAGTCATCGACACACTCTCCTGCCACCAGTCGCTTTCTGCAGTTGTCTTTCCCTTACTGTGCCTCCCTCATCGGGTAGCACTTGCTCGGGCTCTCTCTCAGTTACCAAAACCAGAGATAACGACAACTTTACAGAGCAACTGGTGTACAAAGTTGTTGTTCTTGAGAAGCCCCCAATACCCCTATATAGATAGGAGGATCATGGGACAGGGTTCTCTATCCCGGGAAATGCGGGATTAATGCAAGAGTAGAAGGGTTCGAGATTTTCCACAAAACAACCAACTGCGCCACCTGAACTGGTCGTTTCAACCCTGAAACGGTCGGTTGGTGACCTGAGCCGATCGGTTCACACCCGAACCAATCATTTGGAGCACCAGAGCTGATCGGTTCAAGAATGAGCCGATCGGTTCGTGGTCCTGGTCCAACTCAAATTGACTTTCATATTTGTTTCTGATTAATCAAATATTAATCCTTGTCCAAATCAAATTTGTACAAGTGAAACAAATTGTATTTGCAAAATAATCTTCTCACTTTCCAAACGATCTCGGTTAGACCAGTTGAGCCAATCGGTTCAACCCTTGAACCGATTGTCTCAGCCTGTCTTGAGCCGATCGATTCAGCAACCTGAGTCGATCGGTTCATCTAATGAGTCGATCGGTTGGGGCAGCAGACTTGTACAAATCAGTCAATTGCAGTTTCAATCAATTTGATACTCTAATCAATCGGTCCAACACCTTGAACACTATGATTTTGAGCTATCAATCAATTGAGCGTTTAATTGAACTATGAAACTCCTTTAGTAATCAATCTAAACATTATTTGTGGATAAACTCCTCTTCTAGGTTAAATCCTATGTGTGTGACCTTGTAGGTTCATTTCACATTGGCAGTGAAAGTCCATAACACTTATGACTTCACAAGCAAAGAGTGGTGCCTAGTCGCACATCGGTGCTACCCAAGTGAAATAGAAAGTTGGAGAACAACTTTCAATCCTACAATCCGTGAATGGTGTTATAGTGAATGTATAATTCCTTTTTCAATGATATCCCGAATGAACTCAAGGCATGGAACAGTCATCCTGTCAACATTCATTCACTTTCTTGATCTCAGAGTAGATTGGAGGAGATATGTATGACATCAATATCATATACTGATTCACACATGTGTGCGCGTGCCTATCTCAATCCTACTCATCAAGTGGCTATGGATATCAAACTCCCTCAGGAGGGACAAATCCCATATCTATCACTCACCACTCAAAATCCCCATGTGTCAAAGCCACTCAATCATCGCCTTCATAACAACCCATGTTTCAGGACTGCGTTTGATGATGTCAAAGTGTACCCAACGACATGTGTTGAGTGTAGTGATTTCAGGTCAAAGAATCAGCTCACCACCATCACTGTGAGAACTGACTGTGACTTACCATGTCATGGTTCCATGTGTCAAACTCACAGTGGGTATGTCCAGTAAACTTGTTCTCTAACAAGTACATATTTGTTTGGTTTGATATCTCCATATCATTACTAATGAGATTCTGTCATCAACCAACACCACAATCTAGTCTTGTGTGTCAGTGTTGTCTATCTACCTTCCACAATGACATCCGACTACGGACATAACAAGAATGTACAAACTCTTCGCATCTGTATGATCTCATCGTTCAGGTCCTTAACCTGAAAGCATACGTCATTGAGTACTGTCCTTCTCTAGATATTCAATATGTTCTATCATTATCTCATATGACTGAACCAGAAAGAATTGGAAGCTTGCCTTTGATGTTTATCAAATCAATCTTAATGTATCCCACCAATCATTTCATGATTGGCTCCCAGGGCATACATACCAACACAAACTTGGTACAACACATGGTCTCATCAAATCCCCCCATGAATGTCAGGAAAATAGTATCCAATTTGCAGATGATATCATCATCCTTGTCTCTCCTGAAGACACTACCATCATCAATACCATTTGTATCATTGGTATTTTCTCCTACATCTCTAGACTAAAAATCAACCTCTATAAATCATCTATCTTTGGAGTGAACACTGCTCAAACAACCATTAGCAAATACAAAGACCTCAAATGCAAATTAGACGAGTTTCCCATCAATTATCTTAGGTTACCCATTACACCTCTGAACATAACCCACACCATCTGGAACCCAATCATTGATAAAATCAATATCAGATTATCCTCCTGGACAAACAATTTTCTCAACCTTGCAGGCCGGCTCACCCTCCGAAATAGTGTCAATCCCCCCATCACTACACATTACTTGAGTTGCATCCCTTTACCCACCAAAACTAAGAACATGATCGACAAAATCAGAAGAAGTTTCCTCTGGAACAACCACAATCCTAAACGTTCCAACAGCAACACTTCCATCTGGTTAATTGGAACAACATCACTGCTCCAATGAAATTCGGTGGATGGGGAATCATAGATATCAAAACTCATGCCCTATGCCTCATTGCCAAGATTATCAATATTCTTTCTACTAATAAAAACAAAGTGTTAAGTCGCCTTATACTCCAAAAATACTACAGGAGTAAATCACCATGGCAAAAAACCAGAAACAACATATCTTCACCTCTGTGGAAATACATCAACAATAATATCCATCTGATCAGGAACCTCATCTATACCCCACATATCCATTGTAACATAAACTTCTAGAAAGACCCATGGTTCCACCATAACTCCATCAGGAACCTCCATCCGCATATCCAAGTCCCTAGAGCTTTAACTTCCTTGAATATTAAAAAAGCACTAAAGCTCCTCACCAGCAATAGAACAAATGCGCTCAAGATACACCTTCTCACCTTCATAGCGAGAAATGATTTAAGGGAAATCGTCTCTGAACTTGAAAACAATACCAGCAACTGTCTCTTGGAGATGGGGAACTCAGTATACTCCAAAAGCAGCATACACCTTCATGTCTGATAGGGACCTCATTTCCAACCAAGCTCATATTTGAAAAACCAAATGGCCACAAAAACTTGAAATCTTCTTCTGGCTAACCCAAAATAACAAACTACTCATTGATCATAACATCACCAGAAGATGTTTCTTGGGACCAACTAGATGTTACCTTTTGCAAAAATGAAGAAGAAACTATCGAACATATCTTCATACACTGCAACTTCATTAATAATATCTTTAAAACTTCTTCCAAGGTAAACCTAATATCCAAAATATCCTGACAAAACAAAATAGTATATCTCCTCTTGCACTATTTAAGGGTTTCAAAACTGAAGACATTCTTGTCTATATACTATGGAATGTGTGGTTGGAAAGAAACCAAAAAAAGTTTAATAACTCTAGCAGACCCATGAAAAATATTTCTTTGAACATCTCATACTTTAATGTAAAAAAATTCTCATGCAGGACAGGCATCAACGTCCACAGACTCATGCAACACAGGTGAACCAAGCCGAAGCTAGCTCAAAATATTTCTTTGCATGCAATGGAGATGAGGATTTTATACACTGAAGGAGATCCTAGAAGACAAATCAAATTTCTAAAATAGAGGAAAAACATATGGCTTTTTATGTTACTTTCAGCTTGCTCTAGATGTTGAGGCAATGTCTAAGGGGTGTCTCTCCCACAGACTCATCCTTTAATTTTCATCGCTTTTTTTGTTTTGTAGACTCTATGCTCCCAAGTTTTGGGAGATCTGTTGGCGAGTTTATACTTGCAGGCGTTTCTTGGTCTGTAAGTGAACCCTATCTTTATTAATGCATGAATTTTCTTCAAAAACAATATTCGAGGTCCCTGCAGGCTCAAGAATTCACATTATTTAATTACTAAATTTCAGAGGTCTTTTGCTGCCAAGTCACGAGTTATATCATTGGTGATGGTTTGTCTACAACATGATTGCTCTCTCTTTAAACAACTTCCATAACTATAAAGCACATTGCTGTAGCAACCATATAGAACTTGCATTAAATCTATAAATGGATTGAATTCGAAGCAGGTCTACTAAATCCAATAATATATATCCAAAAAAATTTGATCCAATATCTGACAGATGTAATAATATCCAATCCGGTCTGAAAGAATAATATCCAAATTTTGATTCGAACACAATAATTGATTTTTTGTTAATAGATATATTATAGATAGAAAATTCTGATATTAATTTATAAATATCTACATTTTATATTTTTTATGTATTTATTTAACAGATTCAGATTTTTTGGAAGAGATACAGCCATATCTAGATAGTCTACCATCGGACAATGGAGAGGTGATTGGTATAAAGAAGACGGATCAAGTTCAAAAAGCGTATGCTTTCATTATCAATTCACTTATACAAGGAAAGGGTACTAATCAGTTTTGTAGACTCGTCAACTAAGACTGCCCAGCTAAATTTACGAACTGTAAGCTGAAGTGCCCGTAATACACATTTCACTAGATACTCAGTTACCATTGAAGCAGGTTAACAGGGAGGGTGTGACCACAAAGTACACCCAGTAGGAGGGAGCATTTTATTTCTTACCGTCGAGTAAATTAGATATCATGAGGCACCCAACCTTTTTTATTAAACCGAGCCGTTCATTACTTGATAAAAAATTCAGAAAATGCTTACGCAAGATCTGCTCTCTGGAGCCACAAAAAGTTCTCTAGATAAGAGTTAAAAGTACATAGAGATGGTAACTCTACATAGCACTTTGTTTTACAGATAGCACAATTCGTTAAGATGTACACTCCAATTACAACAATATTATAGGCTAAAGAGCTTACAGAATACTTAGATGATATGTCGTAGAGTAACCCTAAAGAAAACCAAACCATCATTTGGCAACTCACATTTTAGTTTACAAATCCATAAAACAGAGTTTATAACAAAATCTATACAAGAGCAAGGACTATCACACAGGTACATAGAGCCTGACTAATACATTAGTGGTTCAGCGAACTACAAAAGCGATTTAAAGGTCAAATGAATTATCGTATAAATACCAATACAAAAACTATTGAAGATTTATATTTCCAGCAATAGTTCCATGCTCAACCAAATTATTTTGCTTCTAGAACACCAGTCAAATGAAAGGAAGGACTAATAAGACTACTAGCAAGGTAGCAATTTTTAAAAGGTTAGTAAAAAAATTAATTAGAATCACAACAAATAACTCAAAATCATTAGTGTGTACAGGACAATAAAAACCACTACAAAGTGTAGTAGTAGGATTCTCCTGAAACAATCCCAGCGACTGAAGAAAGTTTATAACACCACAACATCACACAGTACAAAACTGTCATGTAATAGACATTTGACCAGCCTAAGGGACACTACACAATTGCATTGGCAGCACTAGCAATTCGAGGCCACAGGTCAGCGCATTCCTTGCCAATTGGTCCAGTGATAGCAGATCCTGAAGACGAGTGGCAAAATTATAAGCATATGTAAAACAGATTATGTAAGCAAACCAACTTCTTTAGATGGCAACTAAAATTAATCATATTTATCAAATTAAAGAAATTCAGAGAATCAAAGAGTTAGTAGTGCTCACAGATAGGCACAGTAATGCATGTATATTTAATATCAGAAACAACAACTGAAATATTTCATACACAGCTACGTTCATTGACACACAAATTTCTAAAAGTGAAGGCAAAGAGGAATATGTAGAAATTTGGAAAGACGTACCTTTCATCTCTCCCTTTGGATTGACAATCACGCCAGCATTATCTATAGTAGAGAAAATAATGACATTATTAGAGTTCAATGGAATTATTAAATTACCGAAGCAAAGACAACACTAGAATGATAGAGATAAACGGTTGATTTGTCTAATGAAAAAGGGACTCCTAGATGGAGAAGCTACAAACAGAACCATCAAGGAATTAAAAGAAATCGTGCAGCACTTATAAAATATGTGATAATAAACAAAACAAAACAAAATACTGATCTCCATCGAATCAGAGAAAATCATCTAAAAATCACAAAGAATTACTTCGGATATAGATGTGACAAAAGACGTTTACTATGGTTCATAGAGAACAAAATAGAGGACCGCTGACTTTCAGCGAGAAAAATGACCCTTGAATGCAAGAAAATGAGGTGTAGACGTGGCAAAAAAAAAACACTGGTCCCAGGAAAGAATTATACAAAAGAAACGTCCACGTTGTTCTGCAAAGTGTAGGAAAGTAAAAAAAATTGAAGGATTGCTAAAAAGGATGCTGGCTTAGAAGTGTAGATCCTAAGTTTCCTAACTTGGATTGATTTTCGCAAGCAACTTAAATCAAACAAGAATCTAGTTTTTTATAGTATAAAGCATACAATGAATGAACAACTTAACGAGATTAAGTATTTATTTTTCAGCAAACGGTTAAAACATTCAATGACAGCAAAGTATGCATGGTCAATGATATTTATTGGATTAAAATGTCAAACTTTTTTTTGCAATAATCTGAGATACTGATGATGAAAACAAAAAGGTAAATAAAGACCACAAAAATACAATACAAATGAACAAGCACCATACAAATAGCAGACTATATGTGATACCAAAAACGTTTGTTCCATGGCCAATCCCAAATGGTATATGCTGCAAAGCAGCTATACAAGGAGAAGGAATATGGGACTTCTCCAGTTGGAATCAATTGCAAACCATGCAAGAGATCCATCAACATAATCAAAGATTTATTTGGAAAGTCTTAATTGGAACATATGATTGCTTCATCAAGTTGAGGATGTTTAAATCCTTCAAGCACATCCTCCCTTGCAATGAACAAATAACATAACAAACACTTCACACAAAAGTCTAGCATAGTTAGATATGTATGCATTATTAAAATTGAAAAATTATAAGAAAAATTAAATATATGTATTTAAAGAGAGATTAATTCTAGACAATTGAATTTCACAACACCATTATAAACCCCAATCGTATGGTATATAATTGGTATGTTCGGCAAAGCGTCCAGGTTTGCCTAGGCAGCATTCAGATGGTTAAAACATCACGGGCAAGCTGAAAACGCTCCTCCCTAACAATGATTGCGAGCGACAAAATATCTAACCATAATTTGTGTGAGCAACAGTCCAACGCTCAATTTCTTGCAGTTAATCGCCAACGATAAAAAGCTCAGCATTGGTAATCAACGCACTCCCAAACGCTACAATTGTCAAGAAGATTTAGGAGATGGCAACTGACACAACAAGCAACAAAAAAAGGGTTGTAACCAATACCAATATCAAGAATTGGTGAAAATGTTTGTCCCATGGCCAGTCCCAAATGATAAATGCCGCAACACAGCTACATAAGGCGATGGAATATGGCACCTCATCACGATGGAGAATCTATTGAGATCCATCAACATCTTGAAGATTTTTGTGCAACGTTTACTTTGGAATATGCAAACATGGTCGAGTTTGCTCCATTAAGTTAAGCAGATCTTCAGCCAGAAAATCACACTCCATTGCATAAAATAAAAATAGGAACGTTGAACATAACCTCAATATTTGAAAGAAATAAATTATTCAACCAGACTTTTTTCTTATAGAAAACTATTGAATAAGATAAGACTAACGTATTATTTGAAAAAGATGGATATTTATGATGGTGAAAATGTTTGTCCCATGGCCAGTCCCAAATGATAAATGCCACAATGCAGCTACATAAGGCGATGGAATATGGCACCTCTTCACGGTGGAGAATCTATTGAGATCCGTCAACACCTTGAAGATTTTTTTGCAACGTTTACTTTGGAATATGCAAACATGGTTGAGTTTGCTCCATTAAGTTAAGGGGATCTTCAGCCAGAAAATCACACTCCGTTGCATAAAATAAAAATAGGAATCATGTACATAACCTCAAGATTTGAAAGAAACAAATTATTCAACAAGACCTCTTTTATAATGGAAAGATAATTAATAGGATAGACTGAGAAGTATTTAATTGAAAGAGATGGATACTTATGATGGTGAAAATGTTTGTCCCATGGCCAGTCCCAAATGATAAATGCCGCAATGCAGCTACATAAGGCGATGGAATATGGCACCTCTTCACGATGGAGAATCTATTGAGATCCGTCAACATCTTGAAGATTTTTGTGCAACGTTTACTTAGGAATATGCAAACATGGTCGAGTTTGCTCCATTAAGTTGAGCAGATCTTCAGCCAGAAAATCACACTCTGTTGCATAAAATAAAAATAGGAACGTTGAGCATAACCTCAATATTTGAAAGAAATAAATTATTCAACCAGACCTTTTTTCTTATAGAAAACTATTGAATAAGATAGACTAACAAGTATTATTTGAAAAGATGGATATTTATGATGGTGAAAATGTTTGTCCCATGGCCAGTCCCAAATGATAAATGCCACAATGCAGCTACATAAGGCGATGGAATATGGCACCTCTTCACGGTGGAGAATCTATTGAGATCCGTCGACATCTTGAAGATTTTTTTTGCAACGTTTACTTTGGAATATGCAAACATGGTTGAGTTTGCTCCATTAAGTTAAGGGGATCTTCAGCCAGAAAATCACACTCCGTTGCATAAAATAAAAATAGGAATCATGTACACAACCTCAAGATTTGAAAGAAACAAATTATTCAACCAGACCTCTTTTCTAATGGAAAGATAATTAATAGGATAGACTGAGAAGTATTTAATTGAAAGAGATGGATACTTATGATGGTGAAAATGTTTGTCCCATGGCCAGTCCCAAATGATAAATGCCGCAATGCAGCTACATAAGGCGATGGAATATGGCACCTCTTCGCGATGGAGAATCTATTGAGATCCGTCGACATCTTGAAGATTTTTTTGCAACGTTTACTTTGGAATATGCAAACATGGTTGAGTTTGCTCCATTAAGTTAAGGGGATCTTCAGCCAGAAAATCACACTCCGTTGCATAAAATAAAAATACGAATCATGTACACAACCTCAAGATTTGAAAGAAACAAATTATTCAACCAGACCTCTTTTCTAATGGAAAGATAATTAATAGGATAGACTGAGAAGTATTTAATTGAAAGAGATGGATACTTATGATGGTGAAAATGTTTGTCCCATGGCCAGTCCCAAATGATAAATGCCGCAATGCAGCTACATAAGGCGATGGAATATGGCACCTCTTCGCGATGGAGAATCTATTGAGATCCGTCAACATCTTGAAGATTTTTGTGCAACGTTTACTTTGGAATATGCAAACATGGTCGAGTTTGCTCCATTAAGTTAAGCAGATCTTCAGCCAGAAAATCACACTCCGTTGCATAAAATAAAATAGGAACGTTAAACATAACCTCAATATTTGAAAGAAATAAATTATTCAACCAGACCTTTTTTCTTATAGAAAACTATTGAATAAGATAGACTAGCAAGTATTATTTGAAAAAGATGGATATTTATGATGGTGAAAATGTTTGTCCCATGGCCAGTCCCAAATGATAAATGCCACGATGCAGCTACATAAGGCGATGGAATATGGCACCTCTTCACGGTGGAGAATCTATTGAGATCCATCAACATCTTGAAGATTTTTTTGCAACGTTTACTTTGGAATATGCAAACATGGTTGAGTTTGCTCCATTAAGTTAAGGGGATCTTCAGCCAGAAAATCACACTCCGTTGCATAAAATAAAAATAGGAACCATGTACATAACCTCAAGATTTGAAAGAAACAAATTATTCAACCAGACCTCTTTTATAATGGAAAGATAATTACTAGGATAGACTGAGAAGTATTTAATTGAAAGAGATGGATACTTATGATGGTGAAAATGTTTGTCCCATGGCCAGTCCCAAATGATAAATGCCACAACGCAGGTACATAAGGCGATGGAATATAGCAACTCTTCACGATGGAGAATCTTTTGAGATCCGTCAACATCTTGAAGATTTTTTTTGCAACGTTTACTTTGGAATATGCAAACACGGTTGAGTTTGCTCCACTAAGTAGAGGAGATCTTCAGCCAGAAAATCACACTCCATTCATAAAATAAAATAGGATAGAGTGATAAATATTAATTTGAAAGAGATGGATATTTGAAAGAAACAAATTATTCAACCAGAGCTCTTTTCTTATAGAAAGATATTTAATAGGATAGACTGATAAATGTTTATTTGGAAGAGATGGATATTTATGATCTATACAATATAGTATTCAAGATTGCCATGCAAAATTTACTACAACGTGCCAAAGCTTAAAGGTAAGGGGCTGTTGTATTGTAAAAAAGATCGAGATAGTAGGCGATATAACTAACAACAGAACATTATTAATGGTTTCAAACAAATACATAAAAACAATGGGTAATCGTTGAATTGCTAATAGGGTGGTAAGACAAGTAAAAATGTTTGTCCAATGGCCAGACCCAAATGCTAAATGCCGCAACGCAGCTATATAAGGCGATGGAATATGGCACCTCTTCCATATGGAGAATCAGAAGCACGGTCATAAACGCTACAAGAGATCCGTCAACATCTCAAAGATTTAATTGCAACGCTTACTTTGGAATACGCAAACATGATTGAGTTTGCTCCGCCTAGTTGAGAAGACATTCACCCAGAAAAATCACCCCCATTGCATAGAGAATTACTAGAACGAGCTACATAGACAATACTTTAAATAAAAAGATACTTTTGTTTCAGGAAATGTCATATTTAATTAGGAAGTTAAAAATGTGAACAAAAAGACATAATATCTACATAACTTGAATACACGAGACAGACATGTTGTATAATCAAATTGCATAATGGCAGACCTTAAAATGTGTCATCGACGTCATAAAGTAGATATAGGAGATATGGGAGACGGTAAACATAACATCAGAAGAAATGTTTTTTTCAAACCAAAATCACACAAAAGGATGAAATGTTTGTCCCATGGCCAGTCCCAAATGGTAAATGCCGCAACGCAGCTACATAAGGCGATGGAATATGGGACCTCCTCCACATGGAGAATCAGATGTAGAGGGTAAACTCTGCAAGAGATCCGTCAACATCTGAAAGATTTATTTGCAACGTTTACTTTGGAATATGCAGACATAGGCACATAGCTGAGTCTGCTCCGTTAAGTTGAGGAAATTTTCACCCGGAAATCATCCTCCGTTGCATGACACGAAAAGAGAGCGTACTATTTAACAGAACATTTTACTAAAACGATGTGTTTGTCTCCGTACAAAAAAAGACAAATATGATTGAAGGATTCGTGTATCTTAACATTGAAAGATAAATACAGTACCGCCTGGACTAAGTGCAAAAGCCAGAAATTATCATTCGGACGCGGACGTAACGAAATAGAGCTATATTTGAAACCATTGAGGTAAGGACGAGCTCAACATACAGATTATTGGATACGTCAGCAAGTGGAGTAGCGGATAAGCAAAAATAGGGCTGTCTACCTTCGAAGTACATGAATACACCATCCTTTCGGCGCCATGGCTTCCGCTGCCTGACGATGACAGCGGGCATGACCTTCTTCCTGAGATCGGGCTTTCCCTTCTTCACTGTTGCCATAACCATGTCACCGACGCAGGCGGACGGAAGACGGTTGAGGCGTCCCTTAATCCCCTTGACGGAGATGATGTACAGGTTCTTCGCCCCAGTATTGTCAGCGCAGTTCACCGTGGCTGCCACTGGAAGACCCAGTGACATCCGGAACTTGTTACCGGCGCTCCCTCCCCTTCCTGTGACAGAACGACTAAATCCATTAGGCTGATCCGAGAAAACAAACGATCAGAGATGCCGGAGGAGGAAGTTCTGGATAGAAAGCTAGTGGATTCAAAGCGGAGGATATGATCTGGAGAGGCATCGAGACGACGCTTACCTCGTTTCGACATGGCGGCAGCTCTCCCAGCACTGGGGCAAGGGTTTTACATCGTGGTGTTGCCTAATTTATATCGGATCTAATTAGGGTCACCGTGAGAAAAGAGGCAACCGGCCACTCTCGTTATTTTTTTTCTTTCTGATATACCTCTTTTTACGATACGAGGAGGGGTCCAGCCGGTCTTAGGGTTGCAACTAGGTCGTAATTTTCTCTACCCTTCCAAATGTTTGAGATTTAAACCCATTACCTAGGTTACAACGAGCGATAAACTTATCAATTGAGCTATACCTAGGTTACAACGAGCGGTAAACTTATCGATTGAGCTAACTGTTAAGTATGTTCTCATTACTTTTCGTCTGATTTAAAGGATTACATAATCTTAAGATTATCGGCAAAATATGATACGGGTTGTAACAATATAGGAGAGCTACAATTATATCATCTCCTTCGTCAATTGAGCTCTCATTAGCCATGCATGTCTTGCTAAACACCTTGATGGGTGGGTTGAGATTCTTCCTATGATTCATAGTGATCATCGATTGCACTGTTTCATTTTATCAATGCATGTCTTTGCATTCATTCCCCTCTTAGTCGAGAGCTTTGTGCCTCAACATTGTTCAGCTTGTCTGGGAAACTAGATGTCCAATGTAAAGAGTTGTACATAGACTTAAAGCCACTATATAAGTTTTATGTTGTGGGACACGTAGTATGTGGGAGATCAATCTGACATGTTTGGTAGAAAGAGAGATACCACTTGCGGTGGCTTTTTAGTAGCAGATGTGACACCTTTTCTTTCCACCATTATTTGATGGGAACTTAGATGAGTTTGGAAATTGATGTCCCTCAGTCTTTGATGTTGATGTCTCCCTTGTATAATGATGTACCCACCTCCATGGCACCTGCTTGAGGGGAACCATTTTGAAAATGTGGAATGCAAGTTAGAGAATTTCAAAATTTGTATACCAATCCTAGGCTACCTCCAAAAACCAAAGGAAATCCAAAAAGTATATGCCATTATCCATATCTAAGGCTCATTATCCTTAGGGTCAAGGTGAGACCTTCAATTCATGGAGCCAACGCAGGTCCCTGCTTAAGAAATCTTGAAGCTCCACTTGTTGTTTCCCTTCTCTCAGTCCTTGGCCCGAGTTGTATGATGTAGAAACTCGTCCCATATATGGTTCAAAGGTTGAGTCCCACCCCAATAGCAATGGTGTATTTTAGGTTAACTATTAAAAATAAAATATAATTCACTCAATGATTGCCTTTGGGTTCCTCCTCTTGTTGTCAACTTGTTTTCCCTTCCATGACGACATTATATCAATTTGAAAATCCTTTTTCTCCAAAACTAGACTTAGGGACTCGGGTCACAATTGCATGAACGACTTATTCCTTAGTTGTTATAGTTGGTACAAAGGAGATGATTGAATCTTAGTGCCCAGTGCTCAATACACCTCATGGAAAGAGTTTCCCCTTGGTCTGCTATCATTCTTGCTTAGTGAATTTCCTTGAAAAGATGTGGTTCTCACAGTCCTATCATCAAGAATCACACATGGAATCTTGTTCTCTGTCATCATTCTATTTGTGAAATTTGAATTTCCCTTTGAGAATAAATGGGTGTACAAGGTGAAACGGAAGCCAGATGGTTCTATTGGTCGCTTTGTAGCAAGGTCCATGGCCAAAGTCACCAATAAAAGGGAATCAATTACTCTAAAATGTTTAATTCTATCTGCCCCTGCTTAGGATTTTTTACCTTATTGAGCTTGCATTCCCATCCCAATGAGGAATAAATACACGTACACATTTCTAATTCTTTCCTTGTTGGGGACCAATGCTTCTACATCATGGTGAGAAGTTGACTTTTCCTTTACTACCGTGCTTGACTATCATTGCCTTTATTTGAAGGTTAGTTTTTGCCAAGGGAAATTATTTAACTGATACATCAATTCTTTATGTTAGTCTTGATTTAAGGATGGGTCCATAATGATTAGGTCAGAAAATTAGGTGTTTGGGCTTGTAAATTGATCAAATAGGCACCACCCATATTTGAATTCAATAAAAAAATACAGATCTGATATCAGATTTAAATACAATAAACGGATCCAACCAGACACTATAAAAATAAGTAAAATCTCCTAACTTTAAAATATTATAATTATGGTTAACAAATAGATTTTCCATATGACATACATTATTTATTTCATTTTTTACAGCAAAATTTGTATATTTGAGTTATGTATTTTTATATATGAATACCATACGTTTATAATGTATGCATATAATTGTCTAATCAAATGTTATGGGATTGAGTTCAAATTTGAAATTTTAGCATTCATGTTAAAATATGAATCCACTGAATAGTATCTTTCTTAAAAATGGATTGGAATGTGGAGGGAATGCTCAAATTTTAGGTATCCATTAAAGTTGAAAGTTTGATTTGGGTTGAGAAAAAAAATCTCTTTGTAAGAAAATCACCATGTTCCATCAACTAAGTGAAGCATGTGTCATTTTGATTTATTACAGGTGAGATTATAGCATTTGCCCATGGTCTTGGGTTCCAACGTGTCATAGTGGTTATAATTTCACAGATTATTATGATATTTTCTCAACTTGAGTATTTTGTGGAGGACAACATCAGACTATTATCATGATTGCTACTGAGGGAGTCAAATAAACAAATTGTTAACTTGATTATAAATAATCAATTAAAAATATAATGTTATATTACCTATGTAAAAACATGAATGCATGGCCTTCATCCATATGTTTTTCTTTAATATGAGATATTTTGTAATAGATGAGTAGTGTTTCTTCTATACTTATGTCTTAATGACAATTGCAATGAGGTTTGGGACAACAAATAGCATCACCTTATTACACATCAAGGTTGTTATGCTTAAACCTGACATGATCTATGAGAAGTCCTCATTATATCTTCCTCACACAACATCATGTGGTACTTGTGATATGATGTCAAAGATACAAGCAAAACACCAAAAACAAGTATCACATTTTGACAACATTTCTTCAACAGCACACGTAACAACTTCACCATCTTGTTTTTTAATAGAAAAATTGGAATGGAAGTGTGGAGAAGAATGATTTCATTTTATTAGATATACAAAAGGAAATATTACTTTGAAAAGGAGTAATTTCACTTGATACAACGTGATATTTATCTGTGTTTTTGGGGGAAAGTTGTATCTATTGAGTTTTTGACCGGTGTACATCAATTGTTGATTACAAATTAAGTATTGTATGCTTAAGATACAATCAAGCCTGGATTTGTGGGATGCAAACATCAACCTTTAAAAGATAGGTAGATATTAAAAATTGTGAAATTTCATCTCATAATGTCAATCACCAAATTCCATCTCATACTGTCACAACCACCAATTAGCATTCCATGTATTATGAGATTGTAGGAAACAAATTAAAGCTATGTCTAGTCATATTCCTAGACTTTTTAGGGGGGGGAAGTGGTGTTGTTCCTATGCCTCTTATGGAAATCCACCATCCAGCACGTTCCCACACCAAGTCATTTATTCAAGAAAGATTTTTCTTTAATTGGACGTTGCCTTTTTCTTGAGTGTTGCTTTATTTACCAGTAAAGGTGTTATATATGACAATTCTTCTAAAGATTATTATAATTGATATATTCCAGTCAATAATCAATCTAACCTTGTCTCTTATATACATTGCATTCCTCCTACATGTACTAAAGCTCCAGTTGGTTTGCAAGATTATACATATGATAGGATTTTAATCTCATTATTGATCAAAAAACCACATTTGTTTGTAGAAAAATCATATTAAGATTGTATTTTCAATCGCATGAGAGTAGAGATGAGTATTCAGTTGGGATTCAGGTCTATTGAGTTAGGTAGGGCCCTACTCATATATATATATATACATATTTCAATTGGTTATTGGCGGGCTATATACCTAAATAATATTTACAAAAGTCATCTCATACATGGCCCACATGAATGTTTTGATCTTTGAATCAGGTTTGTCCAGTCTAAAAAACATGAAAAGATGAGGATATTTTTAAATCCATACGTACATAAAAATTTTGATTGGAATATTATTGCTCAAAAATACTTAGCTAGACATGTAAGAATATGGTGTCTATTGGTATTTTGTGGATCATATGTGATAATCATCAGTCTTATTTTCAAATAAAAAAATTAGTAGTAGTAGCATTGTAAGGGTGGTGGATGAATTGTCATGAGTATTTGGAATAAATAAAAGTAGATACTATAAAGTAAATAAGTACTTATAGTAGTTCAGGTTTTTGTAACTATTTATTCATGTTTTGTTTCTCTATTAACCATTGTGAAATTGTTAAACAATTAAATATGGTTTGATTTAGTATGGTCAAGTCTGGTTCGGCCCTAAAACATAAACATGCTACAATTATGGTCCAAAATTTTTGCTAACTAGACATGATTTCTATATCATCATTACTAAACTTGATGGTGGAATTGTGGCCAAGCTAATTTATAAACTAGTATGCACTCCTATTTCAAAAGTAATAAAATATCACTATATAGTATCTAGGGTGAGAAGATCTCTATTTATACAACTAGACAGGACAACATTGGACAAGACATTTAAGCAAATTTGGTTTTGGACCAAATCTATGATGGTCTGATTTGCCATATGCATTTATTAGTTTATGTGTTCAGTTCGATCCAGTGTGAATCGTAATTACTAGAGACCAAACGATTACACAATGTTTGTAGTTGTGATTCTCCACCCCTAAATTGTTATAGGCCTAAGCTAACTCTCCCATTGCATATGTTTTTTGGTACATAGGGCTTCCTTATTACACTCCATGTAAGTTCCTCAAATTTTATAATGTTGGATTCTAAATAATAATAGTTTGTTGAGTTTCTCATAAATTTCAATCAAAGTAATACTAGAATGATGAAATATTTGACAAATATGACTCTAATTGAATTAGAAATGAAGCTCTAGACTTAGAGTAGGTCTCCAACTTAAGGAAACAATGCATTATTGAGCAAATATGTTGATTGAGGCTTCAATTTAGACATATGATGACAATGCCTTGATTTCATAATTGCAAATATAATTAAGCTTATGGACTTATTGGAAGACCAGGGATTGAGCCATGAACCCTAGAACCCAATTCAGTCCCAATTGGGTAAATTGGGGTTTACATGTCACGACTCGTTCCTAACTTTGATGGTAATCCTAGAGATTTAAGATAATCTTAATGCTTGTCATGTTTTTGTTAGTAATATTTTATTATGTACTTTATATTAACTTTGGTAACCTTAAATACTTATTTGGGCAACTCATAATCATGACTTAACCATACTATAAAGATTCAAGTTGGGGTTAATATAACATTAACCCATACATGTGTGCAAGAAGAGAGTTAATGACATTGGAGGAAATAATTAATAAATGATTTTTTATTTAAGAATATTATCAAAATAACATTGTAGGAGTGTATATAATTCAATTACAAGTCTAAAAAATAATAATGAACCAAATCGGAGTTAAAAATGAGAGAGTTATGCCCTTTTTAGTAAACATATACAGACATTGTGACCCGCAGGCGACGCCGCGACCGCGACGCTGCATCGACACCGCGACCCACGATGCTAGGACCACGACCGACACTGTGTCTACACTGGGACTGTGACGCTGCATCGATACTCTAACCCACGATGCTAGGACTGTGACCGATGTTGCGTCGACACCGCGACCGCGATCACCGCCGCCCAAGACAGTAAATCATAGAACGATCTTATCTCGAGCTATGCTTATCCGTTTTCAACGAAATGAAGTACGTTGGAACCAAGATTCAATCCTCTATCATCCCAAACATCTTGCTTGACAAGAAGGCGACCTAGAAGGTGATTTCTAGGGCAATTTTTGGGAAAGAGCGTGAAGAACGACAAAAATCAAAAGGGGTTGTTATAGATTCGACTTGGTAAGTAGGTTTAACCCTTGATTCTTCCTTTTCTTCACTATCCCTTGCTCGATATCCCTAATCCAGTGGTTTTGAGATTTGTCTTGACCCCCAATCTTATCTTCTACCTATAGCAGATCCTCTTTAGG
Organism: Alisma plantago-aquatica; assembly: GCA_963693085.1. Taxonomy (NCBI): domain Eukaryota; kingdom Viridiplantae; phylum Streptophyta; class Magnoliopsida; order Alismatales; family Alismataceae; genus Alisma; species Alisma plantago-aquatica. The sequence continues at coordinate 110,422,832 of OY856411.1, forward strand.
GCTGAGAAACACATTAAAGGGTTGTTTGAAACGAGATCTTGAGGTTTAAAGCTTGATCCTGTCTTGTGTGAGCTAAGATCCGAGATTAGTTGGTGAAAGGGCTAAGATCAATGATCTTGGATGAATTTTGTGAGTAGATAATCATCTCTTAAACTTGATTTAAAGCATACCAATTCAAAAATAGTTTCCAATGTTTGATTCTTGCTCTATGATATTTGTGATGCTTTGCCTAAACGTATGTGGTGAAAATCAGCACTTGAAATGCTTCATTAATCATATTAATAGTGATGTATTACCTGATGCGTTCTCTAGAGGTGATACACACTAGCCGATTTGACTCGACTCGATGCACCCCACGAGATTGGAACACACAGGTGGGAACTTTCAAAATTTATATTGGCCCTAACCAAGTCAATCACAAAACTAACAGGTCGCCCGCAAACGCACGGGGCACTGTTGTAGTATAGGTGATTGGCAAGAAAAGGGGTCGGTCCTCAGGGATAGAGGGGGCACTAGAGCTAGGGTAGTGTTTTCTATGTTCCTAGTGTGGATATTAGGGTATAAGGGTTTTAAAAGGGGTTTGTTTGTTGATTACTCTAAATGAACAAGCAAGAAAGGTAGAATTAAACCTAAGTTATCTTGAATAAGCAAAATTAGCAAACTAGATTAACAAACTATCTAAGCAAGGGCAAGAGTAAGCTACACTATACTAGACAAGCAAGAAGCAATGTAGAAGCTAAGTTAACCACTAGAAAGAGCAACAACCTAAGTTAACACTAAAGAGAATAACTAAGCATTTAATTAGGTTAAGCAAAAGCAACTAAACTAGACTAGCATGAACAAGCAAGCAAAGCAAGTTGGGTTTTAAAAAGATGATTAAGGTAGGTGGGCCTTTGGGGGTGTAACTTTGATATTAGTTGGGGGAGGTTATTGGACGAGCATGATTCTCATTTTACATCTAGATTACCAAACCAAACAATAAGACAAAAGCTATAAGAATGTACCCTATACTACTAGTGGAAGACTAGGGTTGTGGCAACACAACCCACTATCACACAGACAGCGAGGTGTTACGCGAAAACGTGCGGAAATCACCATAACCACAGATTATCAAAAACATGGGTTAATTAAAACCGATTGTGGAAGAACTGATAAACTGAGAAACAATTACATTCGAGTCCAGATCCTACAAGAAATTAGGTTATATACATATCCATACAAGCCTGGATACATGTCCATAGCATAGAGCAACAGCTGTCTTGTCATCGCATGAGTTCATCACCTGTTTATACATAAAGGCCCACATCCGGCCAACAGCAGGATATACAAAACATCTACAGTTGTACATCGTGAAACAACGTCAAAACACCTCCAAGGACCTGAGAGTACAGGGATGACTCTAGACTTTACTACAAAACTTCCAAAACAGCAGCATATCCAACGCTTGCCTTCTACTGTTCTTCTAGCTGCTCGGCCGCAACTCCGCGATCACCACCATGTCTAGCTTGACCACCTAAAAAGGGTGTAAACCAGTGGGGTGAGACAATTGAACATTGTCCCAGTGGGAGGCATAACTCCCCGCCAAAACTACAAAACCTCAGCTGTATATAAAGTAGTTAACTGTTAAAAGTATAACAAGAGCAGTTATAAGATAAGACTGTTCATACTTATCAAGCTTACTAAAAGTACTCAGTCATTTATCCAACTATTTCCTTATGAAACATGATTAATAAGATAGGATGTATAAAGCTTACCACATAAGAGAAATGTACAAGCAACTACAAGATGCGAATAAAGTTAACTACACAAACAAGGCCTCAACCAATGTTTCGTGTTTGTTCTAAGTGGTAATTACTAAACGGATGGATTACGTTTTATTATGCCATGAGGAAGTGAACCGTACCGTTCAAATCCAACCTTCGGCTGTGAAGCCCATAACCGGTGCCATACAAGGTCAGTGGAAGAGCCGGAATCCACGACCTCACCCCTCGTGGTCAGTACACGAGAAACAAAGTAGGACCGCAGTCTCATGCTCAAGTGGCCTTTAGCCACAGGGTCAGCTCCTCAGGCTACCCTCTGCCTAGCCCGCCTCGGTACAGGTCACGACACTAGTAAAACTGAGCCACAGGCCTGATCACCGTGCTCTGAGCCATGAACTCATTCATGCTCATCATATCACATATCCAGAGCCATGGGCTTGTTCACCATGCTCATCACATATCCGAGTCTGCAACCGCAGATGCCCTCGTTTACCTCTCTATTTGAGGCTAGGAGAAACCTCACATATTCAAAAATATGCGCTCCGGGTTAACCCGCAGGGAACCCATTTCACCATCACCAAGTCCTGACGATGATGGATCTATGGCTAGGGCAAACTACATGATAGATTTCACTGTGATTAATTAGTATCTTTTAGATGGATTGCAAGATTCAACCAAGTTGTATAACATGCAAGCTATAAAAGGAAATAAACAATCATGAATTCAACATTATGCTTTCACTATAATTCACATCACACTGATCCATCACAAGGACCCCATATCACATGTTATCACTTGGCCTCTTGCCAATCATCCAGATCCATCTCAAGGATCATCACATACCATGGGATCTCAATCCCTCATCACATAGTGCCACTGCCTCTCAAGGCTTATATCATCATCATGGAACATCATTCATAATATACATGTCATCTCATTGTTCTCATATTAACATTCCTCATAGCCTTTCATTTGGCTATGCTTTACCTGCATGGTTAGCATCATTCAATAATCATAGGCTCAACCAGAAAGACTATGCTTACCAACATGGAGTGACATAAAGGATTCTACACTTGTCAATCATACATCAACTGATGATCATGTGCATAAGACACATTATAAGACAAGCTGTTTAATCATACTTATCATTATTATTCTTATCATTAGCAACTAACCATGATGATTAGGTCCAAGCATTTAGTCATGTTGGATTTAAAGAACAATATTACCATTATCATTTAGCAAGCAAGAACATGTATAACAGTCTACTTTCCATGAACCGTGAAACCCTCACTATAGGTACTCAACAACCCTCACTAAAGCTTGTACCGAGTAGGGCTCATTCTTACCTAAAGCTATGTTGGGTGTGCATCCTGCCGGGCGTGCAGCCTGTCAGGCGTGCAACCTGTCGGGCGTGCAGCCTGTCGGGCGTGCAGCCTGTCAGGCTGGTTTCGGGCAAGATGTTTCTTAAGCATGTCGTGTAGGGGATCTAGGTCAAGAGGGCTAGCGAGCATCACCTCCCCATGCCCATATCTTCTAAGGTACATATCAAACAAGGGTTGTCTACTACCTCACACACATGGACACCCGAAACCCTAGAGAAGGGTCACCACCAAACCGAGCTCACCCTTCTAGCCCATGGTGAGAAGAGGGTCTTGCTCAAGCAACTAGGACACAAGCTCACCTCAATCGACTAAGAAGGAGGGGTGTTGCTTATGGCACTAGAAGCCCAAACTCACTCTTCTAGACCAAGGGCAGAAAGGAGTGTTGCTCACCTACAAACCCTATATCACAAGGATCGGCCAACATGAAAGCTAAACAAGAACCAAGCTACTAACGTGCATATAAACAAGATCATAGCAAGAGATAAAGTAATTACGGTTAGAAGTTATGCAACCTGCCTTAAGTTCCAAGCTCCAAGGAAGAAGAAGAACTCCAAGCTTCAAGGGATGTCGACCACCACTTGCTCCTCCAAGGTGTGTCGGCCACCAAGCTTGCTCCTTCAAGGGTGTATCGGCTGACACAAGCAAGGAAAGGAGGGAGTATCGTGCACTCAAGGTGGAGAAGGAAACTAAAGGATCAAAGGAACTCAAAAGCAAGGGAAAGAACCACCTATATAGAAGGAAAGGGAGGAGAAAACAAGGTGGAGCATGGTAAGGTGTCGCCCACCTAGGGACACTTGTCCTAGAGCTCAAGCCACCTACTCTAGCAAGCCTTATACACTTGTCCAAGATATGCACCAAGTGTCCACTAAACAAGGTCAAGGTTGGATCAAGCATCATGGGCGACACAACAAGCTTGCAACTAGGGCGACGCACCTCACATGTTGGTCGACACACTCACCTCTAGGTCGACACACACCTCTCTTGGGCGACACAAGGCTCAACCAAGCCCAAACAAGGCACCTCAAGGCCCAAACAAGCTCATCCAGGCCCAAAAGAACTCAAGCAACAATCCCAAGCCTTCCCTCAACCTTAGAGGAAGCAAAGAGAGAGAGGAACACCTCATAAGGTGGCAAACTTGCCCACAAAACCCTAGACTTGGGTTATTTGCAAGTAGCACCTTCAACTCTCAACAAAGCACAACCAAACCCTAATCACCACTAAAGGTGATCAGCAAGCACCAAAGCACCAGGGTTAAGCAAAGCAAATAGGGTAAGCCCTACCGAAGGTCAGGGTCCTTACAATCTAACCCCCTTTAAGGGATTTTGTCCCCAAAATCTGAAGAGAAAAGTGGTGTGCTCCTGCTAGAGGCTTGCAACAAGTGCAATCCACGAGGTCGGGAGGCACGATATATGGGATTGTGCTTTCAAAATTTATATGGTCCCACACTAACTACCTATGTCTACTAAGACACTACGCCCGCAAGCGCACGGGGTCGTGTCGTAGTATAGGTGAGGCGGCAAGTACGGGGTCGATCCGCGAGGATAAAGGGGGCGCTAGAGTTAGACAGCGTGAGCTATGTTCCTAGTGCGTAGAGTAGGGTTTTAGGGTTTTAAGATTGATTGTTGGTTGATTATGCTAATGAACAAGTAAGAAATGTGAAAAGGAAACTAAATTATGAAAGAACAAGCAAACTAGCAGACTAAGTTATCAAACTAAATAAGCAGGAACAAGAAGGGTTACCCTACTCTAGCAATCCAAGAAGCAAGAACGAACTAGACTAACCACTAGCAAGAGCAAAAGCCTAAGTTAACACTAAAGAGTAAAACCAAGCAATTGACTAAGTTAAACTAAAGCAATTGAACTAAGCTAGCATTAACAAGCAGACTGAGTGATTAGGGTTTAAGCAAGGTGATTAAGGTGGGTGGGCCGTTTGGGAAATGTCACTTCGATTTTAGTTGGGGGAGTTCATTAAACATGCATGGTGCTCGATCCATATCTAGATTACCAAACCAAACAACAAGGGCAATGTCATTAGAACATACCCTATACTACTAGTAGAAGACTAGGGTTAGGTGTAGTTCTAGTGAGATTGGCCAAATCTAGGTTTCTAGGGTAAGTGATAGTGGACAATTGAGGGTTGAGGGTAGAGATGGGAGTGGAGATGAAGGGGGTAATCCTCATGCCACTAGCCACTCTAGCCTTTAGAAGGCCCTAGGCAATCGCATCACTCTCACTTACACTAGCCACTTAAATCTCACACTCATTTGTAAGAGGAGGGGTGTGTATGTAGGAACAAAGGGGGCTAGCTAGGGATCCACTTATTTGACCTAGGAGCCATTCCTAAGATTGCCACATACACCCCAATTCCTCCTAGAAATGAAGTGTCATCAAAAACCTCAAAACAAGCAATTCCTACAAGGAGCACAAACCACATGCAATAAGATAGGAAAAGAGATGGAAGCAAGAAGTAATCACCATAAATATGAATTGAGTTCATTACAAGAATCTATCCCCCAAAATGGTATCAAAGTAACATTTTAATCCCAAACAGCCCACCACAAGGGGCTTAGCTAGACATAGTCATGAAAGCAGGAAAAGAAGGGGGTAGAAGAGGAGGAAACTCCATGAAGCTTGATGAAGTGGCCTTCTTCTTCACCTCCAAGCAGCTGCAGACGTCCTCACTCCTCCAATGGTGTAGGGGTGCATGAAAATGGTGGAAGGGATGGATAGAAACCTAGAGAAACTAGGTTTCTATGGTGGAAATGAGTGGAAAATGGGTGGAAATGGGGTTGAATGCAAGGAAATGGGTGGATGGGAGCAATGGATGCAAGGGAGCAGCTGGGTGACTGTAACATCCCTGACCTGGGTTATGAGTTAACCCTAGGTGTTTTGCCTAAATATGTAATTAAATCTTCGTGATTAACTCTGAGCATGTAATTAAGTTTCTCAGAAACATATATCTCAGTATTTGCTCCTTTTTATTTAAAGTTGTAGCATTGTTTTGTTATACAGGGACCTATGTGCAATTTACCCCAGTTGAAAGGGTTAGCTTGCAATTTGCACATGATGAGATGTTCCTCTGATGTTTATACATCATGAGAATCTTTTTGGCAAAGTATGAGGGATTTCCCAAGCTAGGGCACCAAGGTGCAGCTGTGGAAGCAATCCCAGGGCTTGAAACCCTAATTTGGGGTAAAATGCAATTTACCCAAATTAAGGGATCCAAATTATAAAATATATCATCTAAAGTATCTTTTAGACTCTTTCCATCATTTAGATAAGAAATTATGAGGAAGTCACCTCATTTGAGTTATCAGGTTATGAAATATGCCTTGTGATTGAATAATCAGGGTATATGTGCAAAAGCCCTTTATGTATGTACCTTATTATTAGATTGTTCTTCCTTGCCTTCTTTTCTAGACCTTAAGATAAGGTTTGTCCTTAGAATAAATAGGAAGGGACGAGCAAGTAATGAGGGAAGGACTTAGTTGGAATTAGGGGAAACTTATGGGCCTTTAATGAAACATCACCCAAGTATTTATACACTTTACTTCTCTAAGCAAAGAAACCTTCCCTTCGTGCATATCACTGTTTCCTCTTTGCTTGGCCGACTAAGGACTATCTTGGAGCTCAAGAGGAACGACCAAGGGTGCAAGGTAGGTTTGAACCCCTCTTCTTGCCTAATTCCATGGTTAGAACTCGAATTCAAGGTCATCTTCATGGCTAACTCTTGAAACCCTACCTTTCTAGCCGTCTCTTTTCATCCTTCCTTGGAGTTTTCACCTTGGCCAACCTGTGGGAACTCAAGGACGCCATTGGAGCTTGGAGCTTGAAAGCTTGGAGCTCAAGAAGCAAGCTTTAGGCGGGTTTTATAACTCTAAACCCATGCTTTACTATGTACATCTCTTATATGCGGATAGAGGATAGCTCTTCATGTTTCTTTACTTTCCCTGCTATTCTGCAAGCAAATCCATGGGATATTCATACTGTTCTTGAGCTAGGAGATGAAGGCGTGATTTCCAAGAAAAACCCACCACTTTTCACTTCCTTAAACGGTCTCACCAGTTTGCTCTCTCGGTCTCAAGACCGCGAGGTGAGCAAACGGTCTCGAGACCGCGACAGGGAAAACGGTCTTCAAGACCATTTGGCCCCGTTGACCGAGCGTGGAACGTATAAGAAATCTGTTCCTAATTATATAGGCTAATTACCCTCAAATTTTGGGAGGCTAAATCCAAAGTAATCGGGAGATATGACCTTTTTAAGTGATAACTTTAAATGAATTTATTCCTGATTTTCAAACGGTCTGAAATTGCCTTTTTGGGCAAACGGTCTCAAGACCGTGTAAGGTCGTTGACCAAGCTTTTACCATATGAAATTACTGTTCAAAATAATGTTAATTAACAACTCACCAAGTTTTATGGTCTAATTCCAAACGGGCTAAGAGTTGAAGGGTGATTACTAGGGCTAACCCTATGTGAAATCAGTACTGAAATTATGGTGACCTAATTAGGGTTTTTAGGGTTGATTGACCTAAACGGTCTCAAGACCGTTTGGGGTCATCCAAACGGTCTCAAGACCGCGAGGGCAATCAACCATGACCGTTTGGAGGTCTGGGGTCAAGAATAGTTGACCAATTGAAGGTACAATTACACCAAATTACATTGCAATTAAATATTGATATAATCATCAACTCAAATTGTTCAACCTTGATGAATTTCCACTAGAATCCAAAATTGGATGGGCAAACGGTCTCAAGACCGTTTGGAACTCATCCAAACGGTCTCAAGACCAATAGGAAAATTACCCAAGACCATTTGAAGGTCTAGGGTTAAGTAATTTGACCAATTGAGGACCTAATTGCAAATAAGTTATCAATTTAATCAAAATTCTGTTTTATGGTTCAATCATGGTTCAACCCCTATCAAATCACCTTAGATTTTGATGAAATCTTGGGCAAACGGTCTCAAGACCATGTGGGGTCCACCCACATGACCTCAAGACCGTTTGGGCCAAGTTTGGGCCCAATTGGAGCTCAATTGAAGGGTTCAACCTTGTGTTGATACACATTGATGAGTGTTGATGGGTGAACATTGATAGACCCTAATTGAATCGATTTCAATCCTAATTGGTCAACAATTGAGGGTCAATTGAATGACCAATTGGTTAAGCATAACCTTAATTAACGCAATTCATAAGTGGTCATCATAGCCTTGACCTTTTGAGGGCTTCAACTTTGGTGGACATTAGGTGGTAACCTTTGATTTTGTTGTTGAAGGACCAAGCGGCTAAGACCATGAGAGCCTCGCGGTCTCAAGACCGTGAGAGGGCTCGCGGTATCAAGACCGTGAGGGGGCTCACGGTCTCAAGACCGAGAGGAGGCTCGCGGTCTCAAGACCGCGAGGGGCCTCGCGGTCCTGAGGTCAAAGTAGGCAAACGGTCTACATAGTTTCGCGGTCTTGAAATCACATGATGGCTCGCGGTCTTGAAGTAGGTTGAGGGGGCTCGCGGACTTGGAAGAGGTTGAGGGCTCACGGTCCTAAAGTCAAAATAGACTAAACGGTCAACACACCCTCGCGGTATTGAAAAGTCAAAATTGGCTAAACGGTCAACACTTTCAAACGATCTCAACTCATTTGAAGAATGATGGTTGAAGGTCAATCAATGTGATTCAAAGTTGACTTCTTTCAATCAATTGATGATATAAACGGTTCAATGTTGCCCTAATCAAACCCTAATCACATGATGGTGATGTTTTGGGCTAGGTTAGCCTATGATGACTTAATCCGACCTGATCTAGAGTGATGTTGACATCACCTAACCTTATGATGAGAGAGAAAGTACTTCTAGAGAGAGAAAGTACTCCTAGAGAGAGAAAGTACCATTTTCAGGTGAAAATTCAATTAAAGCATCTCCAATGCACAAGAATGAGTATAATTAGGGTATGATCCACCTGTGTGAGATCATAGAAACCCTAATTATGATAAATGATGAACCTTTAACTAATCTAAGAGCATCAATGAAGATGTTACTCATACATGATGATGTTATGAGTTCAATTCACCTTGATATGAATAGTAAACCCTAATTCAAGGGTGATGACATGTAATGTGAATAGTAAACTCTAATTCAAGGGTAATGGCATGCTTTTGAGTATTAAACTCTATTTGATGAGAATTAGAAATTTAACTCTTATGACAAGAGTAGGAAGTATATTCCTTATTTTTGTATTACCTTTATCAGTTGTATTAACCATGCATGTTCTGATATGAAGGTAATTATATCCAGATATGGATGTTGATGTTATATTCATTAAAGGCATGATAATTAGCCTTATGAATAAATAAAGTAATTTGATGTCTTGTCAGTGGCATCCTATGATGATAATGGGCTATGAGAGCCATGAATACCATCAAGGTCATGCCTTAGAGATGACTGGTGATGAGGATAATGAGAAATGATGATTGGCATGAGTTAGGCCTGTTACATTTAGTATTCTTCTTTTATAGCTGTTATGCTACTGTTATTGTTTGAAGAACAATGTATGCTGTTAAAGAATACTGAATGTACCTAACTAATCAAGTATAATGTAGAGCCCTGATCATAGATCCATCATTGTCAAAGATTAAGTGATGGTGAAACAGGTTTTCCTCAGGGAACTCCTGGAGCACATACTTTTGAGTATGTGGGGTACATGGATGTGTAGAACCTTACATCCTAGTGTAGGAAAGTGATGTAGATGTGTAATCCATCCATCCTTCACTATAGTTCCATACCGTATCAGTGGTAGGTAAACATGAAACCTCCTGATGACGAAGAAAGCACAGATATCCATATCAGTGGTAGGTAAATATGAAACCTCCTGATGACGAAGAGAGTACAGAACGCCACTGTGACTCTAGAATAGCGAAGGACCAGTTTACCCTGGTGAGCTATAGTAGTAGAGACACGAGATGTCCTACAAGTGATCCTCTTACTGACTGAGGAAGGAGAAGGTCATGAGAATCCGGCTCTCTTAATGACCTATGTATGATACTGATGTGACTTCTCAGCGATCAGTTGGGGTATGAGTGGTAAGCCTCATCTTCACAGGGCATAATGTTGTTTGTAAAACATAATCAACCATGTAGTATAACTTGTTAGAGATAACTCCAAGTTAGTTGATTGATGTTACATTGCAATAGTGTTTATATCCTCCATATCTCCTAAATGGTAGAGATCTTGTTATACCTGCAACTGTTATAGAATACTTTGAAGGCTTTACTGTTTAAGATATTCTTTGATGTTATAATAAAGCTTCTGGCGAAGAGTTATAACTCTGGCTGGGACAATTATGTATAATTGTCTCACCCCGTAGACTCCAACTTTTTAGGTGGACGTCAGAGACGAAGGAACCAGCCTACAGGTGACCAGTCTCAGCAGCAGCAGCACCAGGGGCAGCAGTAATCTCAGGTGGAGATTGTCCTGCCATGTGGTGCAGTTAGAGTCAGTCCTATGTGTCCTCTGTACTCTCAGGTCTTGGAGTCTTTTATATAGTGATCTTGAGATTTTGTATCTTGATGTATATAATTACTCAAGAAGTAATTATCCTGAGATGTAAACAGTTTATCTCTCTTTATGAAAGAAGTTTTATGGATCCAAGTTCTTATCTCGAAAAGTTTTAATTTCCCGTGATTTTGTCTTCCGCTGATTACCGATTCGCTTCCGCTAAATTTTAAATCGTGTTTATGTCATGGTTTGGAGATCAGAGCCCACAATTAGTGGTATCAGAGCTCTAGGTCAGTTGAGTCTACAGAGGCATAGGACTTAGGATGTCGAGTCTACCTTTAGTACTCCTTCCTTATCTAATAGAATCTTCTGCTCCTCAGGAGAAGAAGATACATAAGAATGTCAGAACATCACGATGAGTACGTGGCAGAGAGTAGTGCTAGTGCACCTCGAGGCGGTGCAAGAGTTCCGAGAATAGAACAACATGCACCGGAGTTACCAAGAGAGCCACCCCAGTTCGACCCAGCTGACATGAGTAACCCAGCTGTACAGACGATGTTCGGGCAGTTCATGACTGCCATGACACACATAACTGATAGGATGCCCATTCCTGCACCTAGGGCACCTGTCCAGCCTGAAGCACAAGGTATCAGTAAGACATTCGAATGACTTCGTCGTGTCGGAGCTACCGAGTACTTCGGAACTGCCGACCCTACAGATGTTGACTTATGGTTGACAGAGTTGGAGAAGGCTTTCAGGATTCTTATGATTCCGGAAGCTGAGAAGGTTAGGCATGCTATCTATCTTCTCAAAGGCAGTGATGGTCACTGGTGGAACATGGAAGAGCAGAAGAGGCATGGAGTAGAGTTCTCATGGGAAGAGTTTCGTCGGGAAATTATCAAAAGATATTTTCCAAAGACCTTACTAGATGAGAAGATCTCTCAGTTTGAGAAACTAAGGCAAGGTATGATGAACATTAGCGAGTACGAAGCTAAGTTCATGGAGTTGTTGCGGTTCTGTCTGCACATGGCTACTACGGATGAGGAAAGAATCAGAAGATTCGAGAAGGGTTTGAATTCTGATATGTCAACCCCTATATCTACCTTAGAGAACCAAGAGAGATTCTCTACCTTCGTTGATTCAGTCCGAAGGATAGAGAGATCTGTGGTTGAGAAAAGACAAACCCATAAAAGATATCCACAGTTCCAGGGTTCTTCATCTAGGGATTCCAAGAAACCTAGATTCTCTGCACCTAACCCTCCACCATCCAGATCGAGTTTTCAAACTCAATGGACACCAAGCAGAGGTAGAGGACGGAGTCAACCGCTTCAAGGGACGCACAGTTCTGCATCAGTGTCAGTTACTGGACCACCCAGACCACAGCAACAGGAGAAGAGTTGCTACAACTGTGGTAAGGTGGGACACTTGATGAAGGATTTCCGTTCTAGGCCTGTCGGTGTGACACAACAACCCCCGAGACAGAATCAACAGGGATCTCAGAATAGACAACATCAAGGAGCAGCTCGAGGGCGTGGACAAGAGTCTCAAGCTGGATCATCAGCACCACCTCAACACCAGGCAACTGCAAGGTTCTATGCTATGAACCCACCTGAGGCAGTGGTCAATCCACGGGTAGTGGCAGGTCAGATGAAACTTTTATATTCTGATATGTCTACATCCTGTGTTGTATCCGTTCTGATTGATCCGGGTGCTACGCACTCTTTCATCACTCGTGAAGTGATTCGTAACTGCAATGTGACTGTTAGTCATAGAGTAGATAGTTTGTTGTTAGAGACTCCGTTGAGTGGGTCTGCCGTTTTGCACGAGGTATGTTCTCCCTGCATCCTCTTCTTTTCTGACCATCACATTCAAGTGGATCTTATACCACTTGATATGCAGGGATTTGATATAATCCTTGGGATGGATACCTTAGAAAGATATAGAGTTGTCTTGGATTGTGAGTCCAAGTTGGCTGTGATTGCTGATGAAAGCAACACATGGATCTTTCAAGGAGAAAGAAAGATTCTGCCCACCTGTCTTGTATCAGCTATGGTTGCTGATAAGCTGTTGAGGCAAGGATGTTATGCATTCTTAGCCCATGTGGTAGATGTTACCAAGGAAAGTTCCAATCCTACTAAAGTCCCTATAGTCAGGGAATTCGAAGATGTGTTTCCTGAAGAACTTCCTGGTGTACCACCACCTCGGGAGATTGATTTTGAAATCAATATGATCCCAGATACGAAACCCATAGCTCAGACTCCATATAGGATGGCGCCAGCCGAGATGGCAGAACTCAAGAAACAGCTTCAAGAGTTACTTGAGAGAGGTTTTATCCGACCGAGTACTTCACCTTGGGGTGCTCCGGTCTTGTTTGTTAAAAAGAAAGATGGGTCAATGCGGTTATGCATCGACTACAGACAACTCAATAAAGTAACAATAAAGAATAAGTACCCTCTGCCGAGGATTGATGATCTCTTTGACCAGTTGCGTGGTGCAACAATCTTTTCAAAGATAGACTTGAGATCTGGATATCATCAACTCCGTATTAAGGATAGTGACATATCCAAATCCACCTTTAGGACAAGATATGGTCACTATGAGTTCACGGTTATGTCGTTTGGACTAACCAATGCACCAGCTGCATTTATGGAACTCATGAATAGAGTTTTTCGACCTTTCCTTGATCAGTGTGTTGTCGTCTTCATAGATGACATTCTGATCTATAGTAAGGATGCTCAGCAACATGAACAACATCTTCGCCAAGCTTTGACCTTGCTAAGAGAACATAAGATGTATGCTAAGTTTAGCAAGTGTGAGTTATGGCTGACGGAAGTATCTTTTCTTGGACATGTAATATCCGCCTCGGGAATTTGTGTTGACCCTACAAAGGTAGAATCTGTTCTACAATGGGAACAACCGAAGACACCGATGGAGATTCGAAGTTTCTTGGGGTTAGCTGGCTATTATCGAAGGTTTATTAAGAACTTTAGTTCTATAGCCTTACCTTTGACCAAGTTGACCCGGAAAAATGTTCCTTTTTCCTGGAGTGATAAGTGTCAACAATCTTTCCAGTTGCTGAAGGAGAGGTTGACCAGTGCACCTGTGCTAGTGCTACCTGAACAAGGAAAAGGATATGTAGTTTTCTGTGATGCTTCTAAGAATGGACTTGGATGTGTGTTGATGCAGGATAAACAAGTGATTTCTTTTGCTTCCCGACAGCTTAAGAAACACGAGGAGAATTATCCGACACACGATCTAGAGTTAGCTGTTGTGGTTCATGCCTTGAAAATCTGGAGACATTATCCCTACGGAGAGACATTCCAGATTTTCACAGACCACAAAAACCTTAAGTATATCTTCTCTCAGCATGAGCTCAACATGAGGCAACGTCGCTGGATGGAGTTAATCAAGGACTACGACTGTACAATTGATTACCATCCAGGCAAGGCCAATGTTGTTGCAGATGCCTTGAGTAGGAAATCAGCAACATCAACCATGAATAGAGCACAACTAAACTCTTTAGTATGCTCTAGGAGAGATATGCTTATCTCTTTAAGGTAAGACAATGTACAGTTGAAAGTGTCATTGTTAGCCGGATTGTTGGCTGAGATGCATATTAAACCTACCCTAAGAGAGCAGATCAAAGAAGCACAGTTAGGTGATGCTGCAGTTCAACATATAAGATCTGAGTATGGAAATGAGAAGCAAGATGGTTTTCATGACTCATAAGATCAAGTAACTTGTTATAATAGAAGGATGATAGTGCCAGATGTGGACAACTTGAGAAAGTTAGTCCTGGAAGAAGCCCATTCTTCCATGTATGCTATGCATCCAGGAAGCACCAAGATGTATCGGAATTTGAAAGATCTGTATTGGTGGCCTGGGATGAAAAAGGACGTTGCAGAGTTTGTTCTGAGGTGTCCTGTGTGTCAGCAAGTTAAAGCTGAACACCAGAAGCTTGTAGGGACAATGCAACCTTTACCCATACCACAGTGGAAGTGGGACCATGTGACCATGGACTTTGTTGTTGGCCTACCCAGGACAAGCAAAGGACATGATTCCATTTGGGTAGTTGTTGATAGGTTGACTAAGACAACACATTTCTTACCTGTCAAAACAACCTATTCTGCTGAAAGGTTATCAGAGTTGTATGTTCAGGAGATAGTGCATTTGCACGGAGTTCCTGTCACAATAGTTTCTGATAGAGGTCCTCAGTTTACAAGTCATTTTTGGGAACAGTTACACCAAGCCTTAGGCACCAAGCTAAGGTTTAGTACGGCCTTTCATCCACAGACTGATGGACAGTCGGAAAGGACCATACAAACCTTAGAAGACCTGTTGCGAGCATGTGTTCTCCAGTTCACCGAAAGTTGGGATCTACACCTAAGCTTGATAGAGTTTGCCTATAACAATAGCTACCAGCATAGTATTGATATGGCACCTTATGAAGCCTTGTATGGTAGACGTTGTAGATCACCTTTGTGTTGGTTTGAGACTGGCGAGCATCAGTTGTTAGGTCCTGACCTTGTACAGCAAACCAAAGAAAAGATTAAAGTAATACAACAAAAGATTAAGACTGCTCAGGATAGGCAGAAATCTTATGCTGACAAACGTCGTAGACCTTTAGAGTTCCAGGTTGGAGACAGAGTGTATCTCAAGGTCTCACCTTGCAAAGGGGTCCTTCGTTTTGGAAGGAAGGGGAAGTTAGCTCCTAGATATATGGGGCCTTATCCAATCATTGAACAGATTGGAAAGGTAGCATATAGACTAGAGCTACCACCTAAATTACAACGGTTACATCCTGTGTTTCACATTTCTATGTTGAAGAAATGTCACCCAGACACCGAGTCAGTTCTACAACCTATGGGGGTAGAATTGAATGATGACATATCCTATGAGGAGGGACCAGTGCAATCCTTGATAAAAGAATTAAAAAGTTAAAGAAGAAAGATATAAGTCTTGTGAAAGTCCTCTGGAACCATCATGGTGTTGAAGAAGCCACTTGGGAGTTAGAGGATGAGATGAGAAGGAAGTATCCTGCCCTTTTCCCTTAATATGTTTTATCGATTTCGGGGACGAAATCCTTGTAAGGGGTGGATAATTTGTAACATCCCTGGCCTGGGTTATGAGTTAACCCTAGGTGTTTTGCCTAAATATGTAATTAAATCTTCGTGATTAACTCTGAGCATGTAATTAAGTTTCTCAGAAACATATATCTCAGTATTTGCTCCTTTTTATTTAAAGTTGTAGCATTGTTTTGTTATACAGGGACCTATGTGCAATTTACCCAGTTGAAAAGGTTAGCTTGCAATTTGCACATTATGAGATGTTCCTCTGATGTTGATACATCATGAGAATCTTTTTGGCAAAGTATGAGGGATTTCCCAAGCTAGGGCACCAAGGTGCAGCTGTGGAAGCAATCCCGGGGCTTGAAACCCTAATTTGGGGTAAAATGCAATTTACCCAAATTAAGGGATCCAAATTGTAAAATATGTCATATAAAGTATCTTTTATACTCTTTCCATCATTTAGAGAAGAAATGATGAGGAAGTCACCTCATTTGAGTTATCAGGTTATGAAATATGCCTTGTGATTGAATAATCAGGGTATATGTGCAAAAGCCCTTTATGTATGTACCTTATTATTAGATTGTTCTTCCTTGCCTTCTTTTCTAGACCTTAAGATAAGGTTTGTCCTTAGAATAAAGAGGAAGGGACGAGCAAGTAATGAGGGAAGGACTTAGTTGGAATTAGGGGAAACTTATGGGCCTTTAATGAAACATCACCCAAGTATTTATACACTTTACTTCTCTAAGCAAAGAAACCTTCCCTTCGTGCATATCACTATTTCCTCTTTGCTTGGCCGACTAAGGACTATCTTGGAGCTCAGGAGGAACGACCAAGGGTGCAAGGTAGGTTTGAACCCCTCTTCTTGCCTAATTCCATGGTTAGAACTCGAATTCAAGGTCATCTTCATGGCTAACTCTTGAAACCCTACCTTTCTAGCCGTCTCTTTTCATCCTTCCTTGGAGTTTTCACCTTGGACAACCTGTGGGAACTCAAGGACGCCATTGGAGCTTGGAGCTTGAAAGCTTGGAGCTCAAGAAGCAAGCTTTAGGCGGGTTTTATAACTCTAAACCCATGCTTTACTATGTACATCTCTTATATGCGGATAGAGGATAGCTCTTCATGTTTCTTTACTTTCCCTGCTATTCTGCAAGCAAATCCATGGGATATTCATACTGTTCTTGAGCTAGGAGATGAAGGCGTGATTTCCAAGAAAAACCCACCGCTTTTCACTTCCTTAAACGGTCTCACCAGTTTTCTCTCTCGGTCTCAAGACCGCGAGGTGAGCAAACGGTCTCGAGACCGCGACAGGGCAAACGGTCTTCAAGACCGTTTGTCCCCGTTGACCGAGCGTGTACCGTATAAGAAATCTGTTCCTAATTATATAGGCTAATTACCCTCAAAATTGGGGAGGCTAAATCCAAAGGAATCGGGAGATATGACCTTTTTAAGTGATAACTTTAAATGAATTTATTCCTGATTTTCAAACGGTCTGAAATTGCCTTTTTGGGCAAACGGTCTCAAGACCGTGTAAGGTCGTTGACCAAGCTTTGACCATATGAAATTACTGTTCAAAATAATGTTAGTTAACAACTCACCAAGTTTGATGGTCTAATTCCAAACGGGCTAAGATTTGAAGGGTGATTACTAGGGCTAACCCTATGTGAAATCCGTACTGAAATTATGGTGACCTAATTAGGGTTTTTAGGGTTGATTGACCTAAACGGTCTCAAGACCGTTTGGGGTCATCCAAACGGTCTCAAGACCGCGAGGGCAATCAACCATGACCGTTTGGAGGTCTGGGGTCAAGAATAGTTGACCAATTGAAGGTACAATTACACCAAATTACATTGCAATTAAATATTGATATAATCATCAACTCAAATTGTTCAACCTTGATGAATTTCCACTAGAATCCAAAATTGGATGGGCAAACGGTCTCAAGACCGTTTGGAACTCATCCAAACGGTCTCAAGACCGATAGGACAATTACCCAAGACCATTTGAAGGTCTAGGGTTAAGTAATTTGACCAATTGAGGACCTAATTGCAAATAAGTTATCAATTTAATCAAAATTCTGTTTTATGGTTCAATCATGGTTCAACCTCTATCAAATCACCTTAGATTTTGATGAAATCTTGGGCAAACGGTCTCAAGACCATGTGGGGTCCACCCACATGACCTCAAGACCGTTTGGGCCAAGTTTGGGCCCAATTGGAGCTCAATTGAAGGGTTCAACCTTGTGTTGATACACATTGATGAGTGTTGATGGGTGAACATTGATAGACCCTAATTGAATCGATTTCAATCCTAATTGGTCAACAATTGAGGGTCTATTGAATGACCAATTGGTTAAGCATAACCTTAATTAATGCAATTCATAAGTGGTCATCATATCCTTGACCTTTTGAGGGCTTCAACTTTGGTTGACATTAGGTGGTAACCTTTGATTTTGTTGTTGAAGGACCAAGCGGCTAAGACCATGAGAGCCTCGCGGTCTCAAGACCGTGAGAGGGCTCACGGTCTCAAGACCATGAGGGGGCTCACGGTCTCAAGACCGAGAGGAGGCTCGCGGTCTCAAGACCGCGAGGGGCCTCGCGGTCCTGAGGTCAAAGTAGGCAAACGGTCTACATAGTTTTGCGGTCTTGAAATCACATGATGGCTCGCGGTCTTGAAGTAGGTTGAGGGGGCTCACGGTCTTGGAAGAGGTTGAGGGCTCACGGTCCTAAAGTCAAAATAGACTAAACGCTCAACACACCCTCGCGGTCTTGAAAATTCAAAATTGGCTAAACGGTCAACACTTTCAAACGATCTCAACTCATTTGAAGAATGATGGTTGAAGGTCAATCAATGTGATTCAAAGTTGACTTCTTTCAATCAATTGATGATATAAATGGTTCAATGTTGCCCTAATCAAACCCTAATCACATGATGGTGATGTTTTGGGCTAGGTTAGCCTATGATGACTTAATCCGACCTGATCTAGAGTGATGTTGACATCACCTAACCTTATGATGAGAGAGAAAGTACTTCTAGAGAGAGAAAGTACTCCTAGAGAGAGAAAGTACCATTTTCAGATGAAAATTCAATTAAAGCATCTCCAATGCACAAGAATGAGTATAATTAGGGTATGATCCACCTGTGTGAGATCATAGAAACCCTAATTATGATAAATGATGAACCTTTAACTAATCTAAGAGCATCAATGAAGATGTTACTCATACATGATGATGTTATGAGTTCAATTCACCTTGATATGAATAGTAAACCCTAATTCAAGGGTGATGACATGTAATGTGAATAGTAAACTCTAATTCAAGGGTAATGGCATGCTTTTGAGTATTAAACTCTATTTGATGAGAATTAGAAATTTAACTCTTATGACAAGAGTAGGAAGTATATTCCTTATTTTTGTATTACCTTTATCAGTTGTATTAACCATGCAGGTTCTGATATGAAGGTAATTATATCCAGATATGGATGTTGATGTTATATTCATTAAAGGCATGATAATTAGCCTTATGAATAAATAAAGTAATTTGATGTCTTGTCAGTGGCATCCTATGATGATAATGGGCTATGAGAGCCATGAATACCATCAAGGTCATGCCTTAGAGATGACTGGTGATGAGGATAATGAGAAATGATGATTGACATGAGTTAGGCCTGTTACATTTAGTATTCTTCTTTTATAGCTGTTATGCTACTGTTATTGTTTGAAGAACAATGTATGCTGTTAAAGAATACTGAATGTACCTAACTAATCAAGTATAATGTAGAGCCCTGATCATAGATCCATCATTGTCAGAGATTAAGTGATGGTGAAACAGGTTTTCCTCAGGGAACTCCTGGAGCACATACTTTTGAGTATGTGGGGTACATGGATGTGTAGAACCTTACATCCTAGTGTAGGAAAGTGATGTAGATGTGTAATCCATCCATCCTTCACTATAGTTCCATACCGTATCAGTGGTAGGTAAACATGAAACCTCCTGATGACGAAGAAAGCACAGATATCCGTATCAGTGGTAGGTAAATATGAAACTTCCTGATGATGAAGAGAGTACAGAACGCCACTGTGACTCTAGAATAGCGAAGGACCAATTTACCCTGGTGAGCTATAGTAGTAGAGACACGAGATGTCCTACAAGTGATCCTCTTACTGACTGAGGAAGGAGAAGGTCATGAGAATCCGGCTCTCTTAATGACCTATGTATGATACTGATGTGACTTCTCAGCGATCAGTTGGGGTATGAGTGGTAAGCCTCATCTCCACAGGGCATAATGTTGTTTGTAAAACATAATCAACCATGTAGTATAACTTGTTAGAGATAACTCCAAGTTAGTTGATTGATGTTACATTGCAATAGTGTTTATATCCTCCATATCTCCTAAATGGTAGAGATCTTGTTATACCTGCAACTGTTATAGAATACTTTGAAGGCTTTACTGTTTAAGATATTCTTTGATGTTATAATAAAGCTTCTGGCGAAGAGTTATAACTGTCGCTGGGACAATTATGTATAATTGTCTCACCCCGTAGACTCCAACTTTTTAGGTGGACGTCAGAGACGAAGGAACCAGCCTACAGGTGACCAGTCTCAGCAGCAGCAGCACCAGGGGCAGCAGTAATCTCAGGTGGAGATTGTCCTGCCATGTGGTGCAGTTAGAGTCAGTCCTATGTGTCCTCTGTACTCTCAGGTCTTGGAGTCTTTTGTATAGTGATCTTGAGATTTTGTATCTTGATGTATATAATTACTCAAGAAGTAATTATCCTGAGATGTAAACAGTTTATCTCTCTTTATGAAAGAAGTTTTATGGATCCAAGTTCTTATCTCGAAAAGTTTTAATTTCCCGTGATTTTGTCTTCCGCTGATTACCGATTCGCTTCCGCTAAATTTTTGAAATCGTGTTTATGTCATGGTTTGGAGATCAGAGCCCACAGTGACGGCTGGGGAGTGCTCTCTTTCGAGCCCTAGAAGCAACTAGTGCTTATATAGGGGCTAGGGTCAAGTAGGGATAGAATAGGAAAATCAGTGAAAGTTGTATAGGGTTTGGGGTGGTGGCATGGCCGTTCTGGGCAGCACAACCTTGCTGGGTAGGAGTGGGCACGGCCGTGGTGGAGGAGAACAGCCGTGTCGGCTAAGTGTTAATTTGACAGGTTGGTGGGTGAAAACGAAGGCTGGTGGCACGGCCGTGCTGGTCAGCACGACCGTGTTGGGTACTAGGTAGAACGGTCGTGCTGGGTAGCACAGCCGTGGTGGTAGAGTTGGGAGGAGGTCATTCTGAGCAGCACGCCCATTCCATCTTTATCCAACACGGCCGTGCTGGGCAACACGGTCGTGGTGGATGACTTGCTTGAACTTCAATGATTTGTCGATCAACCTGTAAATTTGCTCAATTGCCAACACGACCGTTCCATGGCACCACGGCCGTGCTGGGGTCTTCTAATGCTAGCATGGCTTTAAACTTCATAAATCTTGGATGCCTTTGCTTGGAGACAATTCTTGGCCACTGGAGGTAGGTTGAGGGAGACTTTGGGGCCTTCTTTGGGTCCCTCCTTGAGTGGGGGAACCCTAGAACTCCCTCTCTCTCTCTCTCGTCCATCTAAGCATGGTCCAAGTACCTGAAATACAGTGCAAAGAGCATCCATAAGCGTATTTGCAATGATAATCATATTGGGGGGAAATACTTGTAATCTAACATGTTTAGATGCAATTTAAATACAAAGTGGCACATGATGGAGCCCTAAAATAGGGTTGCATCAAAAAGTGAGGGATACTTCCTCCTCATCTCTTCCTCAAGCTCCCACGTGGCTTCCTCAACACCATGATGATGCCAAAGAACCTTAACAAGAACCATGTCCTTCCTCTTCATCTTCTTGACTCTTCTGTCAAGGATCGCCACATGACCTTCCTCGTAGGTCACGTCTTCATCAAGCTCAACTTCCACTGGCTGTATCACTGTTCCTGAATCTGGATGGCTTTTCTTCAGCATACTGACATGGAATACTGGATGTAACCTGTGCAACTCAGGAGGTAACTCTATCTCATAAGCTACCTTTCCAATACGTGCTATGACTGGGTAAGGCCCCATATACCTAGGTGCCAACTTACCCTTCCGGCCAAACCTCAGCACACCTTTCCACAGTGAGACTTTAAGATATACCTTGTCTCCTACCTGGAACTCCAAAAGTCATCGGCGATTGTCTGCATAAGACTTCTGCCTGTCCTGTTCCACTTTCAACTGTTGTTGTATCACCTTGATCTTTTCCGTTGTCTGCTGCACTAACTCAGGGCCCAACAACTGATACTCACCAGACTCATACCAACACAAGGGAGATCTGCACTTCCTCCCATACAAAGCCTCATAAGGAGCCATGTCGATGCTTCGCTGATAACTTTTGTTATAAGCAAACTCTATCAAACTCAGATGCACATCCCAACTGCTTAGGAACTGCAAAACACAAGCCCGAAGGAGATCTTCTAGAATATGAATAGTCCTTTCAGACTGTCCATCTATCTGTGGGTGGAAAGCGGTACTTAACCTCAACTGCGTCCCCAACGCTCTGTGCAACTGTTCCCAGAAACGAATTGTGAACTGAGGACCTCTGTCAGATACTATCTTTGCTGGCACACCATGCAAACAGACTATCTCATCTACATATACTCGAGCAAGTTTCTCAGCTGTATACATCGTCTTCACAGGTAGGAAATGGGCAGACTTCGTCAATCTGTCCACTATCACCCAAATGGAATCATGATTTCTAGTTGTCCTGGGTAGACCAACTACGAAATCCATGGTTATATGATCCCATTTCCACTGTGGTATTGGCAAAGGTTGCAACGTACCTGCCGGCTTCTGATGTTCAACCTTCACTTGCTGACAAACTGCACATCTAGCCACAAACTCAGCTACATCCTTCTTCAAGTCGGGCCACCAATACAAGTCTTTCAGACTATGATACATCTTGGTGACACCTGGATGCATAGCATACATCGACGTGTGTGCTTCTACTATCACCAACTTCCTCAGCTCATCAACATCAGGAACCACCATCCTATCATGATAGCAGACTAGCCCATCCTCGGACTCATGAAACCCATCACGCTTTTCGCTACCAAACTCTGATCTGATCAACTATACTGCATCATCTGTCTGTTGTGCATCTTTGATCTGTTGTCTCAACGTAGGCTTAACTTGCATCTGTGCTAAAATTCCAGCTAACGAGGAAACCTCCATCTGCACGTTCATCTTCCACAAAGAGACAAGCATATCTCGCTCATGGCATACCAGAGAACTCAGCTGTGCCTTCTTGTAAGAAAAAGAAGACTTTCGACTAAGCGCATCAGCTACCACATTCGCCTTACCAGGATGATACTCGATAGTGCAGTCGTAGTCATTGATCAACTCCATCCATCACCGCTGTCACATGTTCAACTCTTGCTGCGTAAAGATGTACTTCAAGTTCTTATGATCCGTAAAGATCTGACACACTTCCCCATAAAGATAGTATCTCCAAATCTTTAATGCACGAACCACTGCTGCAAGCTCCAAGTCATGAGTCGGATAGTTCTCCTCGTGTTTCTTAAGTTGTCGTGAAGCAAAAGAAACCACACGATCATCCTGCATCAGCACACAACCTAAGCCTTTCTTGGAAGCATCACAGAAAACTACATAGCCCTTCCCAGGCTCTGGCAAGATCAACACTGGAGCGCTGGTCAGCTTCTCCTTCAAAATCTGGAAAGCTTGCTGACATCGATCATCCCAAATAAAAGGCACATCCTTTCTCGTCAACTTTGTCGTCGGTAATGCAATCGCACTGAAGTCCTTGATAAACCTCCAGTAGTATCCTGCTAGACCCAGGAAACTACGAACTTCCGTCGGCGTCTTTGGCTGTTCCCATTCTGCAATGGATTCCACCTTGTTCAGATCTAACTTGACTCCTTCAGCAGATATCATGTGACCCAAGAAAGTCACTTCCTCCAACCAGAACTCACACTTACTGAACTTGGCATACAACTGATGTTGGCGAAGAAGAGTCAACGCTCATCGAAGATGTTGCTCATGCTCTAGCCTGTCCTGACTATAGATCAGGATGTCGTCTATAAAGACTACAACAAACTGATCTAAGAACGGATGGAACACCCTGTTCATCAGGTCCATGAAAGCAGCAGGTGCATTGGTTAACCCCAAACGGCATAACCACAAACTCATAGTGACCATACCTCGTCCTGAAAGCTGACTTTGGTATGTCATCCGCCTTTATCCTCAGCTGATGATATCTAGACCGTAGATCGATCTTCAAAAACACTGTAGCACCATACAACTGATCAAACAGATCATCTATCCTCGGCAACAGGTACTTGTTCTTGATCGTGACCTTGTTCAACTTCCGGTAGTCTATACACATTCACATCAAACCATCCTTCTTCTTGACAAACAACACGGGAGCACCCCAAGGCGATGTGCTCAGTCGGATGAAACCTTTGTCCAACAACTCTTGTAACTAGTTCTTCAATTCTGCCATCTCCACTGGAGCCATCCTGTACGGTGTCTGTGCAACTGGCTGCATCTCTGGAACCAGATTGATCTCAAAATCAATCTCTCGGGGTGGGGGAACACCAAGAAACTCCTCAGGAAACACATCCGTGGACTCTCGAACAACTGACACCTCCTCAAGGCTAGGACCTTTCGCCTTGGCAACCACAATGGTATCTACCACATGAGCTAAGAATGCCTCACATCCTTGTCGTATCAACCTATCTACCACCATAGCTGATACCAGACACGTCGGAAGAATCTTCCTGTCACCTTGGAAGATCCACTTCTCTCCGGCATCATCAAACACCGCCTGCTTGGTACTGCAGTCCAGAACAACCTTGTACCTCTCTAAGGTATCCATCCCAAGGATAACATTAAAACCATGCATATCAAGTGGTATAAGGTCCACTTGGATGCGGTGTCCCAAGAAAGACAAGACACAAGACGGACACTCTCCTCGAAGCAACGAGGAACCATCAAGAGGGGTTTCCAACAACAGACTATCCTTCTTATGACTAACAGGTAAACGATAGTTCTCAAGCATACTATAGGTGATAAAAGAGTGCGTAGCACGCGGGTCAACCAGAACAGATATAAGGCAAGAAGAAGACATATCAGAATGAAATAACTCCATCTGACCTGTCACTACTCGCGGGTTGACTATCGCCTCCGGCTGACTCATGGCAAAGAATCGAGTCGTTGCTTGTTGTCCACGACCTCTGCTTCCTTGAGCAGACAATCCAGCTTGAGACGCTTGACCACGCCCTCATCCTCTGCTACCACTAGGCTGTTGATGGTCCGATCCTTGAAGATTCTATCTCGGCTGCTGTGTCACCTCATCATCTCTGTAGGGACAACTCGACTTGACATGCCCTATCTGACCACAGGCATAGCATGTCCTAACATCAACTCGTGGCCTGGATGGCCCTGTCACTGCCACGGAGCCGAACTTTGTGCCTTAGATGGTGAAGAAACATAACCTCTTCCTCTACTCAGAGACCACTGAGACGGTCCACCAGAACCTCTCATCATTGTCGGTGCTGAAAACCTGGGCTTCTTGAAGCCACCAAACCTCTGACCCTGGAACTGAGCAGGTCTCTTCTTAGCCATAGACTCTCTCTTCTCCCTTACAGATCGTTCGATCCTCCAGACGGATTCCACAAACATCGCAAACCGCTCCCGGTTCTCCAATGCACAAACTAGTGTTGTCAGCTCAGCACTCAGACCCTTCTCGAAGCGTCTGATCCGATCCTCATCTGTCGCTGCCATGTGAGGACAAAACCTCAACAGATCCATAAACTTGGCTTCGTACTCAGTGATGTTCATTGTTCCTTTCCGCAAACTCTCAAACTGACTGATCTTCTCGTCCAGATACGTCTTGGGAAAGTATCTACTGGTGAACTCGCGCCGGAACACTTCCCAACAGATCACCTCACCAGGCCGCTTCTCTTCCTCGATGGTCCACCAGTGACCAACACTACCTTTTAGGAGGTAGACAACGTGCTTTACTTTGTCTTCTTTGGGGATGTCGAGGATCCGAAAAGCCTTCTCAAGACTTGTCAGCCACAGATCTGCATCTGCTGGATCAGCCGTTCCAGCATAATCCAAAGCTCCGACTCAGTGAAGTCGCTCGAAGGTCTTCCCAATACCCGATGTTTCACCATGGGGAACCTGTGCTCGCGGAGGAGGCACTTGTAATCGCTCAACCATGAGATTCATCGTAGCCATCATATGCCCCATAAGCTGTTGGTAGGCAGGATGTTCAAGAATGGCTGGGTCAGGTTGGGGGACCTCAGGCACCCGATCTTCATGTGCCTGGCCTACTGCTCCATCAACAGATACATCATCGCTGTGCTCAACAACGGGTTCTTCATGGTTTCCAGACATCTTGGCTTTTCTTCCGTTGGGGGCAGAAGATGATTGTGAGGAAATCTGGAGAACGCATAAGAACAGACTCAACCTAGTCCTAGATCCCTGTAGACTCAGCGAACCTAAAACTCTGATACCAAAACTTGTGGCAACACAACCCACTATCACACAGACAGCGAGGTGTTACGTGAAAAGGTGCGGAAATCACCATAACCACAGATTATCAAAAACACGGGTTAATTAAAACCGATTGCGGAAGAACTGATAAACTGAGAAACAATTACATTTGAGTCCATATCCTGCAAGAAATCAGGTTATATACATATCCATACAAGCATGGATACATGTCCACAGCATAGAGCAACAGCTGTCTTGTCGTCGCATGAGTTCATCACCTGTTTATACGTAAAGGCCCACATCCGGCCAACAGTAGGATATACAAAACATCTATAGTTGTACATCGTGAAACAACATCAAAACACTTCCAAGGACCTGAGAGTACAAGGATGACTCTATAATTTACTACAAAACTTCCAAAACAGCAGCATATCCAACGCTTGCCTTCTACTGTTCTTCTAGCTGCTCGGCCGCAACTCTGCGACCACCACCACGTCTAGCTTGACCACCTAAAAAGGGTGTAAACCAGCGGGGTGAGACAATTGAACATTGTCCCAGCGGGAGGCATAACTCCCCGCCAAAACTACAAAACCTCAGATGTATATAAAGTAGTTAACTGATAAAAGTATAACAAGAGCAGTTATAAGATAAGACTGTTCATACTTATCAAGCTTACCAAAAGTACTCAGTCATTTATCCAACTATTTCCTTATGAAACATGATTAATAAGATAGGATGTATAAAGCTTACCACATAAGAGAAATGTACAAGCAACTACAAGATGCGAATAAAGTTAACTACACAAACAAGGCCTCAACCAACGTTTCGTGTTTGTTCTAAGTGGTAATTACTAAACGGTTGGATTACATTTTATTATGCCCTGAGGAAGTGAACCGTACTGTTCAAATCCAACCTTCGGCTGCGAAGCCCATAACCGGTGCCATACAAGGTCAGTGGAAGAGCCAGAATCCACGACCTCACCCCTCATGGTCAGTACACGAGAAACAAAGCAGGACCACAATCTCATGCTCAAGTGACCTTTAGCCACAGGGTCAGCTCCTCAGGCTACCCTCTGCCTAGCCCGCCTCGGTACAGGTCACGACACTAGTAAAACTGAGCCACGGGCCTGATCACCTTGCTCTGAGCCATGAACGCATTCATGCTCATCATATCACATATCCGGAGCCATGGGCCTGTTCACCATGCTCATCACATAGCCGAGTCTGCAACCACAGCTGCACTCGTTTACCTCTCTATTTGAGGCTAGGAGAAACCTCACATACCCGCAGGAGAACCCATTTCACCATCACCAAGTACTGATGATGATGGATCTATGGCCAGGGCAAACTACATGATAGATTTCACTGTGATTAATTAGTATCTTTTAGATGGATTGCAAGATTCAACCAAGTTGTATAACATGCAAGCTATAAAAGGAAATAAACAATCATGAATTCAACATTTTGCTTTCACTATAATTCACATCACACTGATCCATCACAAGGACCCCATATCACATGTTATCACTTGGCCTCTTGCCAATCATCGAGATCCATCTCAAGGATCATCACATACCATGGGATCTCAATCCCTCATCACATAGTGCCACTGCCTCTCAAGGCTTATATCATGGAACATCATTCATAATATACCTGTCATCTCATTGTTCTCATATAATCATTCCTCATAGCCTTTCATTTGGCTATGCTTTACCTGCATGGTTAGCATCATTCAATAATCATAGGCTCAACAAAAAGACTATGCTTACCAACATGGAGTGACATAAAGGATTCTACACTTATCAATCATACATCAACTGATGATCATGTGCATAAGACACATTATAAGACAAGCCGTTTAATCATACTTATCATTATTCTTCTTATCATTAGCAACTAACCATGATGATTAGGTCCAAGCATTTAGTCATGTTGGATTTTAAGAACAATATTACCATTATCATTTAGCAAGCAAGAACATGTATAACAATCTACTTTCCATGAACCGTGAAACCCTCACTATAGGTACTCAACAACCCTCACTAAAGGTTGTACCGAGCAGGGCTCATTCTCACCTGAAGCTATGTTGGGCGTGCAGCCTGCCGGGCATGCAGCCCGTCGGGCGTGCAGCCTGCCGAGCGTGCAGCCTGCCGGGCGTGCAGGGTTGGTGCCGGGCAAGATGTTTCTTAAGCGTGTCGTGCAGGGGATCTAGGTCAAGAGGGCTAGCGAGCAGCACCTCCCCATGCCCATATCGTCCAAGGTACATATCAAACAAGGGTTGTCTACTACCTCACACACATGGACACCCGAAACCCTAGAGAAGGGTTACCACCAAACCGAGCTCACCCTTATAGCCCATGGTGAGAAGAGGGTCTTGCTCAAGCAACTAGGATACAAGCTCACCTCAATCGACTAAGAAGGAGGGGTGTTTCTCATGACACTAGAAGCCCAAACTCACTCTTCTAGACCAAGGGGAGAAAGGAGTGTTGCTCACCTACAAACCCTAGATCACAAGGATTGGCCAACATGAAAGCTAAACAAGAACCAAGCTACTAACGTGTATATAAACAAGATCATAGCAAGAGATAAAGTAATTAGGGTTAGAAGTTATGCAACCCGCCTTAAGCTCCAAGCTCCAAGGAAGAAGAAGAACTCCAAGCTTCAAGGGATGTCGACCACCACTTGCTCCTCCAAGGTGTGTGGGCCACCAAGCTTGCTCCTTCAGGGGTGTATCGGCCGACACAACCAAGGAAAGGAGGGAGTGTCGTGCACTCAAGGTGGAGATGGAAACTAAAGGATCAAAGGAACTCAAAGCAAGGGAAATCACCACCTATATAGAAGGAAAGGGATGAGAAAACAAGGTGGAGCATGGCAAGGTGTCTCCCACCTAGGGACACTTGTCCTAGAGCTCAAGCCACCTACTCTAGCAAGCCTTATACACTTGTCTAAGATATGCATCAAGTGTCCACTAAACAAGGTCAAGGTTAGATCAAGCACCATGGGCGACACAACAAGCTTGAAACTAGGGCTACACACCTCACATGTTGGCCGACACACTCACCTCTAGGTCGACACACACCTCTCTTGGGCGACACAAGGCTCAACCAAGCCCAAACAAGGCACCTCAAGGCCCAAACAAGCTCATCCAGGCCCAAAAGAACTCAAGCAACAAGCCCAAGCCTTCCCTCAACCTTAGAGGAAGCAAAGAGAGAGAGAGGAACACCTCACAAGGTGGCAAACTTGCCCACAAAACTGTAGACTTGGGTTATTTGCAAGTAGCACCTTCAACTCTCAACAAAGCACAACCAAACCCTAATCACCACTAAAGGTGATCAGCAAGCACCAAAGCACCAGGGTTAAGCAAAGCAAACATGGTAAGCCCTAAACGAAGGTCATGGTCCTTACAAGGGTTAGGTGTAATTCTAATATGATTAGCCAAATCTAGGTTTCTAGGATAAGTGGTATTGAGAAATTGAGGGTTGAGGGTAGAGATGGGAGTAGAGATGAGGGTATTTGACCTCATGCCACTAGCCATTCTAGCCTTTAGAAGACCTTAGGCAATCACATCAATCCCACTTATACTAGTAACTTAGGTCTCATACCAAGTAGTAGGAGAGGGGTTAGACATGTAGGAACAAAGGGGACTAGCTAGGGATCCCCTATTGGGGCCTACGAATCACACCTAAGATTTCCACATGCATCCCAATTCTCCTAGAAACATGGTATCATCAAACACCAGCAAACAAGCAATCAATAGCAAAAAGTATAAATCACAAGCATGGCAATGGGATAAGAGACACAAGCATGGAGCAATCATCATAGATAAAAATGAGTTCATTACAAGCCAAATTTCCCCCAATATGGTATCAAAGTCACATTTTATCCCCAAACAGCCCACCACTAGGGTCTTAGCTACACATAGTCAAAGAAATAGTAAAAGAGATGAGAAGAAGGGGAAGAAACGCCATGGAGCTCGGGAAGTAGTCTTATTCTCCACCTCCTTGCTACTGGGGATGTCCTCTCTCTTCCAAGGCTGCAAGTGAGCATGAAGATATGGAGGCTTATGGATGAACACCTAGAAAACTAGGTCTCTAGGGTGAAATCGAGGTGGAAATGGTGGATGGAGAGCACAAATGCAAAGGAAATGCACCAAATGCTCAAGGAGGAGTGATGGAGGCTAGGAGCACCTGTAGGGTGGCTTATCTAGTGCCATGGCCACCACCCATGTATATATAGGTGGTGGTGGAAGCACTAGGGTAAGTGGGGGTATTGTGGGAAAATCAATACAAAAAGTGGTAGGTTTAGGGTGGCAACACGGTCGTGTTGAAGGGTCACGGCCGTGGTAGGGGTAGATGAGGACGATCGTGGAGAGTGGACACGGGCGTGTTGTGGAAGGGTGGTGAGAGTGCTAAGTAAGAGGTGGCCACGGCCGTGGCAGAGTGCCACAGTCATGTTTGATGAGCAGCACCACGGTCGTGTTGGGTAACACAACCATTTTGGAGGAGGAGGACTTGGTCATGGGGCAGCAACACGGGTGAGTTGATCTTAAGAGGCCATGGTCGTAGCATCTTGGGGGCCAACTCCCTGTTGATTCTTCTCAATAAACGGTACGACCGTGGGCATATCCCTTGGTCGTGGTATCTTCAATGGGCCATGGCCATGCTGATGGCCACGACCATGGCCATTTGGGTGCAAAATCTCTGTTGACTCTGTTGATTTTTAATAATAAACATTACAATAGTTGGGGTATTCCCACGACCATGTTGGGGTCTACAGTAGGCAAATTAACTTCAAACTTCATCATTCATGGATTTCTTTGCTTGATGTTTGTCCTTGGCCATTGAAGGTAGCTTGATGGAGCTTTGGGGCCTTCTTTGGACCCCTCCTTCTCTCTCATTCACCCTAATCATGGTCCAAGTACCTGAAAATGATGCTAAGAACATCCATAAGCGCATTTGGCAATGATAAACATATTAGGGGAAATATCTTGTAATCTAACATGTTTAGATGTGATTTAAGTACAAAATGGCACGAGATGGGGCCCTAAAATAGGGCTACATCACCACCCCAAACTTAAAACATACTTGTCCTCAAGTATGCTCTAACTTAATCTCTCTTTTCAGTTTTCATTCAATACACAAGCATGGCAACAAAAAAATATTGACTACATGGTCTTGGAAGTGACTAAGTGCATGTATTCCACCTCTTTCCTTTCCTCTTTCACAAACCATTCATGAACTGAGCACTGAGCATACAAACTACAAATATAAAGCATAGAAACACAAGTTGTCGATATGTCCTTCATGTCATTCCGGGTAAACCGTTTCATGTTGGCGTTAATCAAAGATGACTAGGAGTATTGTTTCACTTTCATGCATTCACTCTTATGCTTCAAACCACACTAGATGACCCACTTGGCTATAGAAAGGATAAATTGAGCTAGATTTAATGTTTTCTAGCTCAATGACTGTGAAAGAGGAAGAAAGGATTGCGGTAAGATATTGGAGTGTTTTTATCCACTCATCTTTTTTGTATTTGAATGCTCTTAAATAGGAGCATCCTTTTATTTTATTTTTGCTTCTTTTTTCTTTGCCCTTGGTGTAGATAGGTCATATGGTGGATAGAGTGAAGTAGGGAGGTTGAGATGTTGCCACCCCAATTTTTGGGGGTGGCCACGACTACTATGTGTACTTTGGCATCTTTTCATGAGGCAGAGAGGTATGAAGATGGTGAAAGAATAGTCAGATTCAAAGGGGGGTCATTAGTGTAGTCTTCAACATAAGATCTCCTGCATGAAAGCTAATCCAACACTTCATCAAATGATATCACACCACATGATAGAGCAACATGACATTCACATTTCTACCGAGTGATTCCATAGGCTTTAAGCGTTTGTAGCTTGCTCAATTCACAAAACAACCAAAACTTTCACAAACTTAAGAAAGGTGGTGCACATGTAAAGAGTCATCAAACAAGACCATATAGCAATAAAATCTAAGAAAATAGCATGCATTTGTCCATGGATTAGAAATTTCATTTCCACAGTGGAGATTAAGTCAAAACATACCTTTTGGGCAAGAACATTCAAGCTTGGGCAAAATTGGCCAAAATGGTGCCAATTTGCCTTCAATCACATCTTAACCTACATTATTGAACTTAAAATAGTAAAGCAAACAAGTCCTAGCTAAAACATGCAAAAATTACCAAAAATCTATATGATATGCAATGTATGGCAAAGAGAAGCAAAATTTTTGAAAAATTAAGCAAAAATGCAAGAAAGCAACTACATACTATGCAACGATGCAATCAATAACAAGAGCAATAAAAACTAAACTAGACATCACAGGTGGAACAAAATCACAGAGAGATAGAGGGTGGTGTGGACCGCCCTACCCACCCCAAACTTTAGAATCATGTTGTCCTCAGCATGAAACTATGTCTTAGGGTAGATATGGGAAGTGTCACGAATGCTGTGGCAGCTGGTCTGACAAGTGAGGAGGATCTAGAGGAGGTGCTGAGCCTGCAAGAGGATGCTTGTAGTAATATCCCCAATAGTCGTCTTGGGGTGGAGGGTATGTCTCTGGATATCCATCTATGCCACCCCAAAAATCTCCACCCCATTCGGGGTTTCTTGCTACTTGGGCATGGTGGTAGTGATACAAGTGGTTGACATGGTGGTGCATTTGTTGTTGGTCTTTCCACATGTATTGTTGGATCAGCTGCAAATCACCCTGCGTCTTCTGAATACCCTCGAGTTTCGCCTGGATGGTGGACATGTCGTAGGCGTTCACTGAGGGCTAATGCAGCTGGGATGTTCCTTCATCCCTCCTTCTTATTCTTTGGGGTTGCCTTTGTCTTTCATCTTCTTGTTCCTGCCCTTGCACATTTGATTCAGCTATATCTTCATGTGCGGCAGTGGCTCCCCTAGTGTATGTCTCTCGTGGGTTTTCTTGCTGCCATTTCAACAATTTTTCCTTCAATCTATAGAAGATCCCCAACACGAATAGAAGTGGCACCGCGTGGTATGGCAGGTCAAGTTCAATGTTGGGCCCACTAGTTGTGAGATATATCATCCTTTTGTCCTTCATCTTGATAGTGTGCGAGCGCGTAAGATAGTTTAGGTCAACAAACTCTCCCTCATGTGTGTCTTCTAACCCAGAAAGATCATACCCCAAAGCGAGTGCAATTGAGGTTACAAACCCTCCCATAACAAAAGGTTTTATACTCTTGAAGGGTATGGACCTCATGTGATCAATCAGTAGCACTCCAAGGTCTATATAAAGTTTGTGGTTCATTTCCATCGAGACAAACATATCTTTTTGAGAGATGGAGCATTGATTATCATACCATACCACAATGGTATTTGCTAAGACCTTTTGCACATAACAAATTAAGGGGTTGCTTATAGCAGTGGTTTTGGATCTCCCTACATTGTAATCACCGCTTCATGTCAAAGTCTTCCAGAAATGTGCATAATAAAAATCTACCTCCTTTTCTAGTAGGTCGTCATTCATCTACTCGGTCTCTTTCGGAGTTGCAGAAAAAACACTATTCAACTCAGTAGATGTGAGGGTGTGCATGTTTCCCATCATGGAAAACTTTATAGCTTCACTACCTCTCACCTTTGTCTTCTTCTGTGTGGCAAAGAACTCTCGAGTTAAAGCGAGGCAAGTTGTTTGGGGTGTGAAAAGGGCGTTCCACAACCCCATTGCCTTCAAAATTCCTTCTACTGCTTCTTTGATTCCTAGATCATAAATGACCTTCTCACACCCATATCTAGTAGAGACTACTCTCTTTGTCATGCATTCTGGGTATGTGAGAGTGATCTTTCTTTGCCTGTGTCCTCTGCCATAGGACACTCCTACAGGGGCCTTTCCTAAGGCCTTCAACTTATCCGCCTCCTACTATTCCAGAACATCCTCCTCCTCAGGCATCAACTCCACCTCTTCCTCATTGCTTTCATATTCATCTTCCTCCATTTTGTAAGATTGGGACCCCGAACTTGTGTTGAGGTTGTACCAATGTGCATATTGTTCTTCATCACGATGCAATTGTCGTGTAGGTTGCATCTGTCCACTACGCTCTGCCGCCGTGTGAGACGTCGAGTGGCGTGCAAGCGTAGGCCTTGGCGGCCACTTTGATGATGACGGTGCTGCTTTTGATTTCTGCCCTTTCTTTGCAATCACCAGCTCAACTTCATCGATCAAGGCATCCATATTTTCCTCGGACTCATCTTCTTCTTCTTCATCCCCCTCATACGTCTTATCGGTGATGTGGTGGCTTTCGAATGAATGTGAGCGGAATGCACTCACTGATTGTGAGTGACGAAGGGATTGGTATGCAGAGGTGGTTGGGGAGGAGGTGTGTGAAGGCACATAAATATCATAGGAGGTGTTCTTAGAGTGCCCCTTTCCTCTGGTGATAATGTTGCTCCCCTTGGTTATTGCCTTTCCAATTTTCTTCATGGTTGGGCTGGGAAAGGGGGGTGAAATTTAGATTTTGGTGAATGGGGCGATGTGGATGTCGATGTGGGTGTGGAATGGAAAGAGAGGGAGGTGTAGATGGTGGAAATGGTGTTTGCTATGGACTTGGGCAAAAAATGGAGGGTTTATGTGGAGGTTTTGTGGAGGGGGGCTGTGGGATAGAATGGAGATGAAAAAAGGAGATGGAAGGCCGATTGAGAGAAGAAAGGTGATGGAAATGGAAGGGGGTGGGTGGGGAATGATTTGATATTGATTTGGGGTTGATTGGGAGTGTTTTGAGGTGTTGGAGGTGGAGAATGATGGAGGGAGGAGTAGTTGTGCGTCGCCACGGTCATGCAACTGAGGTAGAAGAAGAAGAAATGAAGAGGGGGTCGGGTTTTGATGTTAAAACCTATATTTTTTCTGGATTGGGTCGGGCCATGGCCGTGGCGGGTGGCCACGGTCATGGTGAGTGCTTGGTAGCACACCATGGCTGGGTGCCACGGTCGTGTTGTTGATGTAGAACATTTCCCTCTGTCCCTTGCCACTGTCGTGGCCATTCCTCTTTAACACGGCCATGGCCATTCGTCCAAAACAACCTGACATTCTCTGTCACTTTGATGAAATAAAACAAAATGATTGTGGAGTGAGGCCATGACCATGGTTGTCTTCTTCTGCCACGACCGTGGTCTAGCTCCACGGTCGTGCTGGGGGCAATCGTTCAGTTTTCTCAATTGAAAAAAAAAACAAGAACTTCTTTTGTCTTTGGCATTCTGCCACAAATTTGCTTTCATGACCATGACTCAACTTTCATCCCCTCTCTCTAGTGTCTAATACCTGCCGTGTCATCAAAACTAAAAGAAAATCTATTAGACACAAGTGTGTGTATTTGTGGAAAATAAAATAAAAGTATCAAAAAGTAAGGTTCGAGAATCTCGAACCACGTGGGTTGCCTCCCACTAGTGATAAATTTAATGCCTTTAGCCTGGCTTATTGATCCTTGACTTCTCTCACTTCTTTGGGATCCTCAAGGCATCCTTGTAGTATATTTCTTTCTCATTCGCTTCCAAACACATTTCTTCATCAGATTGTTCTTCTACAAGCATAACAATATCAAAACTTTGATTGGCCTTGTCTGGGCCTACTCCAATAACTGGTTTCAATCTTTGTCCATTGACGACGAACTCTTTTGCACCTTCTTTCTCACATATCACAACAGCCCCAGATGGATACACTTTCTTGATAAGATAAGGACCTTCCCATCTAGACCGGAGTTTCCCGGGAAAGAACTACATTCTTGAATTGTACAACCATACCCACTTGTCGGGCTCAAATTCCTTCTTTCTAATCATCTTATCATGAAGGACTTTAGTTCTCTCCTTATAGCTCTTAGACAAGTCATACGCCTCATGACGTATTTCCTCCAACTCATTAAGTTGAAACTTCCTCTTCATTCCGACATTTTCTCCATCAAGATCCATAATCTTCAAAGCTCATAATGCCTTGTGTTGCATTTCAACCGACAAGTGGTAGCTTTTCCCATA
Source organism: Alisma plantago-aquatica (assembly GCA_963693085.1). Classification (NCBI taxonomy): domain Eukaryota; kingdom Viridiplantae; phylum Streptophyta; class Magnoliopsida; order Alismatales; family Alismataceae; genus Alisma; species Alisma plantago-aquatica. Next base: position 110,459,063 of record OY856411.1, read on the forward strand.
AACAAGATAGAATGGTGTAGTGCCAATCGGGGCTTTGAATGCAGTCCGGTATGCCCATAAAGCTTCATTGAGATGGAGTGACCAATCCTTACGGTCCGGTCTCACTATTTTCTCTAAAATGAGCTTTATCTCCCGATTGGCCAACTCAACTTGGCCACTAGTTTGAGGATGATATGGAGTGGCTACTCGATGGTTTACTCCATGCTTCTTGAGAAACCCTTCAAAAGTGCAGTGAATGAAGTGACTTCCCCCGTCACTAATCATGGCCCTTGGGATGCCAAAATGGCTAAATATGTTTGATTTCACAAAGTTGCACACCACCTTGTGGTCATTTGTCCGAGTTGCAATAGCTTTTATCCACTTTGACATGTAGTCCACGACGACTAAAATGTAGATATACCCAAAGGAAGGTGGGAAAGGACCCATGAAGTCAATCCCCCATACATCAAACACCTCCACCATAAGAATGGGTGATAGAGGCATCATGTCCCTTTTTGAGATAGTGCCCACTTTTTGGCACTTCAAGCAGCTTTTGCAAAACTCATGTGAATCTTTGAACAAGGATGGCCAATAAAACACACACTGAAGAACCTTTGCAGCCATGCATTTTCCTCCAAAATGGCCTCCACATACTCCGGAATGGCACATGGATAGGATTTCTTGTTGTTCTATCTCCAGAACACATCTCCTTATGAGCTGATCAGGGCAATATTTGAAGAGGTGAGGGTCATCCCAAGCATAATTCTTGACCATGGCAAACAACCTTTTGCTTTCCTCCCTTGTCCATGTGCTAGGTATCCTCCCACTAGCCAAGAAATTGGCTTGATATCATGACCTTTGAGTGGATGAAAGAAGGAAGAGTTGTTCATGTGGCATCATTTCCTTGATTCAATTTGTATCATCAAAGGGGTAATCAATTCTAGAGAGATGGTCGACAACACCATTTTCCACTCCTTTCTTGTCTACAATCTTTACATCAAACTCTTGAATCAATAGAATCCATCTGATCAACCTTGGTTTTAAATCTTTCTTTGACATGAGGTACTTTAGTGCAGCGTGGTCCATGTATATCACTACTTTGTTTTGCTAGAGATATGATCAGAATTTGTCAAGAGCAAAGATGACTGCAAGCAACTCTTTCTCAGTTGTTGTGTAATTTCTTTGGGCTTCCTCTAAAGTCTTGCTCGTGTAGTAGATAGCATGAGGAATCCGGCCAACTCTTTGGCCCAGCACAGCCCCCACTGCCATGTCAGATGCATCAGTCATAATCTCGAATGGCAAAGAGAAATCCAGGGGCTGCATGATCGGAGCAGAAATGAGTCTTTCCTTCCAGTGATTTAAAGCTTCAATACACTTGTCATCAAAATGAAATTCAACATCCTTTTAAAGCAAGTGACATAGAGGTCTTGAGATTTTACTGAAATCCTTGATGAAGCGACGATAGAAACAAGCATGTCCCAAGAAAGACCGAACATGTCTTACGGTAGAAGGAATGGTGAGAGTAGAAATGAGGCCCACTTTGGCCTTGTCAACTTCAATCCCGTCCTTTGAAACCCGGTGACCCAAGACTATGCCTTCGGGTACCATGAAGTTACTCTTTTCCTAAGATAGAACTAGGTGAAACATCACACATCTCTCAAGAACAACATCCAAATGTTACAAGCACTCATCAAATGTCTTACCAAAATCTGAGAAATCATCCATGAACACTTCCAAAGATGAATTGAGCATATCTGCAAAGATCGAGGTCACACACCTCTAAAAAGTATAAGGGTCATTACACAACCCAAATGACATTCTGTGGTAGGCAAAGGTGCCACTCGGGCAAGTGAATGTTGTCTTCTCTTGATCTGTAGGATGCACGACAATTTGGAAATATCCAGAATATCCATCAAGGAAACAATAGAAGCTTTGTCCCGCTAGCCTCTCCAGAATCTGGTCAAGAAATGGGAGAGTATAGTGGTCCTTCTTGGTCTTTTCATTGAGTTTCCGATAGTCAACACACATTCTCCATTTGGATTGTTCTCTTACCAACATTAGCTCACCATATGCATTCTCCGCAATAGTGATCCCACCCTTATTGGGTACAACTTGGATGAGACTCACCCATGTACTATTAAAAATGGGATAGATTATCCCAACATCAAGCAATTTCACAACTTCTTGGGTCACAACCTCTTTCAACTTTGGATTCAACCACCTTTGCATTTGGCGGGTCAGCCTTGCATCATCCTCTAGATAGATCCTGTATACACAGATGGAGGGATCAATACCCCTCAAGTCATCTATAGACCATCTAATGGCTTGGATGTTCTTCTTCAAGACTTTCATCAACGCCTCCTCTTGTTTTAGTGAAAGAATGGACGAAATGATCACCGGGAGGGTGTCATCTACCCCTAGAAAATCATACTTCAATCCTTCTGGATGTGATTTCAGCTCAAGAGTGGGAGGTTCTTCAAGAGAGTTCTTTAATGGTTCATAGATAGATGGGATGTCTTCACTTGCAGCCACCAAGGCTAGCTCATTCTCTTCATCATCTTCCTCATCATCATCGGGGAACTCAACTATCGGCTCTAGACCTCTACCTTGAGTGGTAGTTTGAATCCACGCAGGTAGGCATTCCTCCACAATTTCATCTAGGCACTCAATGAGATAGCAATTTTCTTTAGTGGCCCCTATCACCTCGGTCGTGGTTGACAATTTAAAGATGTTCAACTGGATCTTCATGTGCATGAATGTCACATACATTGTACCGGTTCTCACATGAATAACTGCATCGACTGTGGCTAGGAAAGGTCTGCCCAAGATGATAGGAACCATCCTCGCGTCCTTTTCCATGTATAAGACAATGAAATCGGCAGGGAAGAAGGCGGACGTCTCATCATCAAGTCTCACAAGCACGTCATCCACACGCCCTTTAGGCGTCTTTACCGATTTGTCGGCCAATTGTAAAGTACAATGAGCTGGACTCAACTGCCCCATTCGTAGCTCTGCAAACACATCATACGGCATTAGGTTGATGCTAGAGCCCAAGTCTAGGAGAGCTTGGTCTATGCAGTGTGCCTCAATGTAGCATGAGATGATAGGAGCACCGAGATCTTTTCTTTTCCTTGGCATGGTGTGCTGTAAGATCGAGCTCACTTGTTTGGTGAGCTTCACTTTCTATGGGGTTCTCCCCGTGGTCTTTCTCTTGAAGGTGCATAGATCTTTTAAGAATTTAGCATAAGAAGGGATTTGCTTGATTGCATCAAGCAAAGAAATGTTAATTTTCACATGTTTGAAGGTTTCAAGGATGTCTTCAGTATGTTTCTTTCTTCTCCTCTCAATAGATGGCTCCTTAAGAGCATGAGGAAACAGGGGAAGTTGGGACCCCATATGGTGTGGATCAGTAGTATCATCACCCAGTATCAAAGTATCAACCCTGGCTCTCATCACGGTATCCTCAAGCTGCATCTTAGTATCAACCTGCCCAGTCTCATTATCACCTCTATCAACAACAACGGTATGAGGGGGGTGCTCTAACGTTCGGCCACTCCTCAGAATAGTCACGACGTTTACATGCTCATGTGTAGTGGAAGAAGAGGCTTGTGGTGGCGGTTGTGGCTGTTGGGGTGGTGGTGGCCTTTGGTGAGGATGAATTGCGATTGTGGTTGTTGTGGTGGTGGTGGCCTTTGGTGAGGATGAATTGTGATTGTGGTTGTTGTGGTGGTTGTTGTTGTTGCGGATGGGGGTGGTATTGTGGGGGTCACTGCTGGTATGAATGAGGTGGAGGCGGAGCATATTGGTAGTCAAGAGGTGCCTGGGGAGGTGGTGGAGCAGAGGGGTTTAGTGGTACTTGGTATGACGGCAGAGCATATGGACTTGGAGTGTTCCCTTGGAAAGTACCATTATTATTCGGGTTGGGAATCAGTTGAGATGGAAGTCTTCCTTCTTCCTTCCCTATAAGAGAGAGAGAGAGAGAAATCTGATCCAACCTTTGTTTGAGGCAATTGATGGACTGCCCATGTGATGTCAATCCTTCTTCACATCATCTAAACTTCTAAACCTTCCAAGCACCTCCTCTTCAAACTTGGAGTTGTAACATGGCCTCGGCTGCCCTTATCCTTGTCTTTGTCCATCCTCATTCTGTTGTTTCCAAGAAAAAATCAGATGGTTCCTCCACTCGGGAGTGTAGGTGTTGGACATGGGGCCTTGATTGTTGCTGTCACCAAAGGAGTGCAAAGCATTCACTTCCTCATCCAAAGAGTCGATACCACAGTGGGTTGTTTAGGAAAGCCACCAGCTTGATTCTTCATTATTCTCATCATGCCACCATCATTTTCATCATATCCAGGTTGGTAGCATTGCAGGTTGGAGTTACAGAGGAAGGTGGAGGGATGTAGCTTTGACCGTAATGCTCCCCTTTTGTAGAAATGTGATGGCGTGAGTTTTCAGCGAGGTGTTCGAACAAGGGCCACAATTATTTGGGCGGCTTTGCCATGAAAGTACCACCGCAGGAGGAGTTGACGTTGTTTTGGCTTTGCTCTTCAAGCCTAGTATAGAAGGCTTGAACGAGTTGCCACAAAGGAACTTCATGGTGAGGGCAGTCGCGGAGCAATTTTTGGAACCTCTCCCACCCCTCGTGGAAGGGTTCATTCTCCTTCTGAGCAAAAGAAGTGATGCACCTCCTCATGTAGGACAGTTTTGCAATAGGAAAGAACTTCTTGAGGAATTCGTTTTTAACTTCATTCCATGTAATCAGATCTGGCTTTGATACATACCACTCCTTAGCTTTCTCTTTTAGGGAGAAAGGAAAGAGGGTTCTGCAAATGGAGTCGTCAGTGGCGGCGGGAGTGCAGAAAGTGGAGCACATCTCTAGGAAAGCATCAATGTGGTGATAGGGATTCTCATTCTCCATCCCATAGTAAGTAGGGAGGAGTCCTAGGAGTGCAGGCGGAATGGAGAATCGTTGACCCGAAATCTGATCAACGAAGGTGGCGATGGGGGAGTTGTAGTTCCTCAGGGTGAAGTATTAGTGGAGCGGGCGGTGCTGCGGTGGTTGAGCATTCGGGGGTGGGTTGTTTTCAACCATTGCAGCCTCTCGGTGCTGGTTGCGGCGAGCTTGGCACCTCCTTGTATCAATCTTGAGGTCATACAACACCAAGTCGGTACAAGTAGAACACGTTTGGCGCATGCACAGCTGTCACCTGCACAATACACAAACAATCAACAAGAAACCAAGTTAGCAAACCAAGATGCAAAAATAACACAAAGAATAAATAACAGCAATGGTGAGGGCAAAAGGAAAGGCTAAGCTACACTATCTAGCTAGGCTGAGTGCCTCTATCCCCAGCAACAGTGCCAAAAAGCTTGATGCGTCCTCTAGAGGTGCTACACACTAGTTGATTTGACTCGACTAGATGCGCCCCATGAGATCGAAACACACGTGTGGGAACTTTCAAAATTTATATTGGCCCTAACCAAGTCGATCACAAAACTAAACAGGTCGCCCGTAAGCATACAAGGTACTGTTGTAGTATAGGTGATTGGCATGAAAAGGGGTCGGTCCTCAGAGATAGAGGGGGCACTAGAGCTAGGGTAGTGTTTGCTATGTTCCTAGTGTGGATAATAGGGTTTAAGGATTTTAAAAGGGGTTTGTTTGTTGATTACTCTAAATGAAAAAGAAAGAAAGGCAGAATTAAACCTAAGTTATCTTGAACAAGCAAAATTAGCAAACTAGATTAACAAACTACCTAAGCAAGGGCAAGAGTAAGCTACACTATACTAGACAAGCGAGAAGCAATGTAGAAGCTAAGTTAACCACTAGAAAGGCAACAACCTAAGTTAACACTAAAGAGCAGAACCAAGCAATTAACTAGGTTAAGCAAAAGCAACTAAACTAGACTAGCATGAACAAGAAAGCAAAGCAAGTTGGGTTTTAACAAGATGATTAAGGTAGGTGGGCCGTTTGGGGATGTAACTTTGATATTAGTTGGGGGAGGTTATTGGACAAGCATGATTCTCATTTTACATCTAGATTACCAAACCAAACAATAAGACAAAATCTATTAGAATGTACCCTATACTACTAGTGGAAGACTAGGGTTAGGTGTCATTCTAATAGGATTAGCCAAATCTAGGTTTCTAAAATAAGTGGTATTGAGAAATTGAGGGTTGAAGGTAGAGATGGGAGTAGAGATGAGGGTATTTGACCTCATGCCACTAGCCATTCTAGCCTTTGGAAGACCCTAGGCAATCACATCAATCCCACTTATACTAGTAACTTGGGTCTCATACCAAGTAGTAGGAGAGGGGTTAGGCATGTAGGAACAAAGGGGACTAGCTAGGGATCCCCTGTTGGGACCTAGGAATCACACCTAAGATTGCCACATGCATCCCAATTCTCCTAGAAACATGGTATCATCAAACACCACCAAACAAGCAATCAATGGCAAAAAGTATAAATCACAAGCATGGTAATGGGATAAGAGACACAAGCATGGAGCAATCATCATAGATAAAAATGAGTTCATTACAAGACAAATTTCCCCCAACATGATATCAAAGTCACATTTTATCCCCAAACAGCCCACCACTAGGGGCTTAGCTACACATAGCCAAAGATATAGTAAAAGAGATGAGAAGAAGGGGAAGAAACACCATGGAGCTTGGGGAAGTAGCCTTCTTCTTCATCTCCTTGCTGTTGGGGACGTACTCTCTCTTCCAAGGGTGCTGGTAAGCATGAAGATATGGGGGGTTATGGATGAGCACCTAGAAAACTAGGTCTCCAGGATGAAATGGAGGTGGAAATATTGGATGGAGAGCACAAATGCAAAGGAAATGCACCAAATGCTCAAGGAGGAGTGATGGAGGCTAGGAGCAGCTGTAGGGTGGCTTACCTAGTGATGTGGCCGCCACCCATGTATATATAGGTGGTGGTGGAAGCACTAGGCTAAGTGGGGGTATTGTGGGAAAATCAATGCAAAAAGTGGTAGGTTTAGGGTGGCAACACGGCCGTGTTGAAGGGTCATGGCGGTGGTAGGGGTAGATGAGGACGGTCATGGAGAATGGACACAAGCGTGTTGTGGAAGGGTGGTGAGAGTGCTAAGTAAGAGGTGGCCACGGCCGTGGCAGAGTGCCACGGTCGTGTTGGATGAGCAGCACCACAACCATGTTGGGTAACACGTCCGTTTTGGAGGAGGAGGACTTGGTCGTGGGGCAGCAACATGGGCGAGTTGATCTTCAGAGGCCACGGTCGTGGCGTCTTGAGGGCCAACTCCGTATTGATTCTTCTCAATAAATGGTACGATTCTGGGCATATCCCTCGGTCGTGGTTTCTTCAATGGGCCACGGCCGTGGCCATTTGGGTGCAAAATCTCTATTGACTCTGTTGGTTTTTCATAATAAACATTACGACCGTGGGGGTATTCCCATAGCCGTGTTGGGGTCTGTAGAAGGCAAATTAACTTCAAACTTCACCATTCATGGATTTCTTTGCTTGATGTCGACCATGGCCATTGAAGGTAGTTTGATGGAGCTTTGGGGCCTTCTTTGGACCCCCCATTCTCTCTCATTCACCCTAATCATGGTCTGTGCCTGAAAATGATGCAAAGAACATCCATAAGCGCATTTGGCAATGATAAACATATTAAGGGAAAAAGCTTGTAATCTAACATGTTTAGATGTGATTCAAGCACAAAATGTCATGAGATGGAGCCCTAAAGTAGGTGTGAAAGAGGAAGAAAGGATTGCAGTAAGATTATGGAGTGCTTTTATCCACTCATCCTTTCTTTATTTAAATGCTCTTAAACAGGAGCATCCTTTTATTTTATTTTTGCTTTTTTTTCTTTGCCCTTGGTGTAGATAGGGCATATGGTGGATAGAGTGAAGCGGGGAGGTTGAGATGTCACCACCCCAAACTATTGGGGTGGCCACGATTGCTATGTTCAGTTTGACATCTTTTCATGAGGCGGAGAGGTATGAAGATGATGAAAGAATAGTCGGATCCAAAGGGGGGTCATTAGTGTAGTCTTCAACATAAGATATCCTGCATGAAAGCTAATCCAACACTTCATCAAATGATATCACGCCACATGATAGAGCAACATGACATTCATATTTCTACCGAGTGATTCCATAGGCTTTAAGCGTTTGTAGCTTCCTCAATTCACAAAACAACCAAAACATTCACAAACTTAAGAAAGGTGGTGCACATATAAAGAGTCATCAAACAAGACCATATATCAATAAAATCTAAGAAAATAGCATTCATTTGTTAATGGATTAAAAATTTCATTTCCACAGTGGAGATTAAGTCAAAACATACTTTTTGGGCAAGAACATTCAAGCTTGGGCAAAGTTGGCCAAAATGGTGCCAATTTGCCTTCAATCACATCTTAACCTACATTATTGAACTTAAAATAGTAAAGCAAATAAGTCCTAGCTAAAACATGCAAAAATTACCAAAAATCTATATGATATGCAATGCATGGCAAAGAGAAGCAAAAATTTTGAAAATTAAGCAAAAATGCAAGAAAGCAACTACATGCTATGCAACGATGCAATCAATAACAAGAGCAATAAAAACTAAACTAGATATCACAGGTGGAACAAGATCACAGAGAGATAGAGGGTGGTTTGTACCGCCCTACCCACCCCAAACTTTAGAATCATGCTATCCTCAACATGAAACTATGGCTTAGGGTAGATAGGGAAAGTGTCACGGATGTTGTGGCAGCTGGTCTGACAAGTGAGAAGGATCTAGAGGAGGTGCCGAGCCTGTGGGATGATGCTGGTAGTGATGTCCCTAGTAGTCATCCTGGGGTGGAGGGTATGTCTTTGGATATGCAGCTATGCCTCCCCAAAAATCTCCACCCCATTCAGGGTTTCTTGCTCCTTGGGCATGGTGGTAGTGATACAAGTGGTTGACCTGGTGGTGCATTTGTTGTTGGTCTTGCCACATGTAATACTGGATCAATTGCATATCACCCTGCGTCTTCTGAATACCCTCAAGTTGCGCCTGGATGGTGGACATGTCATAGGCGTTCACTGAGGGCTGTTGTAGTTGGGATGTTCCTTCATCCCTCCTTGTCCTTCGGGGTTTCCTTTGTCATTCATCTTCTTGTTCCTACCCTTGCACATTTTATTCAACTATATCTTCATGTGCGGCAGTGGCTCCCCTAGTGTATGTCTCTCGTGGGTTTTCTTGCTGCCATTTCAACAATTTTTCCTTCAATATATAGAATACCCCCAAAACGGATAGAAGTGGCACACAATTTTCTAACAGATTTGTTCTGTTATGGATATGCAAATGGAAGGAAGAGGATCTGGACATGGCGAAGAACAAGCTGAGAGACATTATGGCCCTGACCCTCGAGCAATGACTTAAGGTGAAGAGGATAATGAGGCAACAAGGATGTATCGTATTTTCTAGGAGATAAAAGAAAAATACAAGATGGATAGGAAGTCTTCATCTTCTAGTAAGGATCTGATGAGATCCTATGAGTTGGTGAAGAATCTTGGTGGAATTGAATTTTCTGGAACAACAGATCTAGCTGTGGTGGAGGTGTGGCTTCGACAACTGGAAAAGGTCTTTCGCCTAATGGAGTTATCAGAAGATAAGCAAATTAATCATGTAGTCTATTTACTCAAGGGAGATGCTGAGCTGTGGTGGCGATGAGTGAAAGATAAAAGGAGAAATGTAGAGATGACCTGGAAGGACTTTGTGGACGAGTTTCACCTTAAGTATTTTCCTCCTACCTTCCTAAGTGATAAGATTAAACAGTTGGAGAATATCAGACAAGGAAGTATGACAATTGGTGAATGCGAGGCATATTTCACAAGGTTGGCAAATTTCTGTCCGCAAGTTGTGCCTGATGGTGTAGAAAAGTGCAGAAGATTTTAACAAGGATTAAGATCAGAGATTAGACACACTGTGTCAGTCATTGGTCAAAGAGACAGAGAAAACTTTGGGGAATTTGTGGAAGCAGGGAGATGTGTAGAAGAGTCAGTTAATGCTGATAGGCAGTCTGAGAGTAAGAAAAGATCTGGAGACTTTATTAGAGGGGGACAAAGTAGTGGTGGATACAGACGAGGTGGTGGCTTCTTTTCCAAGATAGGATGAGGACTTGACTGTTTTAGGAGTTAAGGATCTAGGTTTTCATGAAGTGGAGGAAGGCCCAATTCCGGTAGATGGAATACACAGTCTACATGGACACCTTCAACTAGGTCTTCAGGATCTTCAGTGTCAGTGACAGGACCGTAGAGACATGATGCATCGATATGTGATAATTGCGGCAGGGCACATTCTGGTCAGTGTCGGGGAACTAACACTCCAATATGTTTTCATTGTGGACAGATGGGACATATAAAAAGGACTTCCCAAAGCTTCAATATGTTTCAAAACATGGTTTACAATTTGACGTGGGATTTATTATTGCATGAACAAACTCACTCGGGGTTGAAATCCTCGAGCTTTTACTAAAACCAATGTGCAATAATACCACCCGCAAGCGGATGAGTCTTATCGTAGTATAGTTAAGGATCGAACCCAAAGGACAATGTTTTTAAGAATCCTTGTCAGTCTAGTCTAGTTCAAGTTAAGACTAATATTTAAAACGATTGGGTGATTTGAGTTTGATTAAACTAATTGCAAGAAAGTAAAATTTGAATTAAAGTTGGAAATAGATCAATGATATGGAATCGCTGGGATGGTATCGGGTTTGACCACCGCTACACATGCAAACACATTCAATCACAAACAATCCAAGCAAGATATAACAATCCAAATAGAGCTGTTACAAAACCCCCCATATGGGCGTTAGGTTCGCGTAAGCATCACCTTAGGCATCAGATGTCTCGTCACCATCCAGATCACTTACTTACAGCTCCGAAGATACAGAAATCCAACAAAGGTTGTGGGCCCCCCTGTACAGGTGTTAGGCACATAGAAGTGTCACCGAAGGCTAGATGGCTCGTCCCCTCACGGATAATACACTTACGACCTTGAAGAAATCCCATTCTATTTCTAGTTTGGGAGTCAACCACATTAGTCAATAAGCAAGCAGACGATTAATATACGAGCAAACATCGACGATTAACAACAAGATACAAAATCCAACTAAGGTTGTGAACCCCCTATTCAGGCGTTAGGTACACAGAAGCATCACTGAAGGCTAGATGGCTCGTCCTCTTGCGGATCATACACTTACGACCTCAAGGAATCCCATTCTATTTCTAGTTTGGGAGTCAATGTGTTAAACGACATTCAATCCTACATATAGAAGTTCTTACAATATGGGAAGAACAAAGATGAAAGCAAGCAATTAATCAAACTACTAACATAATGATTAACAATGAAATGAAGAGTTATATACATTGCCATGGAAAGTTTAACAAAAAAACATGATTGCATGGACAGCGGGGCTAGTCCCCGCACCCCAACAAAAGTGGACTACTTGCTCATGATGCGAGAAACAAGAAGAGTAATAAAGAGAGAGAAATGTGCCATGAACTCGACGTAGAAGGTAGTCACAACTCGGTGAAGATGATGTCGTTTTCTACGTTGTGTCGGAGTAGATCTGGATGCGGAACAGGATATGCCAAGATAGACCGGACAGTCTCTCTCGCTCCGTCTTCCTTCTTTTTTTGGTCTCCTTGATTGTAACACGGGTAGTCGGTGGAATGAAACTGGCGTAGACGGTACTGGATCTGGATCATATGTGTGTACAGGTAGCCTGTCGACGTCTCGGAACCGATGCCTCAAAAGGGGACCCTACTGGTCCTATTTATAGGCACATGATTGACCTTCACGTTTTTGGTGTGTTTCCAGTCCAAACGGTTTGGGGGATATTTTTGCTCAAACGGTCTTGTAAAATCTGATCAAACGATCTTGGCGCTTAAACGGTCTGGGGACCTTTGCCCAAACGGTCTTGAGAATTAGAGGAGCAAATGGTTTTGGATTGTTAATTCCAAATGGTCTCATAGACTGTTTGCTTTCCTCCAAACGATCTTGTGCAAAAAGGGCAAACTGTCTTCAAGTCAACAATATCAAACGGTCTTCACATTTGCCCCAAACGGTCTTCACTTCAGTTGACTCAAACGGTCTTCACATTTGCCCCAAACGGTCTTTGCTTCAGTTGACTCAAACAGTCTTCACATTTGCCCCAAACAGTCTTCATATTTCCTAACCAGCAAACGATCTTCGGGAAAGAGGGCATTCAGTTTTGCATTCATTCGGTTCTCACATGGGCATCATGCTCAAACGGTCTGCTCCAGGATTCCAGCTGATCATTCGGTTTTCACATGGGCATCATGCTCAAATGGTATGCTCCATGATTCCAGCTGATCATTCGGTCTTAATGCAAATAAGAGACCAAAGGCGGTGGATGTGCGGTCAGTGCTGCAGCTGTGCGGCGCCGAGGAAGGTAGCAAAGGGGGCCAACGCAATCGTGGTAGTCGGACAAATTGAAGAAAAGAAGTCTGCTGGGCGGAGGTGTAGAGGTAGGAGATGATGTGCCGCGACCGTACTGAGGTACCACGGTCGTGGTGATGCTGCTGCCCCACGGCCGTGCTGCCTTGCACAGGCGTGGCGTGTGAGAATTTGGCCTCTGATGGCGTTAAGCCACGACCGTAGCGTGACACCACGGTCGTGGTGAGGCTACTGCCCCACGACCGTGCTGCCTCGCACGGGCGTGGCGGGTGAGAGAGGGTAGATGCTGGTGGTGTGCCACAACCATGGCATGACAACACAGTCGTGGCGATGACAGTGGAACATGACCGTGGTGGTTCAAAACAGCCGTGGTCTAGACTCTGCTTCAAGATTTTGAAATCATGCACTGCTCGATCCCTCGCGACTAAATGATTTTGAAATGGAACTGTCCATTCGGTCTTGAGACTGAATGGATGAAACCGAATGGTCGAGATTGTTTGGTCGAGACTGAATGGTGAGACCGTTTGGTCGAAACCGAATGGTCAGATCGATTGGTCAGAACCAAGGGTGAGTGAAGGTGGGCCCCATCTAATTATTTAGCTTTATCAAGACCTACATTAAATCAACATAAATTCGATTAAAACCTTGATAATCGAATCAATTAAGTAATTTTGCACATTATGATGCATTTTGATATTAAATGAGTGAAATTTGATATGTCGAGTCAAAATGAGCCTAATATGGTAATTGAATTCCAAGATGAATATGCATTGATCAAAATGCCCCGAACTTAAATGTTGTTCATCCTCGAGTAACATAAAATCTGAAACCGTCGCCAAATGAACGCTTTCGACTTGTGTGATTGCTTCATCTTTACATCATGATTGTTTTCTTTCTGCTCAGAATGACTCAACATCTCAACTTCCTGAGATCACTGAACACATCTTACCATATCTTCGTTCCTGAGTTCATTTTCCAATATCACTTCCTCCTCACCTTTTCCAACAACAAGCATGCCAAAGAGTTTTGTAAGAGTCTAGAGATACCTAGAGAACAACAAGTATGCATATGATCTGACAGTGCTGTTTTTCAGGATAGTGGGGGCATGCATTGTGCCATTAGGTTGAAAATGGAGTGAATGGTGGTATGGAAGGAAGAAGTAAATCTCTCCTCTATTCGACTCGAGATTTTCTTTTTATTTGCTTTGCAATTTCATTTATTGCATTTTTTGTGCGAATCTCTCCTCTATTCGACTTGAGATTGCATTTCTTTTTATGTGCGCTTTGGCATGTTTTGTTTGCAAATCTCTCCTCTATTCGACTCAAGATTGCCTTGTTTGCGGTACGCCCCTATTTATTTGTTAGGGTATGGAAGAAGCGGATATAGAGGGAAGTGGTGTGCCACCCCGAACTTAGGGTTTGGCACTGTTTTGGCTATTTATGTTTCTTTTTGATGGACGGAGAGGTACGAAGATGATAGAAGAAGTGTAGAAGAGAGTTCAGATCAGAATGCAACTTGATTTACAATTCAGTGAACTGGGTTGTTCTCTTTATCATACTCTGCTCAAATAATGACTTGATGAGGATTCAGTGGAGATTCCATGTTATTGTTCCACTAGTCAGTTAGGAAGCACGACGTGTTTGATCCCTATCAGTTTGACAGATGCTTGTCATTTTTGCATCAATGTCATGATGTTAGGAATCATAAGCTTCACAAGATGATTTCAATCAAAAGGCTAGTTTTCAGATGAAGGTCCTTTTGAGGATCTGCTTCGAATAAAGAAGGTATAATGATTACAAAATGCATAGCAGGTTAGTTAGTGACTTTTATGAAACAGGAAGTGTCAAAAATTCATCAAATATATGTTCAATTTCTTTGAAAAACATTAAAAATTTGAAAATTTTGAATTTTCTTTATCAAGAATGTGACAGTGAAAACTCAAGTATGAAAAAGATGGGTGTTGGTGGAAGGTGAAGTGTGTACCACCCACCCTCCACCCCGAACTTAGAGATTTGCTCGTCCTGAGCAAACCCTAAATCCAAGATGGAGGGGAAAATTCATGCCAGATTAACCACCATATGTGGTTGCGTTCCACTCAGCGCACATCCTCTTATCTAAAAATCTCAAACAAAAAGAACTGTCAGAACTCAAAATAGCATCTCGCGATGCAATTTTATTTGGTGTAAAATTATCTAAAAAGTAAAAACAAAATTAAGGAAAATTTCTAATTCAAATTTGAAACTAAATATGAAATTATTGATCAGGTTGCCTCCCGACAAGTGCCTTTGTTTTACGTCAATGGCTCGACTTGATATCTTTAGCTTCACGGTGGTTCCTTTGGATTGGAAAGATCTATTATTTCTTCGGTGCTCATGTCTGCTATGGTGAAATATCTTTTCAAGCGCTGGTCATTCGCCACAAATTCACTCGACTTTTCACTCCATAAAGAGAAAGCACCATGTGGGGAGATGCTTTTGACAATGTACGGTCCAGACCAGCGGGAGCGGAGTTTCCCTGGGAATAACTTCAATCTTGAGTTGAACAATAGAACTTGGTCTCCCACTTGTATGTCTTTTCTTTTCAAATGACCATCATGCCAAAGTTTGGTGTGTTCTTTGTATATTTGAGCATTCTAATAAGTTGTCATCCTGAGTTCATCCAGCTCTTGAAGTTGTAGAATCATGGCTTGGCATGCTTTCTTCATGTTGAAATTCAGTTGTTTAATTGTCCACCATGCCTTGTGTTCCAATTCGACTGGAAGGTGGAAAGCCTTTCCATATATCAATCGGAAGGGTGTAGTCTCAAGGGGAGTTTTATAAGCAGTTCGATAGGCCCATAGAGCGTCGTTAATTTTCACTGACCAATCCTTTTGATTGCGGCCTACAATTTTTTCTAGAATAACCTTTAGTTGAAGGTTAGAGACTTCTAACAGTCCACTCGTTTGTGGATGGTAGGGCGAGGCTACCTTATGTGTTACATCATATTTTCTTAGTAAAGCTTCGAAGCTTATTTCAAGGAAGTGAGACCCTCCGTCAGATATCACAGTTTGTGGCACTCCAAAACGGGGAAAAATAGTATCTTTGAATAAATTGATGACAGGCTTGTAATTACTAGTGACGGTTGGAATAGCTTCTACCCATTTAGAGACATAATCAACATCGACTAGGATGTATGAAAATCTATTAGAATACGGGAATGGACCCATGTAGTCCACCCCCCAAACATCGAATATCTCTACTTCTTGCCATAGATTCAGCGACATCTCATCTCTCTTTGTTATATTGCCTGATCGTTGACATTTGTCACATGATTAGACAAAGTCATGGGAATCTTTGGATATGGTGGGCCAAAAGAATCCACATTGCAAAACCTTCAAGGCATTCTTTTTAGAGCTCATATGTCCTCCAATTGGGCCAGAGTGACAATGTTCTAGAATGAGTTTGGTTTCTTCCTCAGCGATACATTGTCTGTAAAGACCATCAGCACATAGCTTAAAGAGATATGGCTCATCCCAGTGATATTGTTTCACATCATGCATAAATTTCTTTAGTGCATTTCTAGTGCATTAAGGATGGATAACCCCAGCAACAAGGTAATTCACAAAATCTGAGTACCATGGTATAACATCTGAGACCTTCATTAGTTGATCATCCGACAGAGAATCATTGATCGGAATATTCTTAATATCCAGAGTGTGGATGCGACTGAGGTGGTCTGCTACAACATTCTCTGTACCCTTTTATCTCTTATCTCTAAATCAAATTCTTGCAATAGGAGAACTCATCTAATTAGCATGGGTTTTACATCTTTCTTTGTCAGAAGATAACGGATGGCAGCATGATCTGTGTAGACAATGACCTTTGAACCAATTAGGTAGGATCTGAATTTGTCAAAGGCATACACGACTTCTAGAAGTTCTTTCTCGGTAGTTGCATAATTCCTCTGGGCTTCATCGAGAGTTTTCGATGAATAATAGATCACATAGTGTTTCTTCTCTATACATTTCCCTAAAATAGCGCCCACACCATAGTCACTGGCATCACACATAATTTCAAAAGGGTGGTCCTAGTCGGGAGCCTTAATGATAGGTGTTGTTGTGAGAGCATGCTTCAAGTTATCGAAACTTTTCACACATTCTTCGTTGAAATTGAAATCAATATCCTTTAGTAATAGACTCATCATTGGCTTCGTTATCTTGGAAAAGTCTTTTATGAATCTTAGGTAAAATCCTACTTGACCTAGGAAAGTACAGACTTCTTTTACATTTATTGGAATAGACAGTTTAGAAATCACTTCAATCTTGGCTTTATCTACTTCAATTCCTCTATTGCTGACCCTATGGCCGAGGACAATGCCTTCCTTTATCATAAAATGGCACTTTTCCCAATTCAGCACAAGATGTGCTTCTTTACAATGTTTGAGGACCAGGGAGAGGTGCTTTAGACATGAATCAAATGAATCTCTATATACAGAAAAATCATCCATGAAAACTTCCATAATTGTTTCAGTAAGACCAACGAATATGGCAGCCATGCAACGTTGGAAAGTTGCGGGTGCATTACAGAGGCCAAACAACATTCTTTTAAATGTGTATGTAATGAATGGGTAGGTAAAAGTAGTTTTCTCTTGGTCATCTGGATGTATGGGTATTTGATAGAATCCAGAGTAACCGTCAAGATAACATAAATATTCTTGGTGAACCAACCTTTCTAAGACTTGATCAAGGAAAGGCATTGGAAAATGATCTTTTTGAGTTGCCTTGTTCAATTTTCTATAATCTATGCACATCCTCCACCATGTGACTATTCGAGTGGGGATGAGTTCATTGTTTTCATTTCGTTTAATAGTTGTTCCATCTTTCTTCGGGACTACATGCACTGGGCTCACCCATGGCGAGTCTGATATCAGATAGATTATTCCAGCTGAGAGCAGTTTAATGACCTCGTGATAGACTACTTCCTTCATATTTTGGATTCAATTTCCATTGATGCTCAATAGTAGGCTTGTGATCTTCCATCATAGGGATCTTGTGCATACACAGTGCTTGACTAACCCCAGTGAGGTCACTCATTTTATAATCGATGGCTTTCTTTCTTTCCTTTAGTTCCTTCAGGAGTTTATCTTCTTGTTAGCTGTTAGATCAGAATTTACAATAACTGGGCAAACTTTGAGATAATCCAAAAACACATATTTCAGTCCCTCGGGCAGGGGCTTCATCTCTGGAGTTTCTGGTTTTTCGCATGTTTTGTCAGTAGCTTCCGCAGCTTTGAGTTCTTCACAAGTGGCTTCAACATCTTCCTTTGCAGAGTCGAGGGATTCGAAGCAATCCTTTACTTGTTCGTCAATAGGTTCTTCAACTGATGGATCTATTAGAACAACTTCTAATGGATCCTCTGATTCATGATTCTCTTGAGTCAGAAGTGTCGTCTGCTCTATACAATCAATCAAGTAGACTTCTACCTGGATGCTTGGTCTTCGCATACTTTCAAAAACTTTAAATTCCAGAGTCTCTTTACCAAGTCTGAGAAGCAAGGTTCCTGCTTCAACATCAATTAGAACTCTTGCAGTGGTGAGAAAAGGACTTCCAAAGATGAGAGGATATCTGACATCTTCTTTTATGCCCATGATGACAAAGTCACACGGAACATAGGAATCTTTTCCTACCTTGATAGGTACATCCTCGATAATTCCTAACATATGTTTTATCGAATTGTCTATGAGTTGTATAGTCATGCCAGTTGGGAGGAGTTCGACAAACCCTAGCCTTTTGCTAAGGCTGAGTGGCATGATGGAGATGCTAGCACCAAGATCTGCCAGTCCTTTCTTGCATGAAGAATCACCGATATGGCAGGAAATCCCAAAAGATCCTGGATCTTTCTACTTCTTTGGCATCTTACTATGGATTATATCAGAAGTGGTTTTAGCTAGCTTGAGTGTCTCATATTATTCAGTTATATATTTCCTGGTGAGGAGTGACTTTAAGTACTTTGTCCATGCTGGTATCTCAGCCAGTGCATCCAAAAAGGGTATATCAACATGAAGTTTCTTCATAGCCACTTTAAACTTATTGAACCGAGTATCAAGCTTGGTTTGCCTTAAACGAGCAGGGAACGGTATACGAGGCTTGTATATAGGAATATCAGGTTCCGGTATTTCAGTTCCTTCCTCAGTAGATTTCTCAGGACTTTCCTTATTTGTCTTATCATCTGTTACTTGTTCTTTTGGTTGAGACTCCGGTGTTGTTGAGTCTTGGACAATCACATGTTCATCTTCATCTGCAATAACCACACGTGTCTTTGTAGGAGGATCTGAATAGTCTTTTCCTAACCTGGTGGAGACTGCTTTTTGTTGTTCAAGATGCTTAGGATTATTCTCGGGTTGGCCAACAAAGACTCCAGTAGGTGGCTTTATGCTAGCTGCAAGTTGAGCTACTTGAGATTTAATAGCCTTCTGTTGGGCTTGCTGATTAGCTATCATAGTTTGCAACATCTTTTCAATGGCTGTTAACTTGTCATCAGGAGAGGCGGGACTTGCTTGTTGTCCTTGTTGTTTATAAGGAACTTGGTTAAGATTCTGGTACCGGGAATTGTTTTGATAATTATTGAAGTTCCTATTACGAAAGTTTCCCTTGAAATTTCCCTAATTTCCAAAATTCTATTGCTGATTGTACTGGAATCCCGATGGGACACGTGACTGATTGTTTGAACCAAATTGATGTGAGTTTACTGCACCAGAGGGGTTTCCATATTGAAATCATGGATGATTTCTATTCTGATTCGGATTGTAATAACTTTGACAAGGGATGGTATTAACAACGTTAAGATTTTCCATTTCACCATTATCTCCTTGTACACAAACGTTGCTCAGAACAACATCGTAAAGAACAT
Source organism: Alisma plantago-aquatica (assembly GCA_963693085.1). Taxonomy (NCBI): domain Eukaryota; kingdom Viridiplantae; phylum Streptophyta; class Magnoliopsida; order Alismatales; family Alismataceae; genus Alisma; species Alisma plantago-aquatica. The sequence goes on from OY856411.1 coordinate 110,478,359, forward strand.
TGCATGCTAGAGTGGAATGATCAGTACTTTTACATGCTTCATAGAACAATGAAGCTATCTTGATCTATTCTTGTTGTCGAGTGGGCGAACGTCCTCTTCCAATAGAAGTAAGAGATGATTCAATATGGTCTTGCTTGGCAACTAAGAGTTTCAAGGTTTCAGCGATAGACTTGTACTCAGGAGTAGCTTCAGCCATAGCTACTTTCAAAGCTCCTTTACCTACAGATCTACCCCAATTGGCTTGATTTTCTGCTTCAAGGGTGACGACCCTCCATGTGCTGTCATAACTTTGACACATGAATTTTCCTCCAGATGAGGAATCTAGGAATCTCTTAATATCATCATCCACACCCCTGTAGAAAATCTCAATGAGTTGGTTCTTGGGAATTCCATGGTGTGGGCACTTGCGTAGGAACTCTTTGTATCTATCCCAAGCTTCAGCAAGGGTTTCTCCAGGAACTTGAGTGAAATTTGTTATTCACCCTCTAATTTCATAGGTGAGAGATGGAGGGTATAACTTTTCTAGAAACACATTTTAGAGTTGTTCCCAGGTGGTGATGGGTATTTCACTTTGCAATGAATTGTACCAACTTATGGCTCTATCAACAAGGGAATACTTGAAGAGGTGGAGTCTAATGGCATCATCTGTGACTCCATTTTGTTTTGTCATAGCACATAAATCAATAAATCTCAAAAGATGTTCTTTGCTATCTTCACCTTGTTTTCCATAGAATCGACTGTTCTGAAGTAGGGTAATCCAATGCGCTCTTATCTCAAAATTAGGAGCATTGATGGGAGGAGGTTGTACTGGATGATGAACATTCGCAGCTTTCAGGATTGAGAACTCTCTAAGATCCTTTTGTAGTTCAGCTGCTGGTGCTGCTACTTGCACTGCTAGAATTTCCTCTTGGACTGCAGCTCTGGCTTCTTGCATGAGCCTCTCTCTGCGCATTGATGGCTTGAGCCACCCTTCGGGCTACTTCTTCTTCTTGAGCCATCCTTGCTTGATTTTCTATGATCTGACGATAAATAGTTCTGTCTATCTCGGGATCAAAGCTCGTTGTTAGTCCAGGCCTGTCCGAACAGTGCATGCACTATGCCTTGGGTTGTACCTGAAATAGAAGGATTTCGAAAGTGAGAACCACGGAGTAGAGTCAAATTCAAGTAGATGGTCGATTGTTTCAAAAGAAAAAGCAAAATCCTAGATTAGTCTCAAAAGAACTAGATTTGACTAACTGATTCTATTGTCCCCGACAACGGTGCCAGAATTTGACGTGGGATTTATTATCGCACTAACAAACTCACTTGGGGTTGAAATCCCCGAGCTTTTACCAAAACCAATGTGCAATAATACCACCCGCAAGAAGACGAGTCTTATCGCAGTATAGTTAAGGATCGAACCCAAAGGACAACATTTTTAAGAATCCTTGTCAGTCTAGTCTAGTTCAAGTTAAGACTAATACTTAAAATGATTGGGTGATTTAAGTTTGATTAAACTAATTGCAAGAAAGTAAAAGTTGAATTAAAGTTGGAAATAGATCAATGATATGGAATCACTGGGATGGTATCGAGTTTCACCACCACTACACATGCAAACACATTCAATCACAAAAAAACCAGGCAAGATATAATAGTCCAAATAGAGCTGCTGCAAAAACCCCCATATGGGCGTTAGGTTCGCGTAAGCATCACCTTAGGCATCAGATGTCTCATCACCATCCAGATCACTTACTTACGGCTCCAAAGATACAAAATCCAACAAAGGTTGTGGGCCCCCTAAACAGGCGTTAGGCACACAGAAGTGTCACCGAAGGCTAGATGGCTTGTCCCCTCGCAGTTCATACACTTACGACCTCAAAGAAATCCCATTCTATTTCTAGTTTGGGAGTCAACCACATTAATTGATAAGCAAGCAGACGATTAATATATGAGAAAACATCGACGATTAACAAGAAGATACAAAATCCAACTAAGGTTGTGAACCCCCTATTCAGCTGATAGGTACACAAAAGCGTCACCGAAAGCTAGATGGCTCATCCTCTCGCAGATCATACACTTACGACATCATGGAATCCCATTCTATTTCTAGTTTGGGATTCAACATGTTAAATGACATTCAATCCTACATATAAAAGTTCTCACAACATAGGAAGAACAATGATGAAAGCAAGCAATTAATCAAACTACAAACATAACGATTAACAACGAAATGAAGAGTTATATACATTGCCATGGAAAGTTTAACAAAAGAACATGATTGCATGGACAGAGGGGCTAGTCCCCACACCCTAGCATAAGTGGACTACTCGCTCATGATGTGAGAAATAAGAAGAGTACGAAAGAGAGAGAAATCCGCCATGAACTCGGCGCAGAAGGTAGTCACATCTCAGTGAAGATGATGCAGTCTTCTACATCATGTCAAAGCAGATCTGGACGCGGAATGGGAGATGCCAAGATAGACCAGACAGTCTCTCTCGTTCCGTCTTCCTTCTCTTCTCAGTCTCCTTGATTGCAACACGGGCAATCGGTGGAATGAAACTGGCATAGACGGTATTGGATCTGGATCAGACCTGTGTACAGGCAGCCTGTCGGCGTCCCGGAATCGATGCCTCAAAAGGGGACCCTACTGGTCCTATTTATAGGCACATGACTGGCCTTCACATTTTTGGTGTGTTTCCAGTCCAAACGGTTTGGGGGGTATTTTTGCTCAAACAGTCTTGTAAAATCTGATCAAACGGTCTTGGTGCTTAAACAGTCTGGGGACCTTTGCCCAAACGGTCTTGAGAATTAGAGGAGAAAATGGTCTTGGATTGTTAAGTCCAAACGGTCTCACAGACCATTTGCTTTCCTCTAAACGATCTTGTGCAAAAAGGGCAAATAGTCTTCAAGTCAGTAGTATCAAACAATCTTCACATTTGCCCCAAACGGTCTTCGCTTTAGTTGACTCAAACGGTCTTCACATTTGCCCCAAACGGTCTTCGCTTCAGTTGACTCAAACGGTCTTCACATTTCCCCAAATGGTCTTCATATTTCCTGATCAGCAAATGATCTTTGGGTAAGAGGGCATTCAATTTTGCATTCATTCGGTTCTCACATGGGCATCATGCTCAAACGGTCTGCTTTGTGATTCCAGATGATCATTCAGTTTTCACATGGGCATCATGCTCAAACGGTCTGCTCTGTGATTCCAGCTGATCATTCAGTCTTAATGCAAACAAGAGACCAAAGGCGGCGGCCGTGCGGTCAGTGTTGCAGCTGTGCGGTGCCGAGGAAGGTAGAAAAGGGGGCCGACGCGATCGTGGTAGTCGGACGAATTGAAGAAAAGAAGTTTGTTGGGCAGAGGTGCAGAGGTAGGAGACGATGCGCCACGGTCGTACTGAGGTACCACGATCGTGGTGATGCTGCTGCCCCACAGCCGTGCTGCATTGCACGGCCGTGGCAGGTGAGAACTTGGGCTCTGATTGCGTTAAGCCACAGCCGTGGCGTGACACCACGGTCATGGTGAGGCTACTGCCCCACGGCCGTGCTGCCTCGCACGGACGTGGCGGGTGAGAGAGGGTAGATGCTGGTGGTGTGCCACGGCCGTGGCATGACAACACGGTCATGGCGATGATAGTAGAACACAGTTGTGGTGGTTCAAAACAGCCGTGGTCTAAACTCTGCTTCAAGATTTTGAATTCATGCACTGCTCGATCCCTCACAGCTAAACAGTTTGAAATGGAAATGTCTATTCAGTCTTGAGACCGAATGGATGAAACCGAATGGTCGAGATTGTTTGGTCAAGACCGAATGGTGAGACCGTTTGGTCGAAACTGAATGGTGAGACCGTTTGGTCGAAATCGAATGATGAGATCGTTTGGTTGAAACCGAATGGTCAGATCGATTGGTCAGAACCAAGGGTGAGTGAAGGTGGGCCCCAACTGATTGTTCAGCTTTATCAAGACTTGGATGAAATCAACATAAATTCAGTTAAAACCTTGATAATCAAATAAATTAAGTAATTTTGTACATTATGATGCATTTTGATATTTAATGAGTGAAATTTGATATGTTGAGTCAAAATGAGCCCAAGATGGTAATTGAATTCCATTATGAATATGCATTCATCACAATTACAGTTTTAGACACTACAGAGGCTGGTTCCGGTTAGAGAGATAAATTCTTCAGTGGTTTCAGGTTCTAGAGGGGTATCACCTAGTACCAGTAGTGGACAACGTGGCAGAGGGAGAGGTACTAGACGTTTCTTCTCAATGACACCATCTGAAGGTGTAGTTTCATCTAGAGTTGTGACATGTGTGATGCTTCTCTTTAACAAAATGTCTATTATAGTATTAATTGATCTTGGTGCAACACATTCTTTCATTCAAAGATCGATAGTTAGTGGACTAAATCTTCTAACCCAGGATTTATTTTATGAGTTGTTGTTAAAAGTTCCACTAGGTGAATCCTCAGTTTTGACAGAAGAATGTCCTGGTTGTCTGTTAAGTTTTAGTGGGTATACAATAGCAGTTAATCTTATACCCTTAGATATTAATTCTTTACAAATCATTCTGGGTATGGATTGCCTTGAGACATATCATGTCCAGCTAGATTGTTGGAAGAAAGAAGTTATCTTTCAACAAGGTGGTTTTTCATGTATCTTTATCGGAGATAGAAAAGTTTTGCCCACATGTATAGTATCAGCTGTTGTAGCTGATAAGATGATGAGAAAGGGGTGTGAGGCCTTTTTAGCACTTGTGGTGGATTCTAGGTCAGAGAAAAGAGTAGTCAGTCTAGTAGATATTCCAGTAGTATGTGAGTTTTCATATGTCTTCCCTAATGAGTTACCAGGTTTACCACCTGAAAGAGATTTTGACTTTGAGATATAGACTTTACCTGGTAGACATCTAGTAGCATTACCTGTGTAACATCCTTGACTAGGGTTATGAACTAACCCTAGGTGTTTTACTTAAATATGTGATTATATGCTTGTGGTTATCTTTTGATATGTAATTAAAGCTTTTGAGGAACATATATTTCCATTTCAGTCCTTTTTGAACAATGTTGTAATGTTGTATTGTTAAATATGGACTAATGTGCAAATTACCCAATTAGAGGGGTTAACTTGCAAATTGCACATGTTAAAATGTTTCTCTGATGTTGAGACATCATAAGAATGAATATGATATAGTGGAATGAATTCCACAAGCTTGGGCACCAAGATATAGCTTGTAGACCAATCCTTGTGCTTTAAAACCTAGTTTTGGTGTAAAGTACAATTTACCCAAAACTTAGGGTGCAACATGTAAAATATACCATCTAGAGTATCTTTTATGACTCGTGACATCAAGTAGAGAAATGAGGAGGGCGCCTCATTTGAATGATTAAATAAGAAAGATAACCTTAATATCTAAATAACCTAGTTGTATGCAAAATGACCCTTTTATATATGCAACTTATTAAGGTATTTGGCCTCTTTTCCTTTTAACCTTGGATAAGGGAGGAGTTTTGCTTAAGGAAAGAAGGGAGAAACGTGGCCAAGAAGCAGAGAAGGGCTTGGTGGATATAGTTGAGAAATAAAGGAAACAATTTTCCTTGCCTTGAAAATACCCAAAAATATATAAGCAACTCTTTTTCCACAAGCAAGGGATCATTTCCCTTCATTCCTTTTCTCATCTTCATTCTTTGTCCGACTAAGGAGAAGCTCAGGAGCAGAGGAGGACGACCAAGCTGGTTTGGGTAAGTTTTGACCATCACCTAGCTCGAATTCATGGAGGAAACCCTACTACAAGGTTGGTTTGTTAGTTTTCCTTACACGACTCTTCTTTCTAGCCATCTTCTCGATCCAAATCTTGGAGGAACGGACTGTTACGACCCCACCTCCCGATAACCCTCAATTATGGGAGACCGAAAGGTCGAAGCCGCATACATAATTTCCGGATCAAGGTTCAACAATTAATTGATAACAATTAATAAATTCTAATAGACTAAACTGAAAAGCTGTAATGAATAAAACTTTTGCATACCTTTGAAAATTTGGAATTCTAAAACTTCTATCCAGAACTCAGACTAACTAACTAATCCTCCTTGGACTTTAATTAGTGTATTTCACAATATGACGGATTACTGTTTGTCCTTTTTGTTTTGTACCTAAAATGCCGACAAACAAAACGTCGGTCAGCCAAAGCTGGTCTATGGGGGATTCACTAATCATGCAATTATCCATAACACATTATTGCATTCAATTATCAATTAACAAACAATATTACATTTTAAGTATAACTACGCGATCCATGTGTACCCTATCCCCTGCGCTGTCCCTGCAGTGGACCTGGGTACTACCTCCCTTATGGTAGATTCCCATTTTACCCCTCATGACTTCACCTAATAGGTGAATCAATTTCTAGGGCTGAGTCACATGGCACTACCCGTGGGTAGCCCACTCCTTAACTCATGGTATGCTAAGGGTCTCATGGCACTACACATGTGTAGCGCAGTTTCTGACTCATGATACCCTAGACCTTGCTCTAGGTTATCCTTAGCCTTGACATAGCCATAGGGGTGGACTTGGATCTAGCTAGTCATACATGTATACTCATAGTGATAGCCATATTCAATTTATAGAGGCAAGATTTAAAACATCCAACAGTTATTTCACACATTTAGGGAAACGTCGGTAAAACCTCGGAAAACTAAGCGGTATAACCATAAACATAACAACATACCTCTTATTGCAGTTTCAGATACATAATCAAAATGAAAAGAGAGAAAATCCAAGTAAGCAAGCAAAGGCACATAAACCCTGAAATAAAAGTACAAGTTTACTTTTATTAATATTTATCCAATAGCATCATGTCCCTTAGGGTTTCTATCCAATTTTATGATTTTCTTGAAAATTAGGGTTTTTCTTTTATTCTCAAGTATTAGGAACCCTAATCCTTCAAATCCACTTAAAATCTTCAAGTTCTCTCCTTTTAACATTCCTAACAGTTTTAGGATCATTATTTAGCAATTTATCAAAATAATAAGGTTTTCTTCTTATTTTACCCTAAATTAGGGTTTTCATGTACATTATCTTTCATCCATAGACATAAACCCTAATTTAGCCATATTGGTATTCAAAACGAATAGAAACCTCATATTATTAATTAACCGGTTCATAACCCTCAACTTAACTCATTAAGTTACAAAGAAACATCTTTTTAGGGTTTTCAAATAACTTGAAATGCATTTTACTAGCAAATTAAAGTACTTTTGCAAAATGAATTGGAATCAGGTGTTACAAACATTTTTAACAGATTCCTTGAATTTTTCTACCCAACTTTCATATATAAAGTTCTTTTATACGAGTTTCCTAGCTATTTCTATAATTTTAGCAAGGAAATGCCATTTTCTGTAATTTTGGTCAGAGATAGAATTTACCGCAAAAATCTTCGGCCGTTAGATCGGTGCACCGATGTGCCCCGCATTGATCTGACAATTTGCGTCGAAGGCCTCCACTAGCTAAGTGGTGCGCCCCGATGCTCGCCCTTAGCCGCTGGATCTCAATCAAACGCTCGGAGTCGCGAGCGTCTCAACTTAACCGGCCACCGCTAGATCCTGATCCAACGCTCCGCGTCGAGTGTTTCCTAAGTTAAACGCGTCGCCCAGGGTCCGTCGGATCGTGCCGCGATCTACGCTGGTCCAGGATCGGAGGGTCACTGTTCGTCGTCTCCTTTCCTTCCTTGTTCTTCAGGACGCGACGGCGCCGCGGCCGAAGCTCGCCGGAGGAGATGAAATCGAGAGGGAGAGGGAGTTCAGAGGTACAATAGGTAGCCGCTCGAGACCGGTAGGTCACGAGGACTCGAGGGGTGATATATATATAGGGAACAGAGGGTCCCCTTTAGGGTTTCTGACCCCGCCGCTAAGACAACCTTCAGCCCAATTGGGTGTTTCGTGCATACACAAGGAAAGTTGCCTAAGCTTGGGTCGAAAACGTTCCCCTCTCTCCCCCGAACTCAATGGGATATTTCCCATTCACGCTCATACTATGCTGTGATCGGAAAATCGAGGGGAAAATCCCATGTATCTGTGTTGTGTCCGTGTCCCTTTGGGACTCTGGACGATGAGCCCGATCCGTTGGATTAAGATCCAACGGTCACCATTATCCGTGTTCAAACAAAAAAGGAAAAGGATTCCTAATTATCCAAGGAAAATTCTATTTTTGAAGATAACTTAAAAATTTAATAACTCCCAATCCTTAAATCCTTTTTGCCTCCAATTTTAAAGGAAAGTCGTTCATATGTTTGTCTCTCATTGTGCAAAAATAGGAGTCATTATCCAAAGGAAACGTGCCCTTTATTTCAGTTTCAAGTTATCCCTTTTTTTAATGGTATTTTCCACATATTCTTTATTTCCTTTGCCATTATTTAATTATCTTGAGTTCCTTGAACCCCAAGGATCCTCTATAACACGAAATCCTATTATGGAAAATTATCTTTTATCCTTTTGATCACTTTTAATCATTTTCTTATATATTCCATTATTCCCTTGTATTCTTTTATTAAATGGAATTCCTTTTTTTTTCAAATGGGTTTAATGGCCAATAAGGCCCATCAAGAAAACATGCAAGGCCATTATATACGAAATTCATTCAAAACAAACCATGAAATCAAACATTGGTCTTATTTATTTATTTAGAAGAGATTTACAAATCTCATTACATGTATTGGAAAATGAGGTTATAACATCCCCCCCTCCTTATAGGAATTTTTCCCTCAAAATTCAACAATCAAACAAACAAATTTGGATATGCCTTTTTCAAGTCCGTCTTCAGCTCCCATGTGGCCTCATCCTCTCCATGGTGCTTCCAAAGAACCTTTACCATCTCTATATTCTTATTTCTGAGCTCTTTTACCTTGGTATCTAGAATCCGCAAAGGCAATTCAGGATAAGACAGCTTTCCTTGAAGCTCAATTGGTTCAATGCTCAGCACATGGCTTGGATCTTGCACATATCGCTTCAGATTGGACACGTGAAACACATCATGCATCATACTATATTGAGTGGGTAACGCCAAACGATATGCGCCTTCACCAATCCGTTCTAACACTTCAAACGGACCCACATATCGGGGACTCAACTTTCCTCTATTCTTAGCTATAGCTCAGAGCGGTCGGATTTTCATAAAAACATGTTCTCCCACAGTGAAATGCACATCAGTCCGCTTTGCATCAACATACGACTTATGTCGGTCTTGGGCTCTTTTTAGCCTTTGCCTGATTAAAGTGACTTTATCAGCATACACTTGGAGTTCATCTGACCTCAATAAGGTCCTCTCACCAACATCATCCCAGTGAAGTGGTGACCGACACGGTCTCCCATATAGAGCTTCATATGGAGGCATCCTGATACTAGCTTGGTAACTATTGTTGTAGGCAAACTCAGCTAAAGGCAGGTACTGCTCCCATGATCCACCCCAATCGAGCACACAAGCTCGTAGCAGATCCTCTAAGGTCTGAATTGTCCTTTCCGACTGACCATCTGTCTGGGGGTGATAGGAGGTACTAAACTTCAACCTTGTACCTAATTCCTCTTGGACCTGCTTCCACAACTTGGAAGTAAACTTTGGGTCTCTATCGGAGATGATGGAACCGGGTACGCCATGCAAACGTACTATCTCTCTAATATACAACTCAGCTAAATCTGACACTTTGGCAGTGGTTTTCAGGGCAATGAAGTGTGCTGACTTGGTAAGACGATCTACCACAACCCATATCGCATCATGACCTCTCTTGGTCCGGGGTAGGCCCACCACGAAATCCATGGTGATCTGCTCCCATTTCCATTCTGGAATCTCTATAGACTGTAAAAGTCCGCCGGGTCGTTGGTGTTCAGCCTTCACCATTTGGCACGTAAGACAACTGGCTACATAAGGTGCAATGTCTCTTTTCATCCCTGGCCACCAGAAAAACCTCTGCATGTCCTTAAACATCTTCGTAGTCCCTAGGTGTACCGTGTACTTAGAACCATGAGCCTCTTGTAGGATACGTTCCTTCAACGGTGAATCCTCAGGAACCCATATGCGATTCTCAAATCGGATTCCTCCGTCTATTCCCAAAGAAAGACGGGTCTGTGGCTTTTGCATCAAGCCTTTCATCTTGTCAAGTCCTCCACTGGCCAACTATACTGCGACAATCTCACTCAATAACTCAGATTGTATCTGGATATTGGCCAAACGAACTCGATCATCTAACGGTTGAGGTGACCATTCCACCAATTCTTCTAAGCTCTTCCACTGACTAGACAAAAAAGCTGCACACCTGAGCTGCTTTCGACTTAAGGCATCAGCTACGACGTTCGCCTTTCCTGGATGATAGGCAATGGTGAAGTCATAATCTTTCATGTACTCCATCCATCGTCGTTGTTGTAGGTTCAAGTCTTTTTGCGTCAGAAGATACTTCAGGCTCTTATGGTCAGTGAAGATCTCAAAAGTGGCACCATATAGATAATGCTGCCAAATCTTTAATGCATGAATGATAGCAGCTAACTCCAGATCATGTGTCGGGTAATTCACCTCGTTTGTCTTGAGCTGTCGGGAGGCATATGCAACCACGTGCTGATTCTGTTCCAACACACAGCCAAGTCCCATCTTTGATGCATCGGTGAAAATCATGAACCCCTCATTGCCTGATGGTAGAGTCAAAACTGGTGTAGTGGTCAACTTCTCTTTTAGTTTCTGGAAACGTGCCTCACAAACATCGGACCACACAAACTTCACATCTTTCCAAATCAACATAGTCAGAGGCAAGGCGGTCTTTGAGAAATCTGTGATGAAGCGCCGATAATATCCTGCCAACCCCAAGAAGCTTTGTATCTCGGAGGGGTTCTTTGGTGCTGGCCAGTCTCGAGCTGCTGACACTTTAGCTGGATCTACGGCGATCATTCCTCCTGAGATGATGTGTCCAAGGAACATGACTCAGTCTATCCAAAACTCACATTTAGAGAATTTCCCATAGAACTTCTGCTTTCTCAAGATATCAAGGACCTTACTTAGGTGGTCTTGGTGTTGTTCTAGGTCATCAGAATAAACCAGTATGTCATCTATGAACACTATGACAAATGAGTCAAGGAAGGGTTGAAACACACTGTTCATAAGGTTCATGAACACACTAGGTGCATTGGACAACCCAAAAGGCATAACCACGAACTCATAGTGGCCATACCGGGTCCTGAAAGCGGTCTTCAGGATATCCTCACTCTTGACTCTCAACTGGTGGTAACCCGATCTCAAGTCGATCTTGGAAAAGACTCGAGCCGACTTCAACTGGTCAAACAAGTCATCTATCCGGGGTAAAGGGTATTTGTTCTTAATGGTAGCCTGGTTGATCATCCGGTAGTCTATACACATACGGAGTGAACCATCCTTTTTCTTTACAAAAAGAACTGGTGCTCCCCATGGTGATGTGCTAGGGCGGATAAAACCCTTATCCAACAATTCCTGCAATTGCTTCTTTAGCTCAAGCAACTCAGCAGGGGCCATCCTATAGGGTGCTCGGGAAATAGGGTTTGTACCGAGAGCTAGATCTATTGAAAAATCTACCTCTCTCTCAGGAGGTATCCTGGGTAGATCATCAGGGAAAACATCTGCATAGCTTCGGACTACCTCTATCTCCTCTAAGGGTTGTACCTTGGGTTCTGGCTCGGTGACTACTACTAAGAAAGCTTGGCATCCTTTACTCATCATCTGTTCTGCCTTCAAAGCCGACACATACAGGCTGGTGGTGGCATCCTTCCTACCCCTAATGACAAAAGGTGGGTGACCTAGTCTCTTAATGATCACTTTCTTCTCCCTACAGTCAATGTTGGCCCTATAGGTATAAAGCCAATCCATGCCAATGATTACATCAAAATCATTCATGTCAAGGAGGATAAAATCTGTAGGAAACTCATGATCTCGATATTTCACAGGTATCACCGAAGTTTTCAAAAGGGAAGTAAAGATCTGACCACTCAGGGTTGTAACATCTAAGACATATCCTAGATCCTTGATATCCAAACAAAGCACAGTTGCAAGATTTCTCGAAATGAAAGTATTAGTAGATCCAGAGTCAAACAAAGCTTTCACATTATGTCCCACGACTTCAAGCATGCCTACATTATTGTTCACCATGCATTAGACTATTACATGCTTAACTTTAAGACAGAAAAGAAAACTCTAAGGGTTATTACCCTCTATCAACCGATTGGCATTTGCTTGAGCTTCCTCATTATCAATGGCAAACACCCGAGCTTGTCTTCTTTCGCCAGCAGGTGGGGCTACAACTATGGGTGGAGCTGCTGCTGGTGGGGCTGCCACATGTCCTTGTCCTCTGGGCTCTGGCATAGGACAGACGGATTGTAGATGTCCTTCTTGGTGTCAATGAAAGCAAGTCTTCTTCTTGTAGCGACATTCACCGGCGTGGCCCTTCCCGCAGGTGCGGCAAAGAGGTCGGTTGTTCTCTTGATGAGGTTTCCCCTTTCCTCCATGTTTACCTTTAGCTTGATGACGTCCTGGACCCTTCTTGTGGTTGTTTCTCGGGCCTTGGGCTCCTTCAGTGAAACCCAAGTACCCCTTGGGTGGAAACGGGGCAGGCATCACGGTCCTCTCCATGTCTAAAGCAGTGTTGTAGGCTTCGGTGAAGGTTCTTGGCTTGCTTGCCATCACATGGGGCCTGATGGCAGGGTGAAGGCGCTCTATGAAGTGATCCACCCTCCTTTCTTCATCCATCTTGTACCCAAAGCGTTCCAGGATCCGAAACTTACGCCCGAAGTCTGCCACAGAAGAGTTTCCTTGGGTCATGTTGGTGAACTCCCTTTCCTTTTCCTTCTTAGCTGAGACTGGGACGAATCTGGCGGTGAATATTGTCTTGAAATCAGCCCATGCCATGGGCTCCTCTGTCAAGTCTCTGCCAGTGATGTGGGTCTCCCACCATATCTTAGCTGCCCCTTCCAAGAGATGAGCAGCAAAGAGGACCTTCTTGCCCGGTTGAACTTCAAGCATGCGGAATCCATTCTCGACTGCAAGCAGCCAAGCTTCCGCTTTGTCGATCACTTCTGTCTTGTCCTCTCCCCAGAACTTCTTGATATTCAACTTGACGAAATCCAGGATGGTGGCTCCTAGTCGAGGACGAACTGGATGCGGCTCACCATTCTCAGTTCTGGCTAGGTCTCAGAGGGCCAAGGCATTAATGGCCTCTGTCAGCTTCTTCTGCTGCTCTATCCATAAGGCCTCGGAGGTGTGGATCATCATAGTCGGTTCTGGACTTCCAGCTTGGTCTTCCTCCATCTGGTCTGCTTCCTCGTACACATGCTGCTCTTCATACCCTTGGTCTTGCTCTTGATCAAGGTTGTCGAAGGGTATCGGATCAGGGTTAGGGACCTCATGAGTGGTTTCTTCAGGCCTCTTTCTCTTCTTAGAGGATTCACCATCCTGGTTCCTCTTCCTCTTCTCAGAAGACCCCTTTCCTTTGCGGGGAGGCCAAGCACTCCTTGTTGGGTTCCCAGTGCCCTCAAGGATAACAACGGTCTTTGTACGAGCCATCTACATAAGCATAACAAACAGACCTTTAGTTTATCATTAAACTAATTATACTTATGTCAGTGACGTCTCATTACGTATCTTTTATTAATTTGATGGAGAATTCCTTAATCCTTAACTTATTTGCCCATACCACATGAGGGTGGGGAAGAGAGAGAAATCCCTAACTCTTAAGTCCTTAATAGAAATTGTGATGAGGAGGGATGAATAGATGAGAAAATCCTAAAGGTATCTTATTTCGATTCAAATCCTAGGACGTCGGCCAGGCAGTCACACATTCCGGGAGTCCTCGTATTCTGACTAGCGGTGCGGAGGAAAATTTTGCCAGCCCCCGGAAATGATCCTTTTCTAGACATCTCAGTCTTTTGGAAAATCCTCTAATAACTCCCTTGGATTCTACGGAGTTTGTAAAATTTAATAATTATTAACAATTAAGTGGAGAACCTTGGCTCTGATACCAAATGTTACGACCCCACCTCCCGATAACCCCCAATTATGGGAGACCGGAAGGTCGAAGCCGCACACATAATTTCCGGATCAAGGTTCAGCAATTAATTGATAACAATTAATAAATTCTACTAGACTAAACTGAAAAGCTGTAATGAATAAAACTTTTGCATACCTTTGAAAATTTGGAATTCTAAAACTTCTATCCATAACTCAGGCTAACTAACTAATCCTCCTTGGACTTTAATTAATGTATTTCACAATATGACAGATTACTGTTTGTCCTTTTTGTTTTGTACCTAAAACGCCGACAAACAAAACGTCGCTCAGCCAAAGCTGGTATGTGGGGGATTCACTAATCATGAAATTATCCATAACAAATTATTGCATTCAATTATCAATTAACAAACAATATTACGTTTTAAGTATAACTACGCGATCCATGTGTACCCTATCCCATGCGCTGTCCCTGTAGTGGACCTGGGTACTACCTCCCTTATGGTAGATTCCCATTTTACCCCTCATGACTTCACCTAATAGGTGAATCAATTTCTAGGGCTGAGTCACATGGCACTACCCGTGGGTAGCCCACTCCTTAACTCATGGTATGCTAAGGGTCTCATGGCACTACACATGTGTAGCCCAGTTTCTGACTCATGATACCCTAGACCTTGCTCTAGGTTATCCTTAGCCTTGACATAGCCACAGGGGTGGACTCGGATCTAGCTAGTCATACATGTATACTCATAGTGATAGCCATAGTCACTTTATAGATGTAGGATTTAAAACATCCAACAGTTATTTCACACATTTAGGGAAACGTCGGTAAAACCTCGGAAAACTAAGCGGTATATCCATAAACATAACCACATACCTCTTATTGCAGTTTTAGATATAGAATCAAAATGAAGAGAGAGAAAATCCAAGTAAGCAAGCAAAGGCACAGAAACCCTGAAATAAAAGTACAAGTTTACTTTTATTAATATTTATCCAATATCATCATGTCCCTTAGGGTTTCTATCCAATTTTAGGGTTTTCTTGAAAATTAGGGTTTTGCTTTTATTCTCAGGTATTAGGAACCCTAATCCTTCAAATCCACTTAAAATCTTCAAGTTCTCTCCTTTTAACATTCCTAACAGTTTTAGGATCATTATTTAGCAATTTATCAAAATAATAAGGTTTTCTTCTTCTTTTACCCTAAATTAGGGTTTTCATGTACATTATCTTTCATCCATAGACATAAACCCTAATTTAGCCATATTGGTATTCAAAACGAATAGAAACCTCATATTATTAATTAACAGGTTCATAACCCTCAACTTAACTCATTAAGTTACAAAGAAACATCTTTTTAGGGTTTTCAAATAACTTGAAATGCATTTTACTAGCAAATTAAAGTACTTTTGCAAAACGAACTGGAATCAGGTGTTACAAACATTTTTAACAAATTCTTTGAATTTTTCTACCCAACTGTCATATATAAAGTTCTTTTATACGAGTTTCCTAGCTATTTCTATAATTTTAGCAAGGAAATGCCATTTTCTGTAATTTTGGTCAGAGATAGAATTTACCGCAAAAATCTTCGGCCGTTAGATCGGTGCACCGATGTGCCCCACGTTGATCTGATGCTTTGCGTCAAAGGCCTCCACTAGCTAAGTGGCGTGCCCCGCTGCTCGCCCTCAGCCGCTGGATCTCAATCAAACGCTCGGAGTCGCGAGCGTCTCAACTTAACCGGCCACCGCTAGATCCCGATCCAACGCTCCACGTCGAGCGTTTCCTAAGTTAAACGCGTCGCCTAGGGTCCGTCAGATCGTGTCGCGATCTATGCTGGTCCAGGATCGGAGGGTCATTGGTCGTCATCTCCTTTCCTTCCTTGTTCTTCAGGACGTGACGGCGCCGCGGCCGAAGCTCGCCGGAGCAGATGAAATCGAGAGGGAGAGGGAGTTCGAAGGTACAATAGGTAGCCGCTCGAGACCGGTAGGTCACGAGGACTCGAGGGGTGATATATATATAGGGCACGGAGGGTCCCCTTTAGGGTTTCTGACCCCACCGCTAAGACAACCTTCGGCCCAATTGGGCGTTTCGTGCATACACAAGGAAAGTTGCCTAAGCTTGGGTCGAAAACGTTCCCCTCTCTCTCCCGAACTCAATGGGATATTTCCCATTCACGCTCATACTCTGCTGTGATCGGAAAATCGAGGGGAAAATCCCCTGTATCTGTGCTGTGTCCGTGTCCCTTTGGGACTTTGGACGATGAGCCCGATCCGTTGGATTAAGATCCAATGGTCACCATTATCCGTGTTCAAACCAAAAAGGAAAAGGATTCCTAATTATCCAAGGAAAATTATATTTTTGAAGATAACTTGAAAATTTAATAACTCCCAATCCTTAAATCCTTTTTGCCTCAAATTTTAAAGGAAAGTCGTTCATATGTTTATCTCTCATTGTGCAAAAATAGGAGTCATTATCCAAAGGAAACGTGCCCTTTATTTTAGTTTCAAGTTATCCCTTATTTTAATGGTATTTTCCACATATTCTTTATTTCCTTTTCCACTATTTAATTATCTTGAGTTCCTTGAACCCCAAGGATCCTTCATAACACGAAATCCTATTATGGAAAATTATCTTTTAGCCTTTTGATCACTTTTAATCATTTTCTTATATATTCCATTATTCCCTTGTATTCTTTTATTAAATGGAATTCCTTTTTTTTCTTTTCAAATGGGCTTAATGGCCAATAAGGCCCATCAAGAAAACATGCAAGGCCATTATATATGAAATTCATTCAAAACAAACCATGAAATCAAACATTGGTCTTATTTATTTATTTAGAAGAGATTTACAAATCTCATTACATGTATTGGAAAATGAGGTTATAACACGGACCTTGGACGACCTTTGTAGCTCAAGCCACCATTAAAGCTACGAAGCTTGGAGCTCTGGATCAGTCCTAGAGGCGGGTTTTATAATTCTAACCCTTAAGTTTTGCTTATGCATCTTCCTTTCATGAAAACGTTGCTTATTCTCCTTCTTTGGATACTTCTAAGTGTTCTTGCAAGTATTTCCGTGAAGAACAGTCCTTGTTATTGAGGTAGAATATGATGACGTTATTTCCAAATTTTATCCTAATCTTACTTTAGCAAACGGTCTTCCGCCTCTTGCTCAAACGGTTTCCCAAACCGTTTGAAAGCAAACTGTTTCAACCAAGAACGCATGAGAGCAAACAGTCTCAAGACCGTTTGGATGTGTTGACCAAGATTTGACCGTTTGGAGGACTGTTGTAAATAATGTGGACTAATCACCCACCAAAAATCATCATCTAATTCCAAGTAAATCACCAATTGAAGGCCCATTAGTCACCTAAACCCTAATCGGGTTTATTTGCTGATTTGAATAATACAATCATGTTGAAGTTTGGGTTGAGTGACCCAAACGGTTTCAAAACTGTTTGGGGATCACCCAAACGGTCTGAAGACCGTTTGGTGATCACCCAAGACCGTTTGTAGGTCTAGGGTTAAGCGGGGTTGACCAATTGAGGGTCTAATGATACCAAGTGGTTGAGCAATTAAGTGCTGATTTAGTGACCAAATTTAGGGTTCAACCCTTAAGTGAATGACTTGGTTTTTGACAAAATAATGGGAAAATGGTATCACGACCATTTGGAGGATGTCCAAACGATCCCAAGACCGTTTGGAGGTCTAGGGTTGACCATGGTTAAGTGGTTGAAGATTGAAAGCCAACAAATTGAAGTATAATCGATTAGTGACCTAATGATCAAATCAATGAACCAAACCTTAATAGGTTGAGTTAGATTTTGGTGTTGACTTGAGAAAACGGTCTCAAGACCGTTTGGAGGTCATCCAAACGATCCCAAGACCGTTTGGGGTCAGGTCATGACCCAATTGAATGGTGGTTCAATGGTCTCAAGGTCAATTAGACTCATGTGGATACATGTTGAAGGGTGATCGATTCCAAACCCTAATCCAATTAATCCAAACCCTAATTGGTGATCAATTGAGGGTCAATTGAGGGTCAAATCAGTTGAAGGTTGACCTAATTGATTCAATTGATAAGTGGTTAACCATTGCATGAACGATTGAGGGGTTCAACCTTGGAAACCCTAACTCAATTGAAGTGGTTGAGACACTTTTTGGTCCATGCGGTTTTGAGGTGGTTTGGACCAAACGGTCTCAAGACCTTTTGGGACCAAACGACCCCAAACCGTTTTGTGACCATGCGGTTTCAAGATCAATTTGCCCATGCGGTTTCAAAGTCAAACTTGACCAAACGGTCAACAAGACCAAATGGTCTTCACCCCACCTTGGGAAACGGTCTTGAGTGTGTACTTTAGCAAACAGTTTTAAAAGTCAAAGGAACCAAACAGTCAACACCACCAAATAGTTTCAAAGTCCATCCAAGACCGTTTGGGGATTTGAAGTGCAAGACCGTTTGGGGTCTAAAAAGGTTAAGAACGTTTGATGCCTTAGTGGACAAGATGGTTTAGTAGTTGATTAACTTAAACCCTAAAGATACCTAAAGTGATTAAGGGGTCAAGTAATTAGTTGATTGATGCATGTTATGATCAATGGTGAACATTACAAAAGTACCCTTGGTAGGATGGTGTGACTAATACCCCTTGATCAAGTAAACCTTAATAACCATAATGGTGATGACATGACTTATGTTGTCAAAGTTGATTTGACTTGATCTAATCAAGGGTGATGTAAACATCATCTAATAGTTAGAGGAGAGAGAAGACTCCTAATATGAAAGAGAATCAAGTAATAAACTTCCTATATGTATGAATACATCTAATTAGGGTATGATCCTTCATAAAGAGATCATGGAAAACCTAATTATAATGGTTAATGAATCTTAACCTAATTTGAGGGCATTAATGGAAGTGATCCTCATACATGATGTTGATATGATCTTAACTCACTATAATATGAATAGTAAACCCTAATTTAGGGTAGTGTGATGTAATGTGAATAGTAAACCCTAATCTAGGGTAATGAGATGATATGAACAGTAAACCCTAATTCTGGGTTATGCTTTTAAGCATGAAACTCTATGATTAAAGTATGAAATAAGGAATCACTATTCCTAATTAAGACAAAGGGGCTGAATAACCCTAATTGAATTAAATATGGGAAAACCTAACCCTATTAAGGGTATAATGGTACAACCCTTGAATTGAAATGATATCTCTGTTTTGCAATATGCTGATATAGAGATATATTGCCTTTTATCAAATGTATTAACCATGTAGGTTTTTATGAAATGGTGATCATAGCCAGGTAAGGGTTATGATGTCATATTCATCGAAAGCACTTTATAAGCTTTTAGAGATGCTATGTTGCTTGATAAGTGGTAACACATGGGAAATATCTACATTGTTACAATCAAGGTCATGTTGTTAGATGACTTGATGACTATATGTCACTTGGTAACAAGTGTTATGATAATCTAAGGGTTTGAACACCCATGTTCCTGAATCATAATGATGAGATGGTTAGGGATTGATATCCCAATGATAACTGATGTGAAATGAACTTGATACAACTCTTTCTTTATAGCAATTGTTTTAATGGTTTATGTCTGAAAACATGTCTGATGCTAAAAGAATGCCATAAAATACTTAAATAATCAAGTTTAAAGATATCATGTAGAGCCCTGACCATAGATCCATCATTGTAAGAAGTTTAATGATGGTGAAATAGGTTTTCCTAAGGGAACTCCTAGAGAGCATACTTTAGAGTATGTTGGGGTTATGGACGAGAATATCCTTACGTCCTAATGTAGCATTTGATGTGAGATGTACCTTTAATCTCCCAATCCTTCATTATATGTTTTATGCTGGGATGATGTATCACTAATCTCCCGATGATGTTGTTAATGGCACATCGATGTAAAATAAACAAGAAATTCCTCGATGGCGAAGAGAGTACAGAACGCCACTGTAGCTCTAATAGCGAAGTTGCCAGAATACCCTAGAAAGCTATTGTAGAAGAGACACAAGATGTCCCGCATGTTTATCCTCACACTGACTGAGGAAGATGAGGTCATAGGAATCCGGCTCTTCTGATGACCTATGTATGGTACCGATTGCGATTTCATAATGGTCGGTTGGAGTATGAGGGGTGTAACTCATCTCCTCAGGGCATAACAATGTTTGAAAAACATAATCAGCCGTGTAGCATAACTGCTTAGGTTGAACTATGAGAAACAATGATTGATGATACATTGTTCATAATGTTCTAGTTGAATAACTAGTACACATGTTCTTCATATTCCTTATTACTATATGCCTTGTTACCCAATTAACTTATAATTGAAATGATTGCCTAAGAGAATGTTGCTTCAATTAGTTTATACAATGTTAAACCTGCTGTTGAGTGTTTAAAGTTTTACTGCTTATTGTTATTCTATTTGTTGCAATAACAAAGCTTCTGGCGGAGAGTTATAACTCTCACTGGGACAATTATTCAATTGTCTCACCCCCGTGGGATTCGACTTTTTAGGTAGACGCTGAGGACGAAGGAATCCATGAGAGGGTGAGCAACAACAGCAGTAACATCAGGGACAACAATGATTCTCAGGTGGAGATACTGTCTGTCAAGTCTTGTAGATAGCATGTCCTATGTGTCGTCTATGTACTCTCAGGTCCTAGGAGTCAGTAGATGTTTAAAGTAGATATGAGATTTTGGCTTAATGCCTCGAGATTTTTGTATCTTGCTTTGTAAAAATAATAGAGCAATTGATGTGGTAATCACTCGAGATGTAATGATGAATCATGTTGTAAACAACTTATCTTGTTTCTTTATGAAAGAGTTTTATTGTTTAAAAGATCTCTTTCTAAAAAGTTTTAATTTTTAGTGATTTTTAATAATTCCACTGCTAGTTAATCGCTTCCGCTTTCGTTGATCTTGTTTTCGCGATTCGATCGTCTCAATTTAAGTGGTATTAGAGCTCTAGGTTCGATGAGTCTACAGAGACATAGGACTTAGGATGTTGAGTCTGTTCTAGTGTCCTCCAGTATATCTAATAGTGTCTGCTGCTCCTCAAGAGAAGAAGATTAAACTAAATATGTCTGGACCTCACGAAGAACACGTTGCAGAAAGTAGTGTTGTTGCACCGAGAAGAGGTGCAAGAGACCCAGATAGAGAAGAACTTGTACCTAAACCACCCCAGTTCAATCCAACTGACATGGGGAACCCAGCCGTCCAAGCCATGTTTGGGCAGTTTATGACTGCCATGACACACATGACTGATAGGATGCCTATACCTGCACCTAGGACACCTACCCATCCTGAAGGACAAGGAATCAACAAGACGTTCGAATGACTTCGCTGAGTTGGAGCCACAGAGTATGCTGGAACAGCTGACCCAACAGATGTTGACTTGTGGTTAACTGAACTAGAGAAGGCCTTTAGAATCCTGAACATCCCAGAAGGTGAAAAGGTTAAACATGTTGTATATCTTCTCAAAGGGAGTGTTGGTCATTGGTGGACCATGGAAGAACAGAAGAGGCCCGGTGTAGAGGTTGAATGGGAAGTTTTCTGATGGGAATTTATCAACAGATATTTCCCTAAGATGTTTCTAGACGAGAAAATCTCTCAGTTTGAGAGGTTAAGGCAAGGTCCAATGAACATTAGCGAGTACGAGGCTAAGTTCATGGAGTTGTTGTGGTTCTGTCCGCACATGGTAGCTAAAAATGAAGAAAGGATTAGGCATTTTGAGAAAGGGTTAAACGCTGAGTTGACTACTCCCGTGTCTGCCCTAGAGAACAGAGAAAGGTTTGCTACCTTCGTGGAGTCTATCAGAAGGATAGAGAGGTCTGTAGCAGAGAAGAGACAGACCCAGAACAAGAGGATGTATCCCCAGTTCCAAGGATCTTCATCTAAAGGTTTCAAGAAACCTAGGTTTTCTGCGCCTACACCACCACCTAGATCCAATACCCAAACACAGTGGACATCGAATAGGGGTAGAGGACGAAGCCTACCACTAGAAGGAGCTCACAGTTCAGCATCTATGTCGGTTACAGGACCACCTAGACCACAACAACTGAACAAAAGTTGTTATATATGTGGGAAGATGGGACATCTGATGAAGGACTGCAGAGCCAGAGAAGTGAGTGTAACTCAACCCCAGAGGCAGAGTCAGCAAGGATCGCAAAGGAGACAGTTTCTAGGAGGAGCTAGAATACGTGGACAAGCGTCCCAAGCTGGATCATCGACACCGAATCAACCACCGGTAACAACAAGATTTTATGCAATGAATCCACCTGATGCAGTGATCAACCCTTGGGTTGTGGCAGGTCAGATGGAATTGCTATATTCTGACATGTCTACATCTTACATTGTATCTATTTTAATTGATACGGGTGCTACGTACTCCTTTATCACTCGAAGAGTGATTCTTGACTGCAACCTGACTACAGGTCATAGGACAAATAGTTTGTTGCTAGAAACTCCATTGATGGGGTCTACCGTGTTACAGGAGGTATGTTCTCCCTGCATCCTCTTCTTTTATGAACATCGCATTCAAGTGGATCTTATGCCACTTGAGATGCATGGATTTGATATAATCCTTAGGATGGATACCTTGGAAAGGTACAAGGTTGTTTTGGATTGTAAATCCAAGCAAGCTGTGTTTGCTGATGATAGTGACACATGGATCTTTCAAGGAGAGAGAAATATTCTACCCACCTGTATTGTGTCAGCTATGGTTGCTGAGAAGTTGATGAGGCAAGGATGTTATGCATTCTTGGACCATGTGGTAGATACTACCATGGATAGTCCTAACCCTGCCGAAGTTCCCATAGTCATGGAATTTGAAGATGTATTTCCTAAAGAACTTCCAGGTGTGCCACCGCCTCAGGAAATTGATTTTGAGATCATTTTAATTCCAGACACGCAACCTATAACACAAACACCATATAGGATGGCGCCTGCTGAGATGGCAGAACTTAAGAAACAACTGCAGGAGTTGCTTGAGAAGGGTTTCATCCGACTGAGTACTTCACCCTGGGGTGCTCCAGTCCCTTTTGTTAAGAAGAAAGAAGGGTCAATGCGGTTGTGCATTGACTATAAATAGTTAAATAAAGTAACAATAAAGAATAAGTATCCTCTGCCGAGGATTGATGATCTCTTTGACCAGTTGCGTGGTGCAACCATCTTCTCAAAAATAGATTTGAGATCGGGATATCATCAACTCCGTATTAAGGATAGTGACATACCCAAGTCTGCCTTCAGGATGAGGTATGGTCACTATGAGTTCACAATTATGTTGTTTGGACTAACAAATGCACCAGCTGCATTTATGGAACTCATGAATAGAATCTTCCGACCTTTTCTCGATCAGTGTGTTGTTGTCTTTATAGATGACATCTTGATCTATAGTAGAGATGCTCAGCAGCATGAACAACATCTTCGTCAGGCTCTAACTTTGCTAAGAGAACACAAGTTATATGCTAAGTTCAGCAAGTGTGAGTTCTGGTTACCAGAAGTATCTTTCCTTGGACACGTGATATCTGCTTCGGGTATTCATGTTGACCCTAAAAAGGTAGAATCTGTTCTATAATGGGAGCAGCTGAAGACACTGACAGAGATCCGTAGTTTCTTAGGGTTGGCTGGCTATTACCGGATGTTCATTAAGAACTTCAGTTCCATAGCTTTACCCTTGACTAAGTTGACTAGGAAGGATGTTCCTTTTGTTTGGAGTGATAAGTGTCAGCAATCTTTTCATCTGTTGAAGGAAAGGTTGACAAGTGCACCTGTGCTTGTGTTACCTGAGCAAGGGAAAGAATATATAGTTTTCTGTGATGCCTCTAAGAATGGACTAGGATGTGTGTTGATACAGGATAAACAAGTGATTTCTTTTGCTTCCCGGCAGCTTAAGAAACACGAGGAGAATTATCCGACACACGATTTAGAACTAGCTGATGTGGTTCATGCCTTGAAGATCTGGAGACACTATCTCTATGGAGAGACATTCCAGATTTTCACTGATAATAAGAACCTTAATTACATCTTTTCTCAACATGAGCTTAATATGAGGCAACGCCGCTGGATGGAGTTAATCAAGGACTACGATTGTACAATTGATTACCATCCAGGGAAGGCCAATGTGGTTGCTGATGCTTTGAGTAGGAAATCAACAACACCAGCCTTAGATAGAGCACAACTGAATTCTTTGGTATGCTCTAGGAGAGATATGCTTATCTCCTTAAGGCAAGACAATGTACAGTTGAAAGTATCATTGTTAGCCAGGTTGTTAGCTGAGATGCAAATAAAACCTACTCTGAGAGAGCATATCAAGGAGGCACAGCAAGTTGATTCTACAGTTCAATAGATTAGATCGGAGTACGGTAGCAAGAAATGAGATGGTTTCCATGACTCAGATGACCAAGTAGCCTATTTTTATGGTAGGATGATAGTGCCAGATGTGGATAACTTGAGAAAGTTAGTCTTGGAAGAAGCTCATTCTTCGATGTATGCCATGCATCCAGGAAGCACCAAGATGTATCGAAACTTGAAAGATATGTATTGGTGGCCTGGAATGAAGAAAGATGTTGCTGAGTTTGTTATGCGGTGTCCTGTGTGTCAGCAAGTTAAAGATGAACACCAGAATCCTGTAGGAAGAATGCAACCTTTGCCCATACCACAATGGAAGTGGGATCATGTAACCATGGACTTTGTTGTTGGCCTACCCAGGACAAGCAAAGGACATGATTCCATCTGGGTAATAGTTGATAGGTTGATGAAGACAACACATTTCTTGCCTATCAAAACAACCTATTCTGCTGAGAAGCTGGCACAAATATATGTTGATAAGATAGTGCGACTGCATGGAGTCCTAGTCACCATTGTTTCTGATAGAGGTCCCCAATTTACGAGTCATTTTTGGGAGCAACTTTATAAAGCTTTAGGCACACAGTTGAGGTTTAGTACAACCTTTCATCCTCAGACTGATGGACAGTCAGAAAGGACTATACAGACCTTGGAAGACTTTCTCAGAGAATGTGTTCTTCAGTTTACAGGGAGTTGGGATCTGCACCTAAGCTTGATAGAGTTTGCCTACAATAATAGCTATCAACATAGCATTGACATGGCACCTTATGAAGCTTTGTATGGTAGACGTTGTAGATCACCCCTATGTTGGTATGAAACTGGTGAATATCAACTGTTAGGTCATGATCTTGTGCAGCAGACCACAGAAAAGATTAAAGTAATACAACAACAGATAAAGACTGCACAGGATAGGCAGAAGTCATATGCTGATAAATGCTGTAGACCTTTAGAATTCCAGGTTGGAGACAGAGTGTACCTCAAAGTCTCACCTTGGAAAGGAGTTCTGAGATTTGGAAGGAAAGGGAAGTTAGCTCCTAGGTTTATGGGGCCTTATCCAATCATTGAATGAATTGGAAGAGTAGCCTATAAGCTAGAGTTACCATCAGAGTTATAGAAGTTACATCCTGTGTTTCACATTTCCATGCTGAGGAAATGTCACCCTGATATAGAATCAGTTCTGCAACCTATATAAGTAGAACTGAATGACGATGTATCTTATGAGGAAGGACCAGTGTCAATCCTTGATAAAAGAATTAAAAAGCTGAAAAAGAAAGACATAAGTCTTGTGAAATTCCTCTAGAATCACCGTGGGGTTGAAGAAGCCACATGGGAACTAGAGGAAGAGATGAGAAGGAAATACCCTGCTCTTTTCTCTTAATATGTTTTGTTGATTTCGGGGACAAAATCCTTGTAAGGGGTGGATAATTTGTAACATCCCTGACTAGAGTTATGAAATAACCCTAGGTGTTTTACTTAAATATGTGATTATATGCTTGTGGTTATCTTTTGATATGTAATTAAAGCTTTTGAGGAACATATATTTCCATTTCAGTCCTTTTTGAACAATGTTGTAATGTTGTATTGTTAAATATGGACTAATGTGCAAGTTACCCAACTAGAGGGGTTAACTTGCAAATTGCACATGTTAAAATGTTTCTCTAATGTTGAGACATCATAAGAATGAATATGATATAGTGGAATGAATTCCACAAGCTTGGGCACCAAGATATAGCTTGTAGACCAATCCTTGTGCTTTAAAACCTAGTTTTGGTGTAAAGTGCAATTTACCCAAAACTTAGGGTGCAACATGTAAAATATACCATCTAGATTATATTTCGTGACTCTTGACATCAATTAGAGCAAAGGAAATGAGGAGGGCACCTCATTTGAATGATCAAATAAGAAAGATAACCTTAATATCTAAATAACCTAGTTGTATGCAAAATGACCCTTTTATATATGCAACTTATTAAGGTATTTGGCCTCTTTTCCTTTTAAACTTGGATAAGGGAGGAGTTTTGCTTAAGGAAAGAAGGGATAAACGTGGCCAAGAAGTAGAGAAGGGCTTGGTGGATATAGTTGAGAAATAAAGGAAACAATTTTCCTTGCCTTGAAAATACCCAAAAATATATAAGCAACTCTTTTTCCACAAGCAAGGGATCGTTTCCCTTCATTCCTTTTCTCATCTTCTTGCTTTGGCCGACTAAGGAGAAGCTCAAGAGCAAAGGAGGATGACCAAGCTGGTTTGGGTAAGTTTTTACCATCACCTAGCTCGAATTCATGGAGGAAACCCTACTACAAGGTTGGTTTGTTAGTTTTCCTTACACGACTCTTCTTTCTAGCCATCTTCTCCATCTAAATCTTGGAGGAACGGACCTTGGACGACCTTTGGAGCTCAAGCCACCATTAAAGGTACGAATATTGGAGATCTAGATCAGTCCTAGAGGTGGGTTTTATAATTCTAACCCTTAAGTTTTGCTTATGCATCTTCCTTTCATGAAAACGATGCTTATTCTCCTTCTTTAGATACTTCTAAGTGTTCTTGCAAGTATTTCCGTGAATAACAGTCCTTGTTCTTGAGGTAGAAGATGATGACGTTATTTACAAAGTTTATCCTAATCTTACTTTAGCAAACGGTCTTCCACCTCTTGCTCAAACGGTTTCCCAAACCGTTTGGGAGCAAACGGTTTCAAAACCGTTTGAAAGCAAACAGTTTCAACCAAGAACGCATGAGAGCAAACGGTCTCAAGACCATTTGGATGTGTTGACCAAGCGTTCACCATTTGTAGGACTGTTTTACATAATGTGAACTAATAACCCACCAAAAATCATCATCTAATTCGAAGTAAATCACCAATTGAAGGCCCATTAGTCACCTAAACCCTAATCAAGTTTATTGCTGATTTCAATAATACAATCATGTTGAAGTTTGGGTTGAGTGACCCAAACGGTTTCAAAACCATTTGGGGATCACCCAAACGGTCTCAAGACCGTTTGGTGATCACCCAAGATTGTTTGAAGGTCTAGGGTTAATTGGGGTTGACCAATTGAGGGTCTAATGATACCAAGTGGTTGAGCAATTAAGTGCTGATTTAGTGACAAAATCTAGGGTTCAACCCTTAAGTGAATGACTTGGTTTTTGACAAAATAATGGGCAAACGGTCTCAAGACCATTTGGAGGATGTCCAAACGATCCCAAGACCGTTTGGGGGTCACCCAAGACCGTTTGGAGGTCTAGGGTTGACCATGGTTAAGTGGTTGAAGATTGAAAGCCAACAAATTAAAGTATAATCGATTAGTGACCTAATGATCAAATTAATGAACCAAACCTTAATAGGTTGAGTTAGATTTTGGTGTTGACTTGAGAAAATGGTCTCAAGACCGTTTGGAGGTCATCCAAACGATCCCAAGACCGTTTGGGGTCAGGTCATGACCCAATTGAATGACGATTCAATGGTTTCAAGGTCAATTAGACTCATGTGGATACATGTTGAAGGGTGATCGATTCCAAACCCTAATTGGTGATCAATTGAGGGTCAATTGAGGGTCAATTCAGTTGAAGGTTGACCTAATTGACTCAATTGATAAGTGGTTAACCATTGCATGAACGATTGAGAGGTTCAACCTTGGAAACCCTAACTCAATTGAAGTGGTTGAGACACTTTTTGGTCCATGCGGTTTTGAGGTGGTTTGGACCAAACAGTCTCAAGACCGTTTGGGACCAAACGGTCCCAAACCATTTTGTGACCATGCGGTTTCAAGATCAATTTGCCCATGCGGTTTCAAATTCAAACTTGACCAAACGGTCAACAAGACCAAACGGTCTTCACCCCACCTTGGGCAAACGGTCTTGAGTGTGTACTTTAGCAAACAGTTTTAAAAGTCAAAGGAACCAAACGGTCAACACCACCAAACAGTTTCAAAGTCCATCCAAGACCGTTTGGGGGTTTGAAGTGCAAGACCGTTTGGGATCTAAAAAGGTTAAGAACGTTTGATGCCTTAGTGGACAAGATGGTTTAGTAGTTGATTAACTTAAACCCTAAAGATACCTAAAGTGATTAAGGGGTCAAGTAATTAGTTGATTGATGCATGTTATGATCAATGGTGAACATTACAAAAGTACCCTTGGTAGGATAGTGTGACTAATACCCGTTGATCAAGTAAACCTTAATAACCATAATGGTGATGACATGACTTATGTTGTCAAAGTTGATTTGACTTGATCTAATCAAGGGTGATGTAAACATCATCTAATAGTTAGAGGAGAGAGAAGACTCCTAATATGAAAGAGAATCAAGTAATAAACTTCCTATATGTATGAATACATCTAATTAGGGTATGATCCTTCATAAAGAGATAATGGAAAACCTAATTATAATGGTTAATGAATCTTAACCTCTTGAGGGCATTAATGGAAGTGATCCTCATACATGATGTTGATATTATCTTAACTCACTATAATATGAATAGTAAACCCTAATTTAGGGTAATGTGATGTAATGTGAATAGTAAACCCTAATCTAGGGTAATGAAATGATATGAACAGTAAACCCTAATTCTGGGTTATGCTTTTAAGCATGAAACTCTATGATTAAAGTATGAAATAAGGAATCACTATTCCTAAATAAGACAAAGGGGTTGAATAACCCTAATTGAATTAAATATGGGAAAACCTAACCCTATTAAGGGTATCATGGTACAACCCTTGAATTAAAATGATATCTCTATTTTGCAATATGCTGATATACAGATAAATTGCCTTCTATCAAATGTATTAACCATGTAGGTTTTTATGAAATGGTGATCATAGCCAGGTAAGGGTTATGATGTCATATTCATCGAAAGCACTTTATAAGCTTTTAGAGATGCTATGTTGCTTGATAAGTGGTAACACATGGGAAATATCTACATTGTTACAATCAAGGTCATGCTGTTATATGACTTGAAGACTATATGTCACTTGGTAACAAGTGTTATGATAATATAAGGTTTTGAACACCCATGCTCCTGAATCATAATGATGAGATGGTTAGGGATTGATATCCCAATGATAAATGATGTGAAATGAACTTGATACAATTAGTACTCTTTCTTTATAGCAATTGTTTTAATGGTTTATGTCTGAAAACATGCCTGATGCTAAAAGAATACCATAAAGTACTTAAATAATCAAGTTTAAAGATATCATGTAGAGCCCTGCCCATAGATCCATCATTGTCAGAAGTTTAATGATGGTGAAATAGGTTTTCCTAAGGGAACTCCTGGAGAGCATACTTTTGAGTATGTTGGGGTTATAGACGCGAATATCCTTACGTCCTAATGTAGGATTTGATGTGAGATGTACCTTTAATCTCCCAATCCTTCATTATATGTTTTATGCCAGGATGATGTATCACTAATCTCCCGATGATGTTGTTAATACCGCATCGATGTAAAATAAATAATAAATCCCTCGATGGCGAAGAGAGTATAGAACACCACTGTAGCTCTAATAGCGAAGTTGCCAGAATACCCTGGAAAGATATTGTAGCAGAGACACAAGATGTCCTGCATGTTGATCCTCACACTGACTGAGGAAGATGAGGTCATAGGAATCCGACTCTTATGATGGCCTATGTATGGTACTGATTGCGATTTCGTAATGGTCGGTTGGAGTATGAGAGGTGTAACCCATCTCCTAAGGGCATAAAAATGTTTGAAAAACATAATCAGCCATGTAGCATAACTGCTTAGGTTGAACTACGAGAAACAATGATTGATGATACATTGTTCATAATGTTCTAGTTGAATAACTAGTATACATGTTCTTCATATTCCTTATTACTATATGCCTTGTTACCCAATTAACTTATAATTGAAATGATTTCCTAAGAGAATGTTGCTTCAATTAGTTTATACAATGTTAAACCTGCTGTTGAGTGTTTAAAGTTTTACTGCTTATTGTTATTCTATTTGTTGCAATAACAAAGCTTCTGGCAGAGAGTTATAACTCTCGCTGGGACAATTATTCAATTGTCTCACCCCCGTGGGATTTGACTTTTTAGGTAGACGCCGAGGACGAAGGAATCCATCAGAGGGTGAGCAACAACAGCAGCAACATCAGGGACCTCAGTGATTCTCAGGTGGAGACACTGTCTGTCAAGTCTTGTAGATAGCATGTCCTATGTGTCGTCTCTGTACTCTCAGGTCCTAGGAGTCAGTAGATGTTTAAAGTAGATATGAGATTTTGGCTTAATGCCTCGAGATTTTTGTATCTTGCTTTGTACAGATAACAGAGCAATTGATGTGGTAATCACTCGAGATGTAATGATGAATCATGTTGTATACAACTTATCTTGTTTCTTTATGAATGAGTTTTATTGTTTAAAAGATCTCTTTCTTAAAAGTTTTAATTTTTAGTGATTTTTAATAATTCCGCTGCTAGTTAATCGCTTCCGCTTTCGTTGATCTTGTTTTCTGATTCGATCGTCTCAACCTGCCTATAGAATGACAGCTAGGGAATTAAAGAAATTGAAAACCCAGTTACAGGAGTTGTTGAATAAAGGATTTATTCAACCCAGTACATCACCTTGGGGATCTCCAATACTATTTGTAAAAAAGAAGGATGGAACCATGCGGTTATGTATAGACTACAAACAATTAAATAAGGTAACAATTAAGAATAAATACCCTTTGCCTAGGATTGAAGACCTATTTGATCAACTCCGTGAGGCAACGATCTTTTCAAAGATAGATCTCAGGTCAGTTTATCATCAGCTAAGGATAAAGGCATCTGATGTACCTAAGTCAACATTCAAAATGAGGTATGGACACTATGAGTTTGTAGTTATGTCTTTTGGATTAACAAATGCCCCTACAACCTTTATGGACATGATGAATAGGGTTTTCAGACCATATTTAGATCAGTTCATAGTAGTGTTTATAGATGACATCCTTATATATTCTAAAGATGCAAAACAACATGAGAAACATTTGAGGATAGCTCTACAATTGTTAAGGCAACATCAACTTTATGCTAAGTTTAGCAAATGTGAGTTTTGGTAATTGGCTGAAGTATCTTTTGTTGAACATGTCATATCAGGAGAGGGGGCTAGTGTTGACCCTAAAAAGGTAGAATCTGTTCTTCAGTGGGAACAACCTACGACCCCTACTAAGATCAGAAGTTTCCTAGGGTTAGAAGGATATTACAGGAGGTTTATAAGGAACTTTAGTGCAATAACATCACCTTTTACATGCTTAACAAGGAAGGATGTACCTTTTATTTGATCTGAGTCATGTGAAAAAAGTTTCCAAGTTTTAAAGAAGAAGTTAACTACAACACCAGTCTTGATATTACCAGAGGCAGATAAGGGCTATGTGATTTTATTTGATGCGTCCAGGAGAGGCTTGGGATGTGTTCTTATGCAAGAAGGGAAAGTGGTGGCCTATGCTTCTAGACAACTTTAGAAGCATGAAGAGAACTATCCCACACATGATCTTGAGTTGGCAGCAGTAGTGCATGCTCAGAAGACATGGCGTCATTATCTATATGGTGAATCGTGTCAGGTCTTTACTGATCATAAGAGTCTGAAGTATATTTTCACATAGAGGGATCTCAATCTAAGACAACACAGATGGTTGGAGCTTATAAAGGATTATGATGTTACTATTGATTATCATCCTAGAAAGGCTAATGTAGTAGCAGATGCTTTGAGTAGAAAGTCAACATCGTCTACGGAGATGTTTTCAATGACATGTGTAAAAAGGGACATGTGAGTTAAGATGAAAGAGATGAATTTGGATCTAAATGTGTCTGATCAAGGTGGACTGATTGCACAAATGCAGGTTAGACCTACATTTTATGATCAAATTCAGGAGCTTCAACACAGTGACAGAGAATTGCAACAGATCATTCATGATATGACAAAAGGAAAGAGATCAAAGTTTATATTTTCTGATGATGGGTTGTTGTATATAAATGATAGATTGTGTGTGCCATATGACACTAAGTTAAAGAAGCAAATTCTTGAGGAAGCACATTCTTCTATGTATGCAATGCATCCAAGTAACACAAAGATGTATAGAAACATGAAGGAGTTGTATTGGTGGTCATGTATGAAGAGGGAGGTGGCTGAGTATGTGGCTAAGTGGGATGTATGTCAACAAGTCAAGGTTGAATATCAGAAGTCGGCATGTACTATGCAATCACTTCCTATCCCTGAATGGAAGTGGGAGCATATCACCATGGATTTTGTGGTTGGGTTACCTAGGACACCACGTGGTTTCGACTCAGTTTGGGTAATAGTAGATAGGCTAACAAAGTCTTCTCACTTTCTACCAATTAAGATAATGTGGGATACACCAAAGTCAGCCAAAGTCTATATAGACGAGGTAGTTAGATTGCATGGAATACCTGTTTCTATAATATATGATAGAGATCCTAAATTTACATATAGGCTTTGGAATCAATTGCAACGTTCCTTGGGAACAAAGTTGAAATTTAGCATAACCTTTCATCCTCAAATAGATGGACAGTCAGAGAGGACAATTCAGACCCTAGAGGATATGCTGAGAGCATGTGTTTTGCAGTTCAGTGGTAGTTGGGATTATCATCTCAGTCTAATGGAATTCACCTATAACAACAACCACCATTCTAGCTTAGGCATGACCCCTTATGAAGCCTTATATTGAAGAAAATGTAGATCTCTGATTTGTTGGTATGAAGTTGGAGAAAGGCAAATTTTAGGCCCAGAGTTGGTGGAAGAAACCACATAAAAGATATATGTGATCAGATAACAGTTGAAGGGAGATCAGGACAGACGGAAAAGCTATGTAGATAAAAGGAATAGACCACCTCAATTTGAGGTTGGGATGAGGTTTATTTGAAAGTTTCACCATGGAAAGGTGTGCTAAGGTTTGGGAAACGAGGCAAACTAACTCCTAGATACATGGGTCCCTATCCGATCATTCAAAGAATCTCAATTGCATATAAATTGGAGTTGCCATTGGAGTTAACCAATTTACACAATGTGTTTCATGTATCGATGTTGAAGAGGTGTCATCCTAGTACAAAGAAGACTGTAAACCCATGTCCTATATAGTTGAGAGAGGATATCTCTTATATTGAAGGGCCAATTCAAACACTAAACCGTAGAATCTGAAAGCTTAAAAAAAGAGAGATACCCCTGGTAAAGGTTCTTTGGAGGAATCATGGTGCAGAAGAAGCTACCTGGGAAGTGGAGAAAGAGATGTTTAACAAGTATCCTTTCATTTTTTAGAAATTTCGAGATGAAATTTTTATTAGAGGGGGAGAATTGTTACAACATGTTCCTAGCTTTGTTGGTAATCCTAGAGACTTAAGATAATCTTAATGCTTGTCATGCTTTTATTAGTAATATTTTATCTTGTACTTAATATTAACTTTGGTAATCTTAAATACTTATTTTGGCAACTCATAATCATGACTTAAGCATACTATAAAGATTTGAGTTGGGGTTAATATGGCATTAACCCATACATGTGTGCAAGAAGAGAGTTAATGATATTGGAGGAAATAATTAATAAATGATTTTTCGTATAAGTATATTATCAAAATAATATTATATGATTATAAAGAATTCAATTACAAATAAAAAAAAAGAATGAACCAAATCGGAGTTAAAATGAGAGAGTTATGCCTTTTTTCGTAAACATATACAGACACCGCGACCGCGACACTGCGTCGACACCGCGACTCACGATGCTAGGACCATGACCGACGGTGCATCGACACCGTGACCATGATGCTGCATCAACACCATGACCCATGGTGCTAGGACTGCGACTGACGCCGCGTCGACACCGCGACTGTGATCGACGCCGCCCAGGACAACAAATCATAGAACGATCTTATCTCGAGCTATGCTTATCCCTTTTCAACAAAATAAATTGTGTTGGAACCGCGATTCAATCCTCTATCATCCCAGACATCTTGCTCAATGAGAAGGCGACTGGAAAGGTATTTTTTTGGGAAAGAGTGTGAAGAATGGTGGAAATCAAAAGGGGTTGTTATAGATTCGACTTGGTAAGTAGGTTTAACCCTTGATTCTTCCTTTTCTTTGTTCTCCCTTGCTCGAAATCCCTAATCTAGTGATTTTGAGGTTTGGCTTGACCCCCAATCTTATCTTCTACCTATAGAAACCTTCTTTAGGACTGAGAAATACATTAAAGGGTTGTTTGAAATGAGATCTTGAGGATTAAAGCTTGATCCTGTCTTGTGCGAGCTAAGATCCGAGATTAGTTGGTGAAAGGGCTAAGATTAGTGATCTTAGACAAATTCTGTGAGTAGATAATCATCTCTTGACCTTAATTTAGAGCATACCAATTCAAATAATAGTTTCCACTATTTGATTCTTTCTCTATGATATTTGTGATGCTTTGAATGAATGTATGTGGTGAAAATCAGCAGTTGAAATGCTTTATTAATCATATTAATAGTGATGTATTACCATGTTGAAAGTTGTCTTGTGAATTGTCGTGATTTGACAGGTGATGAATGTGTAAATTGAGGCATCAGAAAGACAGGTTGCCCTAGTTCATGTTTTAAGAGTTGGAGTATGGTTGTAAAATATATGAAAATTGTTTAATGATTTATTATTTAAATGCAAGACACTTAATTGTTAGAAATAGGGTAATCATTAGCTACGATGATGATACATGTTATATTAACTAATTATCACTAGATATTAGATGCCATGGACACTATAGAATCCTCATAGGATGAGGCCTGCACTGTGGGGAGGAAACAATTTCCTGACTGGAGGTAGTCCAGATCGAGGTAAGCCAGAGCGTACCAGTAGGATGCGGGGGTTTCACAAGTAGGGCAAACTCCTTACAGTTGTGTGGTACCCAACACCAACGGGGGATGGCGGTGGTACCTGTGCTACATGTTGTAGTAATCAGTGGTCGGTAGGTTCACTGATCCACTTTAAGACTGAGGGCTTTGACTCACCGCCTTAGTACCCAAGTTGAGAGGTGGAGTCTGAGATATCCGGTCGTTCCCATTAGCCACTGAGAGGCAGACGTGCCGATGCCAGCTGCAGACATGGTATTGAGATTAAAGACTTAGGAACCCGGGCATGCTTCTAAGTCTTGTACAATGAGATTGTAGCTTGCTGTGATATTTCCACATGTTGTGGTACACCTCATGTGGGTCCAAGGGCTTAATAACTGGATTTGAAATAATGTAAATAGTTAGGTTATCCTTTTATTACATTCAATATCTGTACTACTGCCATGCTGAATGGATTACAATTTTACACTGCCATGCTTACATGATTGCATTTAAGTTTTATTACTTATAAATATCATAAATATCTTGGTTGCCTGTTGATTTTCTACTCACTGAGCCAGTAGATCACCAACCTACTGAACAATTTTTTAGGTAAAGATTAGCTCTTCCTGAGGAGTCAGAAGCCAAATTTAATCAAGATTAGCTCATAGGTCTTGAAAGAATAGTAGTTAGAATAGTTAGAGGGTCTCTTATCCTTCCCTTGGATCCTGGGATAGAAAGAGTGAGAAAAGAGAGAAGTTTGAAATGTAATGTACATGATGTATATCTAGTGTGAAACTCTTACTTCTATGTAATAAGACAAGTTTTGTTGTATCTTGTTGTTATATTTAATCAAGACTTATCGTTCAGTAAGTGTTATTATATTATATTTAGAGGAAAAAATATGGCAGATATTTCACAAAATTTAGTCCCTAATCTCATGATTAGTGGTAATCGTGGGATGCGAGTGTGACAACTTTTGGTATCATAGCATAGGTTGAACCTAAAATGAATTTAGGTTTGGGACAGGGTTGATAAGAGACCAATAGGAGTAGGATGTTTTTCTCTTTGAACTGTAATTTTCTAACAGATGTGTTCTATTATGGATATGCAGATGGAAGGAAGAGGACGTGGACATGGTGAAGAACAAGTTGAGAGCCATTACAAAACTAACCCTCGAGTAATGACTCAAGGTGAAGAGGATAATGAGGCAACAAGGATGTATCATATTTTTCTGGAGATAAAAGAAAAATACAAGATGGATAGGAAGTCTTCATCTTCTAGTAAGGATCTGATGAGATCCTATGAGTTGGTGAAGAAGCTTGGTAGAACTGATTTTTTTGGAACAACAGATCTATCTGTGGCGGAGGTGTGGCTTTTACAACTGGAAAAGGTCTTTCTCCTAATGGAGTTATCAGAAGATAAGCAAATTAATCATGTAATCTATTTACTCAAGGGAGATGCTGAGCTGTAGTGGCGAGGAGTGGAAGATAAAAGGAGAAATGCAAAGATGATCTGGAAGGACTTTTTGGATGAGTTTCACCTTAAGTATTTTCCTCCTACCTTCCTAAGTGATAAGGTTAAATAGTTGGAGAATATCAGACAAGGAAGTATGACAATTGGTGAATATGTGGCATATTTCACAACTTTGGCAAATTTCTATCTGCAACTTGTGCCTGATGATGTAGAAAAGTGCAGAAGATTTCAACAAGGATTAAGATCAGAGATTAAACACACCATGTCAGCCATTGGTCAAAGAGACAGAAAACTTTGGGGAATTTGTGGAAGCAGCGAGACGTGTAGAAGAGTCAGTTAATGCTGATAAGCAGTCTGAGAGTAAGAAAAGATCTGGAGACTTTATTAGAGGGGGACAAAGCAGTGGTGGATACAGAAGAGGTGGTGGTTTCTTTTCTAAGATAGGATGAGGACTTGGCTATTTTGAGAGACAAGGATCTAGGTTTTCACCAAGTGGAGGAAGGCCCAATTCCGGTAGATGGAATACACAATCTACATGGACACCTCCAACTAGGTCTTCAGGATCTTCAGTGTCAGTGACAGGACCGCAGAGACATGATGCATCCATATGTGATAATTACTGCAGAGCACATTCTAGTCAGTGCTGGGGAACTAACACTCCAATATGTTTTCATTGTGGACAAATGGGACATATAAAAAGGGATTGCCCAAAGCTTCAATATTTTTAGAACAAGGTTCACAACTACAGTTTTAGACTCCACAGAGGCAGGTTCTAGTTAGAGGGGCAAGTTCTTCAATGGCTTCAGGTTCTAATAGGGGGAGCACCTAGTACCATTAGTGGACAGCGAGGACAACATGGCAGAGGGAGAGCTACTGGACATGTCTTCTCAATGACACCATCTGAAGGTGTAGTTTCACCCAGAGTTGTGACAGGTGAGATGCTTCTCTTAAACAACATTTCTATTACAATATTAATATATCTTGGTGCAACACATTCTTTCATTCAAAGATCAATAGTTAGTGGACTAAATCTTCTAACCCAGGATTTATCTTATGAGCTGTTGTTAAAAGTTCCACTAGGTGAATCCTCAATTTTTACAGAAGTATGTCCTGGATGTTTGTTAAGTTTTAGTGGGAATATAATAGTTGTTAATCTTATACCCTTAGATATTAATTATTTACAAATCATTCTGGGTATGGACTTCCTTGAGACATATCATGTCCAGTTAGATTGTTGGAAGAAAGAAGTTATCTTTCAACAAGGTGGTTTTTCATGTATCTTTATCGGAGATAAGAAAATTCTTGCCCACATGTATAGTGTGTGAGGCCTTTTTAGCACATGTGGTAGATGCTAGGGTAGAGAAAAGAGCAGTCAGTATAGTAGATATTCCAGTAGTATGTGAGTTTTCAGATGTCTTCCCTGATGAGTTACCAGGTTTACCACCTGAAAGAGATATTGACTTTGAGATACATACTTTACCTGGTAGCCATCCAGTAGCATTACCTGCCTATAGAATGGCACCTGGGGAATTAAAAGAATTAAAAACCCAGTTACAAGAGTTGTTGAATAAAAGA
The DNA here is from genome assembly GCA_963693085.1 of Alisma plantago-aquatica. Taxonomy (NCBI): domain Eukaryota; kingdom Viridiplantae; phylum Streptophyta; class Magnoliopsida; order Alismatales; family Alismataceae; genus Alisma; species Alisma plantago-aquatica. The sequence goes on from OY856411.1 coordinate 110,516,538, forward strand.
TTTATTCAACCCAGTACATCACCTTGGGGAGGTCCAATACTGTTTGTAAAAAAGAAGTATGGAACCATGCAGTTATGTATAGACTACAAACAATTAAATAAAATAACAATTAAGAATAAATACCCTTTGCCTAGGATTGAAGACCTATTTGATCAACTCCGTGAGGCAACGATCTTTTCAAAGATAGATCTCAGGTCAGGTTATCATCAGCTAAGGATAAAGGCATCTAATGTACCTAAGTCAGCATTCAGAACGAGGTATAGACACTATGAGTTTGTAGTTATGTCTTTTGGATTAACAAATGCCCCTGCAGCCTTTATGGACATGATGAACATGGTTTTCAGACCATATTTAGACCAGTTCATAGTAGTGTTGATAGATGACATCCTTATATATTCTAAAGATGCAGAACAACATGAGAAACATCTGAGGATATCCCTACAGTTGTTAAGGCAACATAAGCTTTATGCTAAGTTTAGCAAATGTGAGTTTTGTTGGTTGAAGTATTATAAAGAAGTGAAAACACCTCCTTACTAAAAATTTGAACAATAGAACCTCCAGTCCAAACACACTCAGAAGGTATGAAGGATTGGGTGTAAAATTTTCAAATCTTTATATAATGGTAATCAAAAGACCAAATCTATAGCAGTGGAATAAAAACATGATTATATTCAATTATAAACAGGGGAACATCTTAAACTTACATCATAAGGATCCATGTAGAGGAAATCTAAACCAACTCAAAATTGTCTCCAAGATTTAACTTCTCAATCTAAGTCCGGGTCCACATGTCAAGCCATCCATGTCCTTCACCTAGGGTTGGAAGCATACCCCAGCAAAAGAGAAACAATAGGAACATATCAACAAAAGCTGGTATGTGCATACTGATAAGTAAATTGAGCAATTTATAAAGAATAAGGAACATCAAAATAAAAGGCTTCCCATGCAAGAGATAAGGACTACCCAATCAGGCATAAAAGAAAAGAATCATCATAAAATAAGATACTTACCATAAAAACAAAACAACAAGGATTGTGCAATACTGGCACATAAGAAAGTAGGGCACACACCCCGATATTAATAACCTGCATGCATGTGAGATAAGCATAGCTCTAGAGCAATATAAACACAAAGGCGACCAAGGCTTCACATCCTTGAAAACCTGATAGAGAATGACTCATCGTCAAACTCCCAAATATATAAAGTTGAGTATGGATTACTGCCACACTCGGGTATAGAGAAGTGGTTTGCTGCCACCCTCCAAAATAAACAATAGGGGATTACTGCCCCAAAACCTAAGTAATTTACACTACTCTAGTGCTACTAAATCACATTGCATGTAAATATAGAGTCAATTAAATAGTTTAGTCAGAAGATGGTACAAAGGTTGCCATCACATAATGGACAACTCAAACATATAAACAAATCCACTTCAAAGTGGGCATATATCACCAAGTAAAAATCCACATCACAGTGGGTATATATCATCAAAAGTCCAACTTGCACCAAGGCATAAGGAAAAGATTCCAAGAGAATATCCATGATCACAAGATCAATAACAAAATAAGAAACTTCACATGAAGCATGATTTCAAAAGAATAAGACACTGTGTAGGCTAATGTCCATAGGACCAAAAGTAAGACAAAAATAGGATAATTGCTCAAGAAGAATAATTGGGGTTGCAAACATACCTCAACTTTAGAGTCAAACGGTCCAAAGTCACATCTAGGTCCAAGCCTAGGCATCCAATGAACATATTAACATATATGTGGAATTAGGGTTAGGTTTCCATTATTGATCTCATAAACCCTAAAAATGACCTTTTTAGTTATATGCGAATTAGGTTTCCAAAACCATACTATATTATAGTATATGTTATTAGGAGTCTGAAACATATTTTATTGTATTTTTCTGACTTATAGATAATTAGTTATGATTTTGACAAGTTAATTCTTAATTAATTAGATCCATGGAAAACACATGTTATTAATCATTGGATTTAGTTATCAAAACTTATTCCATTTGTTAGAACTTATTTTTCTGATTCCAAAGAGTATTTATTTGTTATTTTCCGATCAGTAGATAATTAGTTATGGATTTTAGAATTTTGACCAATCAGAAAACCCCAAAAAGCCACGTCAGAATGAGATTGCGAGAGAGATAGGAGAGAAGGTTGGCTGGCCCGCTGACTTGACCCAATCAGCTACGGCCAAGTCGTGTGGTCAACAACCAACCCAACTCGTCTAAGACCAAGAAAGCCAAAGTCAAAGTACCAAAATACCCTTACCAATGAAACGCAAAAGAACAGGAAACAACAGGGGTAAAACTAGACCTGTGAAACGGGTGGGTGGGTGGGGTTTGGGTTGGGTCATTGCGAGTTTGGGTCTCGCGGGTGTGGGTCAAAAAGATGCAATTCTAAACGGGTCGAAGAAACACAAATCCAAACCCGACCTAGCGGGTTGCGGGTCACCCGCGGGTGCCCATATAATATGTGTCTAATAAACAAGTATTGTGTTAATTGCTACTGTAACGGTAAAAGAAGACCATTTGCTAGTATTTTTATGTGAAATATAGCATAAGAACAATCAACTACAGTAGTAGTCACTTCAATTTTTTTTTATATTTTTACAACCATTAAAACACATACATATTTTTAGATAAAATTCTCTAATCTACAATTAACATTCTCTAATGTATGATTATGTTCAATAAACTAGAGTAATTTTGATAGAACAATTAGATAATGTAGTAGATGTTGAATTTATTTCCCCAATCTCTCTCTCATATCAAATCTTGTTGGATAAGTTTGAGTTTGGATTAAAACTCCTTAATTGTTAATGGTTAGTAGTAAATAATTTTATTTATTCTAAGTACTAGTGTATCATTATATTTATTTTTATAAAAGTGATTGAGTTATGCGGGTCACCCGCGGGTGCCCGTGGGCCACATGTGAAACCCGCTAAATAAGCGGGTGGGTTTGGGTAATTTCCAACGGGTGGCAAATTTCATCACACAAACCCAACTTAAACGGGTCGACCCATGGGTGCCCGCGGATTTTGACCCAGTTTGAAATGTCTAGGTAAAAATGAGAAACAAACGGGGGACTCATCCCCTTCGTAGCTGTGCTATGGCTACGATACACAGAGCAGCTGCAGCAGTGGAAAAATTGGGCATATCTGAAATAGATAACGATATGAGAAAATATAAATACAGAAAGGAAGGGAATACTCTCTCAAACTCACCTCGGTTTCCAATTTGGCTCCAGACATCTCCAAGATACTCAGAGCCGCGCTGCAACAAAGAAACCAAGACTTGATCATCAGGAGGCAAGGACAGAATGTGCAAGGAAATTGAGAGACGAGGAGAACTCCACAAGGTTGGGCGGAGGTGGGAGCAGCGTTATATATAGTAGAGGGTCAGAGATACTAGTCTTGGTAAAGGACCGTGGAAGTACAGTCCCATAAGGATTGGGTATTTCCCGAATCCTTCAAGAAAGGAATCAAGCTAACCATCTACCTGTGCGAAAACTTCTCACGAACACAACTGAAGAAAAATCATGCGAAAAGATCGAGAAACACACGAGATATTCACAATTTACCAGGGCCGCAACACTGTAGCTAGCCCACGTCTCCTACTCGAGGTAGGAGACAACTTGCACACCATCAGATCAAAATCTAACGGTCACAAAGAAGGCCGAAATCTGGGAAAGCAAGCGTGACAGCTAAAATAAAAGGAAATATATGAAATCGACAAAATAGTAATGTGACATTTATACATTATATTTATTTTTTTTCTTTCCTCTTATAAGAATTCAAAACTTATCCAAATTAAACCAAACTTGGCACACAAGTTAAGTTAAACATGTAGATTTCGATTCTCCAATTAGATTTCACTTTTGGCAACTTTGGATGCATTAATTAATATATTCTTTATTTCTCTCTCCGGGTTCATTAATGACACATGGATTAACCAAATTAGGTGAAACTTCATCCACAAGTCATATGTAATGGGTTGAATATGAATTTTCCATCAATTTTACATTTTGGAGTTGTTTGAGCATTTATTTAATATTTTGAAGGTTCTACATATTTTCTCTCTCCTGATTTTACCTTTTAAGAAAACTTTCTCCAAATTGGATGAAAATTCACCCAAAGGCTATATTTATTATGTAGATCATCAATCTGACATTATTTTCCTCTTTTGGAGTCATTTATTATATTTATTACACCTTTTAGACAATTTCTCTATCCTAACTTACCATATTATTTCAAGGTTGTCCAAATTAAATGAAAATTGACATGTAGGCTTATTTTGATGTGTAGATTACGAATTTGAAGTTTATTTCCACTTTTAAGACTTTCTTACATGAGTTTTGTCATCTGGCCCACTAGAGGCCCATTAACTTCATTATGCATCCAATTAGGTTATTTATCATCTTATTATCACCAAATAAATTATATGACATATTATATTACATTTTTCATACATTAGATTATTAGGTTCACTCTAACCTCAACCTTGTTTGGAAAAACCCAAAAGGTCAAAGTTTTAAGCTAGGGTCCAAGATCTGGTATGTTACAACACTCCACCCCTTAAAAAGGATTTCATCCTCAAAATCTATTGACCCAAACATCAACTAGTAAATACTCTCCACCCCTTAAAGGGTTCAACCTAACTAGTCAAACTAAATATCTTATTTAGAGCTACCCACATCTCTCAGTTTTGAAAGTTTTAGATATTTTTATTATTTATGTATCCAACTATAGTCATGCCATCTAGGGTTGAGTTATAGGTCCTTGTGTCTCTAACCTATCAACCCTACATGAACATTAAAAGTCATAGGGTAGGTCAACTACACAATTATATAAACTATTAGTCACAAAAAAACTAGGGTTAGATTCTAATCAAACTAGTGTTTCTCTTCATTGTGACTTAGTTCAAGAAAACTTCGATAAAATCTAGAGAAACATTTTGTACATATAATAGTATAATGAAAATAATTTTTTTTTGGAGATAAGAAACATTGCGAGGTGAAAACAAATAGTTGGCTAAAATTCAATGCGAAACCAAGTCACAATATTTCCATATTAATACTTCCTCATAACCTAATCTTGTCCTCAAACCAAACCTTATTGCATAAAAAGATCATCATAGATCAAATCTAGGGTCAACATATCACTAAGAGATATCTAGAAAAGTCAAGGGTTCTATAGGGAGACAAAATTGAAATAGTCAGATTCCGACTACCATGGGCTCTGATACCATGCTGTAAAAAAGTAAAAACACCTCCTTACTAAAAATTTGATCAAATAGAACCTCCAGTCCAAACACACTCAGAAGGTATGAAGGAGTGGGTGTAAAATTTTCAAATCTTTATATAATGGTAATCAAAAGACCAAAATATAGCAGCGGAATAAAAAATGACTATATTCAATTATAAATAGGGGAACATCTTAAACTTACATCATAAGGATCCATGTAGAGGAAATCTAAACCACCTCAAGATTGTCTCCAAGCTTTAACTACTCAATCTAAGTCCGGGTCCACATGTCAAGCCATCCATGTCCTTCACCTAGGGTTGGAAGCATACCCCAGCAAAATAGAAACAATAGGAACATATCAACAAAAGCTGGTATGTGCATACTAAAAAGCAAATTGAGCAATTTATAAAGAATAAGGAACATCAAAATAAAAGGCTTCCCATGCAAGAGATAAGGACTATCCAATCGGGCATAAAAGAAAAGAATCATCATAAAAGAAGATACTTACCATAAAAACAAAACAACAAGGATTGTGCAATACTGGCACATAAGAAAGTAGGGCACACACCCCAATATTAATAACATGCATGCATGTGAGATAAGCATAGCTCTAGAACAATAGAAACACAAAGGCGGCCAAGGCTTCACATCCTTGAAAACTTGATAGAGAATGACTCACCGTCAAACTCCCAAATATATAAAGTTGAGTATGGATTACTGCCACACTCGGGTATAGAGAAGTGGTTTACTGCCACCCTCCAAAATAAACAATAGGGGATTACTACCCCAAAACCTAAGTAATTTACACTACTATAGTGCTACTGAATCACATTGCATGTAAATATAGAGGCAAGTAAATAGTTTAGTCAGAAGATGGTACAAAGGTTGCCATCACACAATGGACAACTCAAACATATAAACAAATCCACTTCAAAGTGGGCATATATCACCAAGTAAAAATCCACATCACAGTGGGTATATATCATCAAAAGTCCAACTTGCACCAAGGCATAAGAAAAAGATTCCAAGAGAATATCCATGATCACAACATCAATAACAAAATAAGAAACTTCACATGAAGCATGATTTCAAAAGAATAAGACACTGTGTAGGCTAATGTCCATAGGACCAAAAGTAAGACAAAAATAGGATAATTTCTCAAGAAGAATAATTGGGGTTGCAAACATACCTCAACTTTAGAGTCAAACAATCCAAAGTCACAACTAGGTCCAAGCCTAGGCATCCAATGAACCTATTAACATATATGTGTAATTAGGGTTAGGTTTCCATTATTGATCTCATAAACCCTAAAAATGACCTTTTTTATATGCGAATAAGGTTTCCAAAACCATACTATATTATAGTATATGTTATTAGGAGTCTGGAACATATTTTATTGTATTTTTCTGACTTATAGATAATTAGTTATGATTTTTACAAGTTAATTCTTAATTAATTAGATCCATGGAAAACACATGTTATTAATCATTGGAATAGTTATCAAAACTTATTTCATTAGTTAGAACTTATTTTTATGATTCCAACGAGTATTTATTTGTTATTTTCGGATCAGCAGATAATTAGTTATGGATTTTAGAATTTCGACCAATCAGAAAAACCCAAAAAGCCACGTCAGAATGAGATTGCGAGAGAGATAGGAGAGAAGGTTGGCCGGCCCGCTGACTTGGCCCAATCAGCTATGACCAAGTCATGTGGTCAACAGCCAACCCAACTCGTCTGAGACCAAGAAAGCCAAAGTCAAAGTACCAAAATACCCTTACCAATGAAACGTAAAAGAACAGGAAACAACAGGGGTAAAACTGAGAAACAAACGGGGGATTCATCCCCTTCGCAGCTACACCATGGCTGCGACACACAGAGCAACTGCAGTGGTGGAAAAATTGGGCGAATCCGAAATAGCTAATGATATAAGAAAATAGAAATACAGAAAGGAAGGGAATACTCTCTCGAACTCACCTCGGTTGCCAATCGGCTACAGGCATCTCCGAGATACTCAGAACCGCACCGCAACAAAGAAACCAAGACTTGATCATCGGGAGGCAAGGACAAAACGTGCAGGGAAATTGAGAGATGAGGAGAACTCTACAAGGTTGGGTGGAGGTGGGAGCAGCGTTATATATAGTAGAGAGTCAGAGATACTAGTCTTGGTAAAGGACTGTGTACAGTCCCATAAGGATTGGGTATTTCCCGAATCCTTCAAGAAAGGAAACAAGCTAACCATCTACCTGTGCAGAAACTTCTCGCGAACACAACCGAAGAAAAATCGTGCGAAAAGATCGAGAAACACACGAGATATTCACGATTTACTAGGGTCGGAGCACTGTTGTTGGCCTGCGTCTCCTACTCGAGGTAGGAGACAACTCGCACACCATCAGATCAAAATCTAACGGTCACAAAGAAGGCCAAAATTTGGGAAAGCAAGCGTGACAACTAAAATAGAAGGAAACTATATGAAATCGACAAAACAGTAATGTGACATTTATACATTATATTCCTTTTTCTCTTTCCTCTTTTAAGAGTTCAAAAATTATCCAAATTAAACCAAACTTGGCACACAAGTTAAGTGAAACATGTAGATTTCGATTCTCCAATTAGATTTCACTTTTGGCAACTTTGGATGCATTAATTAATATATTCTTTATTTCTCTCTCCGGGTTCATTAATGACACATGGATTAACCAAATTAGGTGAAACTTCATCCACAAGTCATATATAATGGGTTGAATACGAATTTGTCATAAATTTTACATTTTGGAGTTGTTTGAGCATTTATTTAATATTTTGAAGGTTCTACATATTTTCTCTCTCCTGATTTTACCTTTTAAGCAAACTTTCTCCAAATTGGATGAAAATTCACCCAAAGGCTATATTTATTATGTAGATCACGAATCTAACATTATTTTCCTCTTTTGGAGTTATTTATTATATTTATTACACCTTTTAGACAATTTCTCTCTCCTAACTTACCATATTATTTCAAGGTTGTCCAAATTAAATGAAAATTGACATGTAGGCTTATTTCGATGTGTAGATTACGAATTTGAAGTTTATTTCCACTTTTAAGACTTTCTTACATGAGTTTATTCATCTGGCCCATTAGAGGCCCATTAAATTCATTATGCATCCAATTAGGTTATTTATCATCTTATTATCACCAAATAAATTATGTGACATATTATATTACATTTTTCATACATTAGATTATTAGGTTCACTCTGACCTCAACCTTGTTTGGAAAAACCCAAAAGGTCAAAGTTTTAAGCTAGGGTCCAAGATCCGGTATGTTACAACACTCCACCGCTTAAAAAGGATTTTGTCCTCGAAATCTATTGACCCAAACATCAACCACTAAATACTCTCCACCCCTTAAAGGGTTCAACCTAACAAGTCAAACTAAATAACTTTTTAGAGCTACCCACATCTCTCAGTTGTGAAAGTTCTAGATATTTTTATTATTTATGTATGCAACTATAGTCATGCCCTCTAGGGTTGAGTTATAGGTCCTTGTGTCTCTAACCTATCAACCCTACATGAACATCAAAAGTCATAGGGTAGGTCAACTACACCATTATATAAACTCCTAGTCACAAAAAAACTAGGGTTAAATTCTAATCAAACTAGTGTTTCTCTTCATTGTGACTTAGTTCAAGAAAACTTCGATAAAATCTAGAGAAACATTTTGTACATATAATAGTATAATGAAAATATTTTTTTTTGGAGATAAGAAACATTGCGAGGTGAAAACAAATAGTTGGCCAAAATTCAATGCGAAACCAAGTCACAATATTTCCATATTAATACTTCCTCATAACCTAATCTTGTCCTCAAACCAAACCTTATTGCATAAAAAATCATCATAAATCAAATCTAGGGTCAACATCTCACTAAGAGCTATCTAGAAAAGTCAAGGGTTCTATAGGGAGATAAAATTGAAATAGTCAAATTCCGACTACCACGGGCTCTGATACCATGCTGTAAAGAAGTGAAAACACCTCCTTACTAAAAATTTGAACAATAGAACCTCCACTCCAAACACACTCAGAAGGTATGAGGGAGTGGGTGTAAAATTTTTCAAATCTTTATATAATGGTAATCAAAAGACCAAAATATAGCAGCAAAATAAAAACATGACTATATTAAATTATAAACAGGGGAACATCTTAAACTTACATCATAAGGATCCATCTAGTGGAAATCTAACCACCTCAAGATTGTCTCCAAGCTTTAACTTCTCAATCTAAGTCCGGGTCCACATGTCAAGCCATCCATGTCCTTCACCTAGGGTTGGAAGCATACCCCAACAAAAGAGAAACAATAGGAACATATCAGCAAAAGCTGGTATGTGCATACTAAAAAGCAAATTGAGCAATTTATAAAGAATAAGGAACATCAAAATAAAAGGCTTCCCATGCAAGAGATAAGGACTACCCAATTGGGCATAAAAGAAAAGAATCATCATAAAAGAAGATACTTACCATAAAAACAAAACAACAAGGATTGTGCAATACTAGCACATAAGAAAGTAGGGCACACACCCCAATATTAATAACCTGCATGCATGTGAGATAAGCATAGCTCTATAACAATATAAACACAAAGGCGGCCAAGGCTTCACATCCTTGAAAACCTGATAGAGAATGACTCACCATCAAACTCCCAAATATATAAAGTTGAGTATGGATTACTGCCACACTCAGGTATAGAGAAGTGGTTTACTGCCTCCCTCCAAAATAAACAATAGGGTATTACTGCCCCAAAACCTAAGTAATTTACACTACTCTAGTGCTACTGAATCACATTGCATGTAAATATAGAGGCAAGTAAATAGTTTAGTCATAAGATGGTACAAAGGTTGCCATCACACAATGGAAAACTCAAACATATAAAAAAATCCACTTCAAAGTGGGCATATATCACTAAGTAAAAATCCACATCACAGTGGGTATATATCATCAAAAGTCCAACTTGCACCAAGGCATAAGAAAAAGATTCCAAGAGAATATCCATGATTACAAGATCAATAACAAAATAAGAAACTTCACATGAAGCATGATTTCAAAAGGATAAGACACTGTGTAGGCTAATGTCCATAGGACTAAAAGTAAGACAAAAATAGGATAATTTCTCAAGAAGAATAATTGGGGTTGCAAACATACCTCAACTTTAGAGTCAAACGATCCAAAGTCACATCTAGGTCCAAGCCTAGGCATCCAACGAACCTATTAACATATATGTGGAATTAGGGTTAGGTTTCCATTATTGATCTCATAAACCCTAAAATGACCTTTTTAGTTATATACGAATCAGGTTTCAAAAACCATACTATATTATAGTATATGTTATTGGGAGTCCGAAACATATTTTATTGTATTTTTCTGACTTATAGATAATTAGTTATGATTTTTACAAGTTAATTCTTAATTAATTAGATCCATGGAAAAACATGTTATTAATCATTGAATTTAGTTATCAAAACTTATTCCATTAGTTAGAACTTATTTTTCTGATTCCAACGAGTATTTATTTGTTATTTTCCGATTAGTAGATAATTAGTTATGGATTTTAGAATTTTGACCAATCAGAAAAACCCAAAAAGCCACGTCAGAATGAGATTGTGAGAGAGATAGGAGAGAAGGTTGGCCCGCCCGCTGACTTGGCCCAATCAGCTATGGCCAAGTTGTGTGTTCAACAGCCAGCCCAACTCGTCTGAGACCAAGAAAGCCAAAGTCAAAGTACCAAAATACCCTTACCAATGAAACACAAAAGAACAGGAAACAACATGGGTAAAACTGAGAAACAAACGGGGGATTCATCCCCTTCGAAGCTATGCCATGGCTGCGATACATAGAGCAGCTACATCAGTGAAAAAATTGGGCGAATCTGAAATAGCTAATGATATGAGAAAATAGAAATACAAAAAGGAAGGGAATACTCTCTCGAACTCACCTCGGTTGCCAATTCGGCTCCAAGCATCTCCGAGATACTCAGAGCCGTGCCGCAACAAAGAAACCATGACTTGATCATTGGGATGCAAGGAAAGAACGTGCAAGGAAATTGAGAGATGAGGAGAACTCCACAAGGTTGGGCGGAGGTGGGAGCATCGTTATATATAGTAGAGGGTCAGAGATACTGGTCTTGGTAAAGGACCGTGGAAGTACAGTACCATAAGGATTGGGTATTTCCCGAATCCTTCAAGAAAGGAAACAAGCTAACCATCTACCTGTGTGGAAACTTCTTGTGAACACAACCGAAGAAAAATCGTGCGAAAAGATTGAGAAACACATGAGATATTGACAATTTACCAGGGCGCGCCGCAACACTGTAGCTGGCCCGCGTCTCCTAATCAAGGTAGGAGACAACTCACACACCATCAGATCAAAATCTAATGATCACAAAGAAGGCCGAAATCTGGGAAAGCAAGCGTGACAACTAAAATAGAAGGAAACTATATGAAATCGACAAAATAGTAATGTGACATTTATACATTATAGTCCTTTTTCTCTTTCCTCTTTTAAGAGTTCAAAACTTATCCAAATTAAATCAAACTTGGCACACAAGTTAAGTTAAACATGTAGATTTCGATTCTCCAATTAGATTTTACTTTTGGCAACTTTGGATGCATTAATTAATATATTCTTTATTTCTCTCCGGGTTCATTAATGACACATGGATTAACCAAATTAGGTGAAACTTCATCCACAAGTCATATATAATGGGTTGAATACAAATTTGCCATCAATTTTACATTTTGGAGTTGTTTGAACATTTATTTAATATTTTGAAGGTTCTCCATATTTTCTCTCTCCTGATTTTACCTTTTAAGCAAACTTTCTCCAAATTGGATGAAAATTCACCCAAAGGCTATATTTATTATGCAGATCACAAATCTAACATTATTTTCCTCTTTTGGAGTCATTTATTATATTTATTACACCTTTTAGACAATTTCTCTCTCCTAACTTACCATATTATTTTAAGGTTGTCCAAATTAAATGAAAATTGACATGTAGGCTTATTTTGATGTGTAGATTACGAATTTGAAGTTTATTTCCACTTTTAAGACTTTCTTACATGAGTTTATTCATCTGGCCCATTAGAGGCCCATTAACTTCATTATGCATCCAATTAGGTTATTTATCATCTTATTATCACCAAATAAATTATATGACATATTATATTACATTTTTCATACATTAGATTATTAGGTTCACTCTAACCTCAACCTTGTTTGGAAAAAACCCAGAAGGTCAAAGTTTTAAGCTAGGGTCCAAGATCCGGTATGTTACAAGTATCTTTTCTTGGACATGTCATATCAGGAGAAGTGGTTATTGTTGACCCTAAGAAGGTAGAATCTGTTCTTCAGTGGGAGCAACCTACGATCCGTATTGAGATAAGAAGTTTCCTAGGGTTAGCAGGATATTACAAGAGGTTTATAAGGAAATTTAGTGCAATAGCATCACCCCTTACATGCTTAACAAGGAAGGATGTACCTTATTTGGTCTGAGTCATGTGAAAAAAGTTTCCAAGTTTTAAAGAAGAAGTTAACTACAACACCAGTCTTGATATTACCAGAGGCAGATAAGGGCTATGTGGTTTTTTGTGAAGCGTTCAGGAGAGGTTTGGGATGTGTTCTTATGCAAGAAGGGAAAGTGGTGGTCTATGCTTCTAGACAACTTAAGAAGAATGAAGAGAACTATCCCACACATGATCTTGAGTTGGTAGTAGTAGTGCATGCTCAGAAGACATGGCGTCATTATCTATATGGTGAATCGTGTCAGGTCTTTACTGATCATAAGAGTATGAAGTATATTTTCACACAGAGGGATTTCAATCTAAGATAATACAGATGGTTGGAGCTTATAAAGGATTATGATGTTACTATTGATTATCATCCTAGAAAGGCCAATGTAGTAGCAGATGCTCTGAGTAGAAAGTCAACATCATCTACAGAGATGTTTTCAATGGCATGTGTAAAAAGGGACATGTTAGTTAAGATGAGAGAGATGAATTTGGATCTAAATGTGTCTGATCAAGGTGGACTGATTGCATAAATGCAGGTTAGACCTACATATTATGATCAGATTCAGGAGCTTCACCATTGTGTCAGAGAATTGAAATAGATCATTCATGATATGACAAAAGGAAAGAGATCAAAGTTTAGATTTTCAGATGATGGGTTGTTGTATATAAATGACAGATTGTGTGTGCCAGATGACACTGAGTTAAAGACGCAAATTCTGGAGGAAGCACATTCTTCTATGTACGCAATGCATCCAGGTAACACAAAGATATATAGAAACATGAAGGAGTTTTATTGGTGGTCAAGTATGAAGAGGGAGGTGACTGAGTATGTGGCTAGGTGTGATGTATGTCAACAAGTTAAGGCTAAACATCAGAAGATGATAGGTACTCTGCAATCACTTCCTATCCCTGAATGGAAGTGGGAGCATATCACCATGGATTTTGTGGTTGGGTTACCTAGGACACCACGTGGTTTCGACTCAATTTGGGTAATAGTAGATAGGCTAATAAAGTCTTCTCACTTTCTACCAATTAAGACAACATGGGATACACCAAAGTTAGCCAAAGTCTACATAGATGAGGTAGTTAGATTGCATGGAATACCTGTTTCTATAATATCTGATAGAGATCCTACATTTACATCTAGGCTTTGGAATCAATTGCAACGTTCCTTGGGAACAAAGTTGAAATTTAGCACAACCTTTCATCGCTAGACAGATGGACACTCAGAGAGGACAATTCGGACCCTGGAGGATATGCTGAGAGCATGTGTTTTGTAGTTCAGTGGTAGTTGGGATGATCATCTCAGTCTAATGGAATTCACCTATAATAATAGTCACAACTTAGGCATGGCCCCTTATGAAGTCTTATATGGAAGAAAATTTAGATCTCCGATTTGTTGGTATGAATTTGGAGAAAGGCAAATTTTAGGCCCAGAGTTGGTGGAAGAAACCACAAAAAAGATATATGTGATCAGACAATAGTTGAAGGCAGCTCAGGACAGACAGAAAAGCTATGCAGATAAAAGGTGTTGACCACTTCAATTTGAGTTTGGGGATGAGTTTTATTTGAAAGTTTCACCATGGAAAGGTGTGCTAAGGTTTGGGAAGTGAGGAAAACTAACTCCTAGATACATGGGTCCCTATCCAATCATTCAAAGAATCGGATCAGTTGCATATAAATTGGAGTTGCCATTGGAGTTAGCCAATTTACACAATGTGCTTCATGTATCAATGTTGAAGAAGTGTCATCCTAGTACAGAGAAGATTGTAGACCCTGATTCTATACAATTGAGAGAGGATATCTCTTATATTGAAGGACCAATTCAAATACTAGACCGTAGAATCCAAAAGCTTAAAAAGAGAGAGATACCCCTAGTAAAGGTTCTTTGGAGGAATCATGGTGTAGAATAAGCTACCTGGGAAGTGGAGATAGAGATGTTTAACAAGTATCCTTTCCTCTTTTAGAAATTTTGGGACAAAACTTTTATTAGAGGGGGAGAATTGTTACAACCCGTTCCTAGCTTTGCTGGTAATCCTAGAGATTTAAGATAATCTTAATGCTTGTCATGTTTTTGTTAGTAATATTTTATCTTGTGCTTTGTATTAACTTTAGTAACCTTAAATACTTATTTGGGTAACTCATAATCATGACCTAGGCATACTATAAAGATTTGAGTTGGGGTTAATATAGCATTAACCTATACATGTGTGCAAGAAGAGAGTTAATGACATTAGAGGAAATAATTAATAGTGGATTTTGCATTAAGAATATTATCAAAATAATATTGTATGATTTTATAGAATTCAATTATGAATCTAACAAAAAAAGAATGAACCAAATTGAAGTGAAAATGAGAGAGTTATGCCCTTTTTAATAAACATATATAGACACCGCGACCCGCGGTCGACACCTCGACCGCGACGATGCGTCAACACCGCGACCTGCGATGCTAGGACCACAATCGATGCTGTGTCGACACCATGACCGTGACGCTGCATCGACACCATGACTGTGATGCTAGGTCCACAATCGATGCTGCGTCGACACCGCGACCGCGATCGACACTGCGTCGACACCGCGACCGCGATCGACGCCGCCCATGACAACAAATTGTAGAACAATCTTATCTCTAGCTATGCTTATCTATTTTCAATGAAATAAAGTGTGTTGGAACTGCAATTCAATCCTCTATCATCCCAAACATCTCACTCGATGAGAACGTGACCTAAAAGGTGATTTTTGGGAAAGAGTGTGAAGAATGGTGGAAATCAAAAGGGGTTGTTATGGATTTGACTTGGTAAGTAGGTTTAACCCTTAATTCTTTCTTTTCTTCATTCTCCCTTGCTCGAGATCCCTTCCAGTGATTTTGAGGTTTGGCTTGACCCCCAATTTTATCTTCTATCTACAAAATATCCTCTTTAGGACCAAGAAAAACATTAAAGGGTTGTTTGAAACGAGATATTAAGGTTCAAAACTTGATCCTGTCTTGTGTGAGCTAAGATCCGAGATTAGTTGGTGAAAGGGCTAAGATCAGTGATCTTAGACGAATTCTGTGAGTAGATAATCATCTATTGACCTTGATTTAAATCATACCAATTCAAATAATAGTTTCCACTATTTGATTCTTGCTCTATGATATTTGTGATGCTTTGAATAAACATATGTGGTGAAAATAAGCAGTTGAAATGCTTTATTAATCATATTAATAGTGATGTATTACCAATATTGAAAGTTGTCTTGTGAATTTTTGTGATTTGACAGGTGATGGATGTGTAAGTTGAGGCACTGGAAAGACATGTTTCCCTAGTTCATGTTTTAAGAGTTGGATTATGGTTGTAAAATATATGAAAATTGTTTAATGATTTATTATTTAAATGCAAGACACTTAATTGTTTGAAATAGGGAAATCATTAGCTATGGTGATGATACCTATTATATTAACTAATCATCACTAGATATTAGATGCCATGGACATCGTAGAATCCTCACAGGATGAGGCCTGCACCATGGGAAGAAACGATTTCCCGACCAGAGGTAGTCCAGATCGAGGTAAGCCGGAGCGTACCAGTAGGGTGTGGGGGTTTGACCATTAGGGCAAACTCCTTACAGTTGTGTGGTACTCAGCACCAACTGGGGATGCCAGTGGTACCTATGCTACATGTTCAATTGCTACTTTGCAAATCTTCACATCTCCTAACTATATGATCTATCGTATGAGATGGAACCACCGTTGTATGTGCTTGGAATGCTGACGTGATCTAGTTTCCTTAGCTTGTGTGATAGCTCCATTGTTGTCACAATACAACTCTACTACATCACTGATGCTTGGAACCATTCCAAGTTTAGTGATGATCTTATTGATCCAAACAACTTCTTTTACAGCATTGGAGGCAGCAATGTACTTGGCCTCTGTAGTATAATCAACAACTATATCTTTCTTGAAACTCTTCCAGCTTACATCTTTGTTGTTTAGGCAAACCACATATCCATATTGCCATTCAATTTGGAAGCTTGCACCTATCTAACCCTTTACCACCAACTCTTCCTCACCATCTTAGATAAGAAACTGATCTGTAGTTTTTCTCAAGTACTTAAGGACATTCTTCACGGTAGTCTAATGGGATCTGACTGATATTTTCTCATCATGATCAAGGCATATGAGACATTAGGATGTAGGGATGGCAATGGATCGGTTTGGGTGGAAGCACTCACTACCCCACAGAAACCATACTTGATGTCATCCACGACCACCCAATTATGTTTCCATCCACAATAACTATAATGCCCTATGCCACAAAAAACGAGATAACTCCAAATTAAACACAGAATCAAAACTAAACAGCAGATTACCGAAAAATATTAAAAATTAAAACCAATTACAACAAGAACCAACATCAAGAAACTTATTACATCGGGGTCCTAAAAATTGCAATATGAACCATATATCATAAAGCATAATTAATTACGATATGTCCATAAAAGACCACTTGTCACATGTGATATCCATTCATTTACATAAACATGTACAATCGGCCAACTATATACAACAAGAGCGCATAAACCCAAAAACTTATATCGATAACACCATCAAGGAACATACATAAATCCCCTAAGACCTGAGTGTACAGGGGTGTCTCTAGGACTCCTACAACAAAAGACCACAAGCAACATTCCCAACCTTAGCTACTACCGTCCTTCTTGTTGCTACTCTGCCTCAGTTGCATGATCTCTACCTCCTCATGCACATCCACCTAAAATATGTGGGAAACTCACAGGGTGAGATTCCAAATCTTAGCGGGAGATATAACTCTCCACTAACACTATTATTAGCACATGTAAGGTAAATAAAGAGCAGAAGTAAAGCTACAATTACAATTAAGTAGATATTCATTCCTAATCAGCATAAACATTGCAATTGGATTGTGGAACATCTTATCATCATAAAAGGAATATAAAGAACATGAATGTTCACTACCAACTATATTGTACAAAAGTAAGCAAGGCCTCATCCAATGTTTATGTATTTGATCCTAAGTAAGTATACTACATGGCTGATTATGTATTTCATTATGCCCCGAAGATTTGAGTAGCACCACCCAAATCCAACTGACCACTACTAAGTCAAAATCAGTGCCATATAAGGTCTATGGAAGAGTTGAATCCACGACCTCACAAACCTCGTGGTCAGTACACGAGTACACAACAGAGACATTCCAGTCAAATACAACATGTAACATATAGTCCAATAATGAAAGTCCTAGCCCATCGTTGGTACAAGTTATGACACTAGTGAAATTAAGCTACGACCCGCAGCTGCTCTCCTACCAAGGTATGGCCTGCAGCCAATCCTATGAAACCACATAAGTAACATATAGCTGAGCTACGGCCCGCAGCCACACTTCTTCCAGGGTATGGCTCACATCCAATCCCGTGAATGCATATACTCAACAACATATGACTCCAAGCTTCCTCTAAGGGAAATCATGTTTCACCGTCCAGCAAGTCCTGACACTGAGATGGATCTATGACACAGGGAAAAACTACATGTTCAAATTCCACTTGATTAATTAAGTCCATCCAAATGTCTTTTAGCATCATTCAAGTTACAATGTATAAATTCATAACAAACTCTACAAAGATAAAGGCATAGTACACTTTAGAAAATATAAATGTATATGGTGTGAACTTGTCACACTACCACCACATGATGCTTGTATTGTTTCCATTCACACCATCATCAACAAGGTCACATATTAGGGGATGACAATCCCTCAACTCACCATTGGGAAAAGCCATATCATATCATGTAACAAGCCAATGCCAGGTCATATGACCCATTCACATTATTCTTGTATCACAAGTGTTTCAACATGCCTCACAAGGGCATATTCAACCTGTGTCCTATCATAATCATCATAACATGTACTATCTATGATTACCAAGCTCGTAACACCTGCATGGTTAGAAGTTTATAAGATAGAGAGAGACAACCACATAACATCATAATCCTTTCATGATAGAGAAACAAGCAAGATCATTATTCATTATTAGGTTTAGGGTTCCCTCTTAGTCAATTAGAGTTTTTAAGACTAGGTTCAACCATCAACCCTGGAACCATCACCCTCCATAATCTTGGAGTGTATAAGGATTAGGAAACATCATTAGAGTATAGAAAATTCAAAACATCATTATATATATGTCTTAGGTATCATTCATATATGCATATAATTAAGTGTTCACATGTGATTCTCATCCACCTACCATCACCCTATGTTGACCACATAACCACATAGGTCGCGACCACCATCATGGTCCATGTCATGAATGCAACACACATGTGTCTCGACCATCCACCAACATGTCTCGACCTCCACCCTTTCATCATGTCACACTCGTGACACTTAGGGTTAGGGTTCCACAAAACATCTCGACCAAGGGTGTCTCAACCTCAACATGTCTCGACTAGAGATGTCTCGCTCTGAAGGTTATCTCAACCTCCACCCATGTCACGACCTAAGACCACTGTGATCGTGACCCTACACTCTAGAATGTGTCTCAACCCAAACAAGGCGGGAACAAGACACCAACATTAGGGGTAACTAGGCCACTTAGCACTAAAAGACTTGACATAACATCACTAGGTCAAACGCAACCTCAAGGAGCATCTTGACCAAAATCTATCAAGGTCGCTACCAGAATGAATGAAGTATCATGACCACACCAATATGCACCATATAGGTCTCAAGACATAACTAAAACCAAGGGAAGAACCAAGGCCACCATGAAGGAAAACTAAAGCAACCGATCACCAAACCCTAAAGTAGAGGTCAAGAGACCAACAAGGAAAAACCTCTTTCAACAAATGGAATAGCATGATCAAGTAATCAAGACCGAACCAAACACCTATCCAACTTCTAGGTATAAGAACACCATGCATGGAAGCAAGGTCAATAACACAATTTAGAGAAGAACCTCCATAACTCATCATCTACTAATTTAGTTACACACAAATTTGGGTTTCAGATTTCTCTCAAAACAAACAAGGTATCTCCACCAAACGAGCTCTAGGGATTACCACTAAGTACAAGAATAATGAGGAAGCAATCTAGAGATAGTAGATAGTAATAAAAAGCATAAAGAAGTGCAATAATAGAGTAGGTTTAGTGTTATATAACCCACCTTAAGATGATCACCACTAAGAGCTCCAAACTCTAAGATCAAGAGATCCAAACACACGATCCAAGGGTTGAAGAAGCTTCACCAAAAGATCCACACTCAGCCACAAGATCACCTTAAGAATAAGAAGAAGAAGACGCCAAGGTTAAAGCTAGTCCAAGGAAGGAAGCAAAGAAGCACTTGGCCGAACCAAAAGAGGAAGGGGGAAAGAGAGGAGAAATCCTCTTCACACTTGGGTCTACCTTGTCAAAACATGGTCTATGACCCTTGTGATGAGGAGTTTCTCTCCCAAAACGGTCACCATGGAAGAACCATGGTCTAGGGTCGAGAAAAGAGAGGAAGATGAAGGTAGGCTATCAAAAGAAACATCAAATTAGAAGACAAACACTTATCAAGGATGGAAGGTGAGCTCGGATCACCACCACTACCACATGCAAGAGGAGATTGATCCCACATGCTCCAAGGATGAACCTCCTTGCTCCACCAAGATCCAAGAAAAAGCAAAGGAGGAAGAAGAAAGATGGCCTAAAAGGGTTGCAAGTAAGAAGAGATAAGAGGTTGTATAGATGGAAGATGAGAGACAACAAGGGGTGAGGTGTCAACATACTAAGGGTCCCAATAGACACTTGCCCTCGTAGAAGACCAACATGCACCCACATGCAAGAAATTAAACATGACATGTAAGACATGGTGATACACTCTAGGTAGTGTCTCGACCACCATGTACTCCCACACGGTCGAGGTTCCAACCCTCCTAGTTTACACCATCCATGGCCACGACACCACCTATCACCATCTCCTCTAGGCCGAGACAAAGCATCTTCACAAACCCTGGGTCGAGACAACCCAAGATAGGTCAACCATATTGAACCAAGACCAACATAGACTACCTAGGTTGTGATCCAAACACCCGAAGGAGGTGTCTCACTTGTGACACCCTCCAAAACCTACCTTGGTTGTGACCCAGGGTCGAGACAACATATCCAACACACATAGTCAAGGAACTCAACGCCCATATCAACCATAATCACCACCTAGGGTGATACTCCTTAACCAAGGCTTAAACAAGATGCCCTCCTCTTTCTCTTTCCTATAATGATGTCAAGAAAGAGAGGGAACATTCTAGAGGTGGAAAATTGCACATCACCCCTACATTGGGTAAATTGCAATCTGCACCAAAACTAGCCAAAAAGCACAAACTTCATCCAAACAAGCTCAAAATTGAAATGTAAGCTCTCCACAAGCCCTAATTAGAGAAAGGTTATAAGCACATGATTAAGACAAAGCAAATAGGGTTACCCCAAAACTCAGGTCAGGGGTCTTACAAGCCATCAACCCCCTAACAAGGACTTCGCCCCAAAATCCTTAGAGAAAATAGAGGGGTACTTCTTTTTCATCTCTTCCTCAAGCTCCATGTGGATTCCTCAACACCACGGTGATGCCACAAAACCTTCACAAGCACTATGTATTTCTTCTTCACCTTCTTCACTCTTCTGTCAAGGATCAATACTGGGCCGTCAACATAAGGCATGTCCTCATCAATTTCTGCCTCAATTGGCTGCAACACTAACTCTAAATCAGGATGGCACTTCCCCAACATACTCACATGAAACACTGGATGCAACCTATGCAACTCAGGTGGCAACTCCAACATGTAGGCCACCTTCCTAACACGTGCCACCATAGGGTAAAGTCCCATAAACCTAGGAGCCAACTTACCCTTCTTCCCAAACCTTAGAACACCTTTCCAGGGGGAGACCTTGAGGTAAACTTTGTATCCTAATTGGAACTCCAAAGGTCTATAGTGGTTATCTTCATACGACTCTTATCTATCATGTGCATCCTTCAACTGTTGCCGCCTGTTGCACAAGCTTAGGACCAAGAAACTGATACTCACCTATCTCATAACAACACAAGGGAAACCAACACCTCCCATATAATGCCTCATACGGTGCCATGTCGATTCTACTCTGGTAATTGTTGTTGAAGGCAAACTCTATCAGGCTGAGGTGCACATCCCAACTGCCTGAAAACTGGAGGACACAAGCTCTCAACAGATCCTCCAAGGTCTGAATGGTTCTCTTGGATTGACCATATGTCTATGGGTGGAAGGCAGTGATAAACCTTAACTACATACCCAAAGTTGTATGTAGTCTCTCTCAAAAGAAACTCGTGAACTAGGGACCTCTGTTAGACACAATGGTAGTTGGAGAACCATGCAAACACACTATCTCATCAACAGAGATCTGGGCAAGCTTATCGTCCATATACGTCATCTTGACATGAAGGAAATGCACTGACTGGGTCAATATAGCTATGATCACCCAAATAGAATCATGACCCTTGGCTGTCCTAGGCAGACCAACCACAAAGTCCATAGTCACATGATCCCATTTCCATTGTGGTATAGGTAACAGTTACAATATCCCTGCATGCTTCTGATGTTCGGCTTTAACCTATTAGCACACAACACATCTTGCAACGAACTCAGCCACATCCCTCTTCAAGATAGGCCACCAATACATGTCCTTCAGGTTATGATACATCTTGGTGCTACCTGGGTGCATAAAATACATATATGAGTGAGCCTCTTCCAGCACCATCCTCCTAAGATCATCGACATTAGGAACCACTACTCTGTCATGGTAACAAACCGTCCCATTATCTGACTTGTGGAAGCCATCACGCTTCCGCTGCCAAACTCTGATCTAGTCTGTTGTATCACAATATCAACATGTTGTGCCTCTATGATCTATTGTCTTATCACAGGATTCACCTACAACTATGCCAACAACCTACTAACATTGACACCTCCAACCGTACATTCATATGACGTAAGGAGATCAACATGTCTCACTTGTGGCACACCAAAGAACTCAACTGGGATCTATCCATAGGTGAAGATGAAGACTTACTGCTCAATCACATCTGCTACAACACTAGATTTCCCTAGATGGTAATCAATCGTACAATCATAGTCCTTGATTAACTCCATCTAACACCGGTGTCTCATGTTCAACTCCTGTTGTGAGAAGATATACTTCAGGTTCTTGTGATCCGTGAAGATTTGACACATCTCTCCATAAAGGTAGTGCCTCTAGATCTTCAAAGCATGGACTACAACAGCTAACTCTAGGTTGTGGGTTGGGTAGTTCTCCTCATGTTTCTTAAGCTGTCGGGAAGCAAAAGAAACCACTTATTTGTCTTGCATCAACACACAACCCAAGCCATTCCTAGACAAATCACAAAAGATTATGTATCCTTTCCCCTGCTCAGGCAAGATCAGTACCAGTACACTTTTCAACTTCTCCTCCAATGTCTGAAAAGCACGCTGACATCTGTCATCCCAGATGAACGACACATCCTTCCTTGTCAACTTTGTTAGGGGCAAATAGATAATACTGAAGTTCTTGATGAATCTTCTATAATAGCCTGCCAAACCCATAAAAATGTGCACTTCTGTCGGATTTCTTGGTTGCTCCCACTTTGTCACAGTATCAACCTTCTTGGGATCCACACAAACTCCCTCAAAAGTTATGACATGCCCCAGAAAAGCTACCTTCTTCAACTAGAACTCACATTGCTGAATTTAGTGTATAGTTGATGTTGTCTCAACACAGCCAACACCTGACGAAGATGATGCTCATGTTGTTGACTGTCACAATAGTATATCAGGATGTCATCTATGAAGACCACCACAAACTGATCAAGAAATGGTTGAAACATTCTGTTTAAGTCCATGAACGTTGTCAGTGCATTGGTCAACCCAAACAACATAATCACAAACTTCTGTGACCATACCTCATTCTAAAAGCCAACTTAGGTATGTCATCCTCCTTGATTCTCAGCTGGTGATATCCTGACCTCAGATCTATCTTTGAGAACACTATCACACCACACAACTAATCATACAAATTGTCTATCCTTGGTAAAGGATACTTGTTCTTTATCGTCAGCTTGTTCAACTATCTTAAGTCTATACAAAACCTCATGGACCCATCCTTCTCCTTCATAAATAGCATTGGAGCACCCCACGGTGACATACTTAGCCTGATAAAACCCTTGTCAAGCAACTCTTACAACTGTGTCTTCAACTCTGCCATCTCTGCTGGAGCCATCTTGTACGGTGTCTGAGCTACTGACTATGTGCTTGGGACTAGATTGATCTCAAAGTCAATCTCTCAGGGTGTGGGAACATCAGGGAACTCCTTAGAAAACACGTCCTCAAACTCTCTGACAACCAGAACCTCTTCAATATTAGGACTTCTTGCCTCAGTATCCAATACATGTGCCAGGAACATCTCGCAACCCTGTCTCATCAGCTTCTCTGCTACATCGCCAACACCAAACACATCAAAAGAATCTTCCTATCCCCTTGTAAGATCCACGTCTCATCACCATCCACAAACATTGCCTTCTTGGAATCACAATCTAAGACCATTCTATACTTCTCCAAGGTGTCCATTCTAAGGATTACATCGAATCCATGCA
This sequence comes from Alisma plantago-aquatica, assembly GCA_963693085.1. Classification (NCBI taxonomy): domain Eukaryota; kingdom Viridiplantae; phylum Streptophyta; class Magnoliopsida; order Alismatales; family Alismataceae; genus Alisma; species Alisma plantago-aquatica. Next base: position 110,541,011 of record OY856411.1, read on the forward strand.
TATCAAGTGGTATGAGATCCACTTGTATGTTGTGCCTTGAGAAAGAAAGGACACACCTCCTATGACAGTGTGGAACTGACTAATGAGGTTTCTAACAACAAACTCTCTCTCCTATGATTAATAGGCAAAAAACAACTTTTGAGCACTTGATGAGCGACAAAAGAGTGTGTTGCACCAAGGTCAACCAAAATAGATACAAAGCAAGAAGAAGACAAATCAGAATAAAATAACTCCATCTGACATGTTACTACTAGTGAGCTGACCACTACCTCATGGCGTAGAATCTATATGTTGCATGTTGTCACCCTTGTCCCATGCTTCCTTGAGTAGACGATCTGGTCTGTGACACTTTCTTGCGTCCTCATCCTCCTGCACTGCTAAACTACTGCCTTTATGAGCCCTATTGGGTCTACCTCGATTGTTGGGTCACCTCATCGTCTCTCACTAGGCACTCCATCTCAGGTGTCCTACCTGCCCAAACTTGTGGCATGCTCTGGTCTCAAACCGTAGCCTAGACGACCCCGTCATTGACATTGTCGTTGTACTGTGAGCTCCAACAGGTGGAAGGTTATGCCCTCTACCTTTACTCGGTGACCACTGCATCTAGGAACTGAACCTCTTTGGTGTTGGCAGTGTAGAAAACCTCAGCTTCTTAAAGCCACCTGACGACTGCCACTGGAACTGTGCTGTCCTCTTCCTAGAATTCGTCTCTCGTTTCTCTATCACATACCTCTCGATCCTATGAACTGACTCCACAAACATGGTAAACCTCTCTTGGTTATCCAAAGCAGCCACTAGGGTAGACAACTTAGCATTCAACCCCTTCCTAAAACGTCGTATCCTCTCATAATCTGTGGCATCCATGTGTAGACAGAACCGAAGAAGTTCCATAAACTTGGCCTCGTACTCGTTGATCGTCATGGATCCCTACCGGATCCGCTCAAACTGGCTGATCTTCTCATCCAAATAGGTATGTGGGAAGTACCGACTGATGAACTCACATCGGAAATCCTCCCATCCAACAGCCACTCCATGCCTCTTCTCCTCTTCTATGGCCCACCAATGGCCAGCACTCCCCTTTAGAAGATACACCGCATTCTTCACCTTATCTGCCTCTGGGATATGAAGGATCTTGAAGGCTTTCTCGAGCTCAGTAAGCCACAGATCAACATCCATTGAATCTGTCATCCCAACATACCCCACAACCCCAACATGGTGAAGCCTCTTAGAAGTCTTCCCAATACAGAAAGATTCTATATTGGGATCTGGTGCCCTAGGATATGGTACGGGCATCCTGTTTGCCATAGGCATCATAGTATCCATGAACTGTCCAAAAAGAGACTGAAAGGCAGAGTTTTCAAGCATGGTTGGGTCAAACTGGGGACCTTCAGGTACTCGATCTTCTTGCACCTGGTTCCTTTCACCACCACCTGGTGCAACAACACTACTCTCAGCAACATGTTCTTCATGTTCTCCAGACATCTTTAAGATTTTCTTCTTCTTCTTCTGCATTAGAAGAAGTCACTATAAGACAGACTGGAGGATACAAGAACAGACAAAAACCCTAGTCCTAGGTCCCTGTAGACTCGACAAACCTAACACTCTAATACCAACCATTTTTTGATGCCCCATGCCACAAACAATGACTAAATGTGGAATAAAAACTAAACATCAACCCTAGCATGTATCTCAAGGACCCATTCATATTGTTCTTGTATCACAAGTGCTTCAACATGCCTCACAAGGGCATATTCAACACATGTCATATCATAATCATCATAGCATGTACTAGCTATGAGTACCAATCTCATAACACCTACACGGTTAGAAGTTGACAAGAAAGAGATAGATAACCACATAACATCATAATCCTTTCATGACAGAGAAACAAGCAAGATCATTGTTCATTATTAGGGTTAGGGTTTCCTCTTAGTCGATTAGAGTTTGTGAGACTAGGTTAAACCATCAACCCTAGAACCATCATCCTCCATTATCTTAGAGTGTATAAGGATTAGGAAACATCATTAGAGTTGATTAGATAACATTCTAAACATCATTATATATATATTGATTAGGTATCATTCATATATGAATATCATTAAGTGTTCACATGTGATTCTCATCCACATACCATCACCCTATGTTTACCACATAACCACATAGGTCGCGACCACCATCATGGTCCATGTCACGACCGCAACAATCATGTGTCTCGATCATCCACCAACATGTCTCTACCTCCACCCTCTAGGTCATGTCGTGCATGCTACCTTATGGTTAGGGTTCCATAAAAAATCTCGACCAAGAGTGTCTCAACCTCAAAAGGTCTCAACCAAACCTGTCTTGTTCTCAAGGTTGTCTCGACCTCCACCCATGTGTGACCTAATGAGACGAACCGTTCAAACAAATGTTAATAAAAACATGCGGAAGCCATTGTTAATAACAGATTACTAAAATCACAAAAAAATTAAAACCTTTTACAAAGAGATCCAACAAAGGAAAACTCTTTCAAAATGAACCAAAGTAATTCAATTACATATTGGTTCGTAAGTACATGTCCTGTACTATCTCTTCTCGAGAATTACATACATTATCTGCCTTGTTAAACTATACACAAGCATCATACAATCTCGATGCACTAAGCCAAAATCTCAGATCGAGAACAAAAGTACAGACTACTACTCCGAGGACCTGAGAGTACATAGACGACACATAGGACTCCATTTACACATATACAAAACTAGACAACCAGTGTCTCCACCTGAGAAAAATCACTACTATCCTTGTCGTTGTTGTTGCTGCTCTTCCCCTACTCTAGGGTTTCTGCCTCCTCATCCGCGTCCACCTAAAAATGTTGGTGACCAATGGAGTGAGACCCATTCCTAGTGAGAGATATAACTCTCTACCAAAAATATTATTATCACGTTTTAATAAAATAGAACAGAGTAGAGAAATTAGATATATTCAACAGCAGATAAATCAATGTCTAAATAGATTAGAGCATTATCCTTAATCAAGACATTTCAGCTATAACTTGCTTAAGCAACATGTCATTTATTCAATAAGGAATATGAAGAACATGCACAACATTTATTCTTTAAGGATATGCTAAGCAAGGTAACATCAACCAATGATTCTCGTATTTCCAACTTAAGCAAATACGCTACACGGCTGATTACATTATACAATCATTCTGAATTAATGCCCTGAAGAGATAAAGTATACCGTTCATACTCCAACCAACCACAATTACGTAGCATCGATACCAATGGCAGCCAGAGAGGCTCTGCCCATCCTTACTAGACCTAGGTGGGTGTCTGGTGTGGCTGGAGGTGATCAGAGGTAGTTGGGTAGGGTCCTACATTGCTAGGATTGTTGCAGGTCAAGCCACAAAAAAACAACAATTTGAAGCACATACCTAGGTGTTCTTATGTGTCAGGTTGGGGGGAATGACCTATTGAAGGCCTTCCACTTCCTGTCAACACTATGGAGTCGATCAAAGAGTCTTTCTCATGCCCTCGCCGGCCACCTGGTCAAGATTTCTTAGTCATTGTTGTAGGTGCTAGATGCATCGGCCTAGTTGGCCCACGTAATTCTAGTACCTCTCCCTCTCATTGAAGAAGATGATTCAGGGGCGCCCCTCTCTGCCCCCTCATCACCACATGCTCCTTCTACAAATATAATCCTGTCAACACCTCTGGAAGAAATCCAAACCGTGTCATGGAGTCAAAACTCCTATTTCTACCATTCAGTGCACGCAGGCATTAGGCCTGTACATCTCAGCCGCGAGAAGTCTAGTCTAGTCACAGTAATTGCCAATGGTATCCTCCTCCTAGGGCACGTATATGCATATCTTTGTATAGGTAAAGGGTGCAGTTCTACAACCACTTTCAAATTGAGGAGTCTGGGTTTGAGGTAGGAAAGGACCCTCCCCTCAAAGTAAAAAGGAACATATCTGGTCTATGAAGTAACTAATTGCATTCTTTCTATATTTATTTAGACAAAGACTATCAACCTTTTACTTTCAAATCTCAATTTTGAGAGAAGGGAATCCCCACGTTCTCATAAGAATTGTATTTGGCAAGGTTTGTTGCCACTAGGAACTCAATTAATACTTTTCTAAAAACATCATTTTCCAATAACTAAAAAGATACCTTCCACTTTGAAATTAGCACCAAGTGATATTATGAGAGAGATAAGGCATGTTCTCCTTTTCAATTATTTTATAAAGTGAGCAATCATATTTCCTTATTATTTCTCAAGTATACCAAAAGCCATATCAAACATTCTTGTTTGATTCCTCCTACATTTTGTTGCCATCTTGGCTAGATACTCACTATTTTAATTATTTTTTGGCAACTTGCATACTATTCAATATTTCAATTATTTAGTAAACCATAAAGCCAACATCTTTCATTTATGCACCAAAAACGCTCTTTTCTAGGGTATTTTAGATAATAACATATTTAGAATATTATTTCTCCATTATCTTTAGAAATCGCTTTATTATTGGATTTCCCATTCTTTTATTTTTCCAATATTGTTAATGGATTATTTCAAACTAAATCCTTTTTATTTTCTTAACTCGTGCCACAAGGACATTAATATTCCATGAATAATAATATTGAGGCACTTACTTATTAACTAATTTATATAATTCAATTCATGATTTATGTACTTCAATTTTACCAAAATTGAGGATATTACATTCACCCCTCCTCAAAAGGAATTTTGTCCCCAAAATTCAAACCTGGTAAGCTTAGGTGAATGATAACTCATTTTAGTTTCAAACCTTAGAGTTAGCAACCCTTCTTAGACTACTAAGATTGGTACCTAAATTCAATTCAAGGTTCACCCACATCCTTAGTTTTTACATGATATCAACCCCTGGTGATTACATTTATGATTTCAATTTCTCTTGGTGACTACCCTTTTCACCTAGGTTCTCAACCTATCATCCATTCATTTAATCATAAGGGTGAGGTAACACCTTCAACCCTAGATCATGTCATTAAGATTCAACTTAATATATATTCATTCTCATATGCCACTTTTAAACATATCATGTGTCTTCCCAATCTCTCTCCCTCGTAACAGAATGAAACAAGTATTTGATTGCGTCCCAAACACAAAGTTCATTCCATTCCATGAGAAGGGATGGTATATCCACACATTATATTTCCACTTCATATTTTAAGTTGAATCATTCTCAACATGACTCTAAATCATACTTTATTTTACTTCCACAATATTCTTATATTTCATGAAGTCAAGTGCCCCTTTCTCACTCTTAAGTTTGGGCACAATTTTCTCTCATGTTTTCATGACTTCTTTATATCTTTTATATTTACACCTCATGTATTATGAGCCTTAGACACTTCCTTGAGGTCTCTAGGGGTACAAGTACTTTTTGGAGTGATCTCATCCTTATGCATCTAGGGAGTGCCCTTCACATTCACCCCTTGGGCCACATGAACATCATGAAGGTGGCCAACTTCTTGAGACATGGGCCTCAGGCAAACATAGTTGTTACCTCCCGACCACATGGTCTTATGCATTCAGAGCACAATCAACTCCTAATCCCATCGGTTCTACGTACCTTTAATACACCCTACTTGACCTTAGGTTTGACTTAGGACTCCACCCTTCCGAAGGGTTTCTTGGAGATGTCACAACTTTAACCATTTTCAAGCACATTATTTTCATATGCAATTCTTTAAATCGGATTTCCTCCATCTCCTATAATGCTCATTATTCACTTTATGTCCCTCTGTTGGACTCATGGCAATATTTCATGGCAACATTTCTTTTCTGGGCTCGGTTCCATACAATCATCCACTTCCATAGTGACTTATTTTCATGTCCCTCAGAGATGGCATACTTGGGTTCAAAGAATCATACTCAATACATGTGCTTTCAATTCTTTACACTTTAGGTGGTGTGTAAGGTTACCTTAATCTTTAAATTGATTTGATCAGCTTACCTTTCTAGGGAAGGTCCTAACCTAGGATGCATTCTTGGCTCACAGGAGAAAGTTAGGCGCTCTAGTCACAAACTGATCCTATAGGTCCAGGGTTTTGCCTCCCCTATAGGTCCTTTTTCCACTCTTGGGTTGACCCACCCCAGGTTGGCACTCTAGCCTTTAAAGTTGAACTAAGAATTTCATATTATGATCTTTATGCATTGCTTTTTATTATAACTTCTCAACCCATTTTTTTACTCAACCTCTGGGATACCCTCTCTTAGGTTCTTGTTTGTACTGTGGATGTTAGGCCACCTTACAGTCTTCCATGCATAAGTGCACATGGAACAAGGCATTAATGAGAACATTAGGTGAAGACCCCAATCATTGAATCCTCAATTTTGGTAAAATTGGAGTATATATTATGCCACTGTGTCGTTGGACCTGGGTGGGTGTCTAGTATGATTGGAGATGATCAGAGGTAGCTGGGTAGGGTCCTACATTGCTAGGATTGTTGTAGGTCAAGCCACAGAAAAACAAAGATTTGAAGCACATACCTAGGCATTCTTATGCATCGGGTTGGGGTGAATGATCTCCTGGAGGCCTTCCACTTCCTTTCAATACTCTAGAGTCGATCCATGAGTCTTTCTCTCATCCTCACCGACCACCCTGGATTCTCAGTTGTTGTTGTAGGTGCTAGACGTGACCATCTTGTTGGCCCACACACTCCTAGTGCCTCTCCCTCTCGTTGAAGAAGATGATTTAGGGGCGCCCCTCTCTACCCCCTTGTCACCGCCTACTCCTTCTAAAGGTATACTCCCATCAACACCTCCGAAAGAAATCCAGATCATGCAATGGAGTTGGAACTCCTGTTTCTTCCATTCAATGCACCCAGGAATCAAGCTCGTACATCTCGATTGCGAGGAGAAGTCTAATCTAGGCGCATGAATCACCAATGTGATCCCCCTCCTAGGGCACAAATATGCATATCTTTATATAGGTAAAGGGTGAAGTTCTACAACCCCTTTCAAACTGAGGAGTCTAGGTTTGAGGGAGATAAGGACCCTCCCCTCAAAGAGAAAAGGCACATATCTAGTCTAAGAAGGAATAAATAGCATTCTTTCTATATTTCTTTAGTTAAAGAATATCAACCTTTTATTTTTAAATCTCATTGTTGTGATAAGGGAATCCCCACGTTCTCATAAGAATTGTATTTGGCAAGGTTCATTGGTACTAGGAACTCAATTAATACTTTTCCAAAAACATCTTTTTCCAATAACTGAAAAAGACACCTTCCTCTTTAAAATTAGCACCAATTGTTATTAGGAGAGAGATAAGGCATGTTCTCCTTTTCAATTATTTTGTAAAGTGAGTAATAATATTTCTTTATTATTTTTTGAGTATACCAAAAGTCATATCAAACATTCTTGTTTGATTCCTCCTACATTGTGTTTCCATCTTGGCTAGATACTCACTGTTTTAATTATTTTTGGCAACTCGCATAATATTCAATATTTTAGTTATGTAGTAAATCATAAAGCCACCATCTTTCATTTATGCACCAAAAACTCTCTTTTCTAGAGTATTCTATATATTAACATATTTAGAATATCAATTGTTCATTATCATTAGAAATATCTTTATTATTTGATTTCCCATTCTTTCATTTGTCCAATATTGTTAATGGATTATTCCAAATGAAGTCCCTTTTATTTTCTTAACTCATGCCATAAGGACATTAGTATTCATGAATAATACTATTGAGGTACTTACTTATCAATTCATTTATATAACTCAATTCATGATTTATATACTCCAATTTTACCAAAATTGAGGATATTACAATTTATCTCGTGATTGGCCAACTCAACTTGGCTACGAGTTTGAGGTGGTATGAAGTAGCCACACGATGATTCACATGATGCCTCTTCAACAAACTTTCAAAAGTTCACTGAATAAAACGACATACACCATCACTAATCATTTCCCTTGGCACACCAAACTGTCTAAAAATATTTGAATTGAAAAAATCACACACCACCTTGTGGTTGTTGGCCCTTGTTGAAATGACTTTAAACCCATTTAGAGACATAATCCACAACCACCAAGATGTATACAAATCCAAAATAAGGAGGGAACAAGCCCATAAAGTCAATACTCAAAAAATGAAACACCTCTAGTACTAGAATAGGAGATAGAGGATCATGTCCCTCTTTCAAATTTCCACTTTTTGGCACTTGAAGCAAGCTTTGCAATAGTCATGAGAATCCTTAAATAAAGTTGGTCAAAAGAATCCACATTGAAGAACTTTGGCACCCACCCTCTTTCCACTAGAATGTCCTCCACATATGTCAGAATGACACATGGAGAGAATGTCTTGTTGTTAACTTTTTGGAATGCATCTTCTTTTAAGTTAGTCAAAGCAATAATTGAAGAGATGTGGGTCATCCCACACATATTTTTTTGCTAAAGCAAACAATCTTCTACTTTCTTCCCTCCATATGCTTGGTAATCTCCCACTATCCAAGAAGCTGACTATGTGTTTGTGCCATGGTCTTTGAGTAGAATCAAGCATAGAAGTTTTTCATGGGTCGTTGTCTCCTTGATCTTGGCTACTTCATCATAAGGTTCTTGTAAAGAGTGGATTTGATAGTTGGCCCACTCAATGGTACAAACATTATTCGTGAAACATTTAAGAAGTAGAAAACATAACTATTTATAAAGTTATAAAATGTTTCCATGTACATAACTTTCTCACCCTAAATGTGGTACATAAAATGAAAAGATTACATCTATATACACATAAGCCCATATACATAGGGAAACTAGGCTATCTCAAGGTATTCTTATTTTCACAAATGAGCTCACGATCATCCTAAGTCTTTACCCTATGATGCACCTACACCTGGGTGGAGGGAACACCAAGAAAAATAGGAAAACTAGGTATGAATCAACAAAAGTTGATTATGCACATTAGAATTTAACTAGGGCATTAATTATTTTAGAAGTAAAGTAAGATATTCCCATAAAAAAGTAGCCATTGAATCTAGGTAAATTTCAATGAGAATTAACAAAAGAAGGAATTTCCAAAAGAACGAGGCAATATAAGCAAACCAATCAACAATGAACCTTGCTATTACAACCTTTATTTGCAGGTAGATATAATGGACTAAACTAACTATAGTAGGTCCAAGACACCACTAGGTTATCAACCTATCTATCTATATATATATACATATATATATCGGAATTAGGTAAATTTATTCCGAAACCCTCAAGCCAAAAAGCTCTTGGGACAAAGATACATTGTAGTCCAACACTACAAAACTCACACAAAATTACATGAAAAGTCTATGCTTTCACTCTATTACAAAATTTTTTATTGATTTTGCTCGCCAAATCCTCCTCATTCCTCTTCCTATCATTGTGTCTTCTTTCATTCCTCTCCTTCCATACATGAAAGTGTACAGCTGAGAGCAACACCATCTCCTTCTTAGGTAAGCCCTGAATCATGTCTTTGGTTTCTTTCAATTCTCGTCTTCTCAGCCCCATTTTGGAATGGAGGAGCTCCCACACTGTCTTCATGTACCTACATTCTCCGAAGACATGTGTGCTGGACTCCAATTCTTCTTCACAGAGATAACATTCAGTGTTTGTACCTGGGTACCATCTCTCTACCTTGTCTAGGGTAGGCAAGGAGTTATGCACGGCCCTGTAGAGACTCATCTCCCATTTGGGAATACCATCTTCAGTCCATATATTTTTAGAAACATGCTCATCATATCTCAGTTGTATAATCTCCCATATCCTCTCTTGCTTCTCCTTTAAGCTCCAGGAACTTCTAGTATCGTTCAAGCCCTTAATTTCCTGCCAGACTTCAGTCATTTGATTGATAACCCTTGAGTAACCTTCTCAGGTTTTGGGTTTAAAGTCCAGGCCTTTGGGGTATCTCGTCCTCATCCACTTCGCCCATAGAGAGTCATTCTGTAGATACTTGAAGATTCTTTTAGCTGTGCCCTAGGTTGCTATCACTCTGGGAGATTTCAGTCCTACTCCTCCTTCTTCCTTGCAATGCGCCAACCTGCTATATTTCATGGGGTGATTGTTGCTTGCCCAAACAAAATTGGATATCGCCATATCCATTCTGTCCAGTACTGCATATGGAATTTCCCCTTGCTGTACCCAGAAAATGAAAAGACTTTCTATCGCCGACCTGGTGAGTGTAATACGACCTGCCATGGAAGTCTTCGTCAGAGGCCATCTGCTGATCATCTCATCCAGCTTGTCCGAGCATTCAGTGAAGTCGCTAACTTTTAGATTACCACCTGCCAAGGGGAATCCGAGATATCTAGTAGGGAGATTGCTAGCAGTGATGCCCATTGCTTCCTCTATGCTTTCTTTGATCCCCTGACAATTTGTGGAGAGAAACAGTTGAGTCTTCTGTATATTTGTTTGTAGCCCCGTTTCCTCTCCAAACTAAACAAGGAGCTGTCTCAGCTGAGCTAGGTACCCACGTTTAGCTTCAAGGAACACTAACACATCGTTAGAAAATATGAGGTGACTCATCACTTTTGTGCCATGAACTGTGTAGGTAGCTATCTCCTTCTTCTTTTCCCTGCATTCCATCAGCCTGGAGAAGTATTCCATCACTATCATGAAGAGTAATGGTGAGAGGGGGTCGCCCTGCCTCAAACCATTCCCTCCCTTGAAGATGCCGCATGGGGAACCATTTATCAGTACATAATAGCTCGTCGTAGTAATGCACTGCTTCATAAGATCTATCCATTTCTGATTGAACCCCATCCTAGACATGATCCACCACAGCGTCTTCCAGTTAACACTGTCGTAGGCCTTCGAGACATCAAGCTTCAGGCAAGCTTTCTTGTGGCCTCTCATCACATTGAAGTCAATTATGAATTCACCTGCTAACAGAGCACAATCGCTGATGCTGCGACCATCAATGAAGGCACCCTGGTTTTCAGATACAATGAGGGGTAACACCATCTTCAGTCGTTCCACCAAAATCTTAGAAATGACCTTGTATTGCACATTACAACACACAATTGGTCTGAAGTACGCCAGGGAAGACGTCATCTTCTTCTTAGGGATAAGAACTAGAAAGACATGGTTTACCTATCTTAGGATACACCCTCCATCCATAAACCACCTTATAGATTCACATAGTTCCTTCTTTATCAGCTCCCATGCATCTCTGTAAAAGTATGAATTAAATCCATCGGGACCAGGTGATTTGTTAGTGTTGATGCTCCATAGGGCCTCTTTTACCTCCTCCTCATTGATCTTCCTGCACAGAATATTATTGTGAGAATTCATGAGTTTATACTTCCATTGTATGTCATCATCCTACAACATCAGCTGATCGTTATAATTTTTATTGTAAAGTTTGGTGTAGAATTCCGTCGCCTACTCCCCAGCTCCTCTTGACTATTGAGAATCCTTCCTTCTGAATCTACAAATTCTGAGATGGTATTGAGTGCCTCCCTTTGTCTAACAACATTATGGTATACTTTCGTATTTCTATCCCCATCTTTGATCCACTGCTGCCTGCTTCTCTGCCATAGGAAGCTTTCCTCCGATTTCTTGAGATCCTCCAGGATTAGTTTCAGTTTAAGTTCATGCTCGACATTTGTCTGGTTCAAAGGATCCTTTATTAACCGTTTTCTAACCTCCACTAGTTCCTTTTTGTTAGCTTCAATGAGCAAAGGAATGTTGACATGCTCTTTTGACCATGTCTTGAGGTGCCCCTTTAGTCTTTTTAGTTTCTTCGCAAAGATGTATATTGGGTTGCCTTGGATTGGTTCCTTCCAGTTGCTCTCCAACAACTCCTTGTACCCCTCCCATTTCGTCCAGAAGTTAATGAATTGAAAGGGCCTCTTTCTTCTAGATTTTCATGTAGTTGCATCATCAGCGGAGCATGGTCACTAATGTCCACACTCAAAGCTTTGATACTGGTATTGCCGTTCATATCGATCCATCTGCTGTTAACCATAGCTCTATCGAGCTTAAAGGCTATCCTTTTACCCAACTTTCCTTCATTATTCCATGTGAAAGTGTCATCTCCTTGCATGGGTAGCTCACATAACTCCCCCTCATTGATCATTTGATTGAATGACCATAATACATTCTCAAGAACGAGTCTTCCACCCCTCTTCTCCTCCTGTAGTCTTACATTATTAAAATCTCCCATGATCAACCATGGAAGATCTGTCCACTTAGCTTGTGCTATCATTTCCTTCCATAAGGCTTGTCTTTGGGAATGCAGGTTGAAAGCGTACACTGCTAAGAAGAAGAACCTCATACCACCTCTGTTGGTACAAATGACGGAGATGATCTGATCATCATTTACCTCCACATTGACCACCCATGCATTTGGATTCCATCCCAAACATATTCTGCCCAAATAAACCGATTCATGATTGGAAATACTCTTCCATCCATTAGGAAATATGGATGCCACACACCTGGTGTTGATTATTCTTATTTTAGTTTCCAGTATCGCCGCCATTGAAACACTACTGGATTTTATCCAGCTTCTCACCTCACGTCTCTTGTAAGGGTCACATACACCCTTGACATTCCACGTGAGCACGAACATAGGTAACTATTTCTTGTTCCTGGTACGCCTACCAAGTTCCTTCTCCTTCCCCTTCTCTCCCCCCATTTCCTTCCCCTTCTCCTTAGACATATGTTCTTTGTCCTCTTGAGTTGGGGTTGGGTTCTTTTCTGTCTCTAAGATCTTATCAATCTCCTCCTCCGATTCACTCAGGGAACTAAAAGCATTGGTATCCACCTCTCCTTCCTCCTTATCTTCCGATGTGCTTGCCTTCTCCTTCGAGTTGTCTGGTCTTCTCACTTTCCACGTATTCTTTGGATTCTGGAAGCCATCATCTTCCTTTGATTCCTTCTCCTTGTCTGTGTTTCGCGAGCACTCCTCCAAACCATGTCCAAAGACACACAGCACTTCGAGCACTTTTTCGGCACAAACTCATATTTGATGCTAAAAGGAATCACTTCCTTTCCAGGGACATTGACCCAAACCTTTTCCGAATTTGTGTCCTCCGCCTCTACCTCTACTAGGACTCTAGCCTCGTCGGTGCCCATAGTCTTAGTAGCCCTAGTTTCCACAGGCAGAACCTTCCCAACACCTGAAGCTACGGTGCCAACCGCCTTCTAGGTCCACATCTTTCCGTTTGAAGGAATACATATCCAGATAGGCAGCAAAGACAAGTCCGTCTTCTCTAGTTTATCTCCAAATGAGTAATGCTTGGCTATCACCAGATGACTATCAAACCATCTGGGACCACTCTGCAGGCAGGCTTTTTTGTCCATCTCATTGGAGAATCGGATCAGGAAGAAGCCGTTCTCCTTTGAGATAACATCAAAGTCACCTTTGGGATTCCAGACTCGTCTGATCCATGCTAGGAGGTGGGGGTAGAACAGCCGTTTACCCATGACATAGATCGCACCGTGAATTCCCAGACGTCTTTCATCCGTCCGTACTCCTCCGCATCTAGATCTACCATCACCTTGCCATCTTTCTTGGTTGGTTTAGGAAAGATCAGTCCTGCACACTCCTTTTCCTGTGCAGGAGTTCTCTTCACTACTGCCGTCCATGGATTCTTCTTCGTTCTAGCCTTTCTCTCCTTCTCCAAGTCATGGTTTAGGTTATTCGGTGGTGGGGTGGGTTGGTTGGGTGGAGGGTTGGATGGTGGATTGGTGGTGGGCGTGGCCCGACTAGTGCTGCCTGCCATGGCCGCCGGTCCTTCTCAGGACCGCCCTGGAAATCGCCAGGAAACCCTATACATATATATATATGTATGTATGTATATGTATATGTATATATATGTATATATATGGTAGAATATATACATGTATGTATGTATATATATTATATATATATATATGTGTGTGTGTGTGTCTCTCTCTCTCTCTCTCTATATATATATATATGGGATTAAGAGGGAAAGATTTCTCCCCCTCTCCCATAACCTGTGGCGGAGGTCGGACGCCCGGGAGGGTGATAAATCAAGAGATGCTTCTCCGTGTGGTTTCGGACCCGGGTCCCTTCATTAGGGACCAGCGGAATTCGCCAACCGGGCTATTCCCTTGCCGATATATATATATATATATATATATATATATATATATATATATATATATATATATATATATGTATGTATGTATATAATGTGTGTATATATATGTGTGTATATATGTGTGTGTATATATGTATATATATACACTACCATACCCATAGGCAGAATTAGCATGCCTTTGTAAATATAAGGGTAGAAGTAGCACACCCCAGGTAAAAGTAACACACCTAATGGTTACACATAAGCATCTATGATAGTCAGCTAGTCAAATAATCTACCATGCACAATATAGTGTGGCAAGATACATTATTCATTAGACATTTGTGTCATAATACAAGCACAATAGCAGGTGGGGTCATTGACCCAATTTAACATGATAACAATAATTTTAGAAGAGTAACAATAATTAACAACTAAGAGAATATAATATTTCAACAAGTGGAGCATAAGAGTATGTACTTCAAGAATTTCCTCATTATGGGAAAATTTAGTCATATAAATTTTCAATTAAAAATAGAGAGGAGCACATACCAGATTTTCACAACTAATGGATAACTCAAAGTCTCCAAGGATTTGTGATGAGAGAGCTATAAAGTACAACAATATCCATTACTAATTATCAATACTAGTTGATTTGAGTTATTTCGGATTAGATTTTACACTAGGATTCATATTTCTTATTATTCACATCATTATACCTTATTAGAATACAACTTGGTTATAAATGATCAATGTTATATACTCATGTATATCATCAATTTCATGAGATTAGGTCACCAAATGTTTTTATCTCTCTAACTTAATATAACTTTGTGTAGTTACAAGGGCCAAGAATGCTTATTATAGGATATATATTATTTTTCAAAATACTCTTACCATTACCATATATAGTTTTAAATACTACATACCACAATGTATACTAGTCACTCATTCATTCTTCTATCTAGATTACGTACTAGATATTTTTAATGAAAGTAGATAATTGTGATAAAGTGGATTTTAGCAAAGTAATAAGATAATTACTCTTTTTCCCTCATTATACCTACTCATGATCTCAAATCATTTTTATTGGCTTCATAATCATTGTTGATACTCAAATCTAAAATATGTTGATCAATGTGAACTTTATACACATTATAGCACTTTATATTTGATTAATTCATCATTTTGTACAAAGGATCAAATTGATACATAAAAATTCATCTTTTTGTTCTCAAACTTTTTATAATGGTTCTCCACGTTTTTGTAAAGCTATGGTCCAAATCTCACTCAAATTGGACACTCCTACTAATTTCTATGACTTTCTGAAGTTTAATCATGTTTTCCCCATTATTTTGCTTTTATTTTCACCCTTATGTGGGTCTGCGATCCGCTGAGGTGGGTGGGAGCGATCCCTAGCCCTTGGATCAGGAACCCGCGGATTGGGGCCCTGATCTGACGGTTGCAGGGTCGTCCCCTACCCCCGCAATCAGCGGAGGAGACCAGGGGAGGGGCCGAGACCCGATCTCACTTCTACCTTGGCCGTTTAAAAAATTAAGCGTACCTGGAGGCTTCCTCCGCCAATCCGGATGCGATCGCATCCTCTTTTCCCTCTCAAATCTCCGCGTAGCTAGGGCGAGTGTGAGCCGCCTCTCTAGGCCGCCGCCATGGGAGCAGACCTCCCCGATAACCCTAACCCTCGCTCCCTTAGGCTATAAAATCTGGGCTATCACTTTCGGCGAGGCCCTTAGACCCCAGCCGGCACCTCGCCTCTCCCGATCTCTCCCTCACTCGCGTTGCCCTATTTTTCTCCGGCCGCTGCGCCGTCGCGGAGCAAGCCTGCTCGCAGACGAGTCCTTGTGCTTGGACGATCAACAGAAGCCCTTGGATCCTGGTCCACGCTGATCCAACCCGGATCAACGGTCCTCGCGCGCCCCCTGCTCCTTCAAATCCGGCGCAAGCTTTCAGAAGCGGGCAACTCCCCTGCCACTGGATCGCAATCTGGTCAACTTTGACCGAAGAATCCAACGGCTGTCCTTTTTCCCAGCCTTTTTCCTTTTTGGGTATTTGCCTCCTCTATGCTCGAATATTCATTTTAATGTCCAGATCTTGATGTAACCATAGAAAATACATCGTAGCTCCAAATATTACAAATAAATAGTCTATCTTGATCAGAAAAATCCAATGAACCTATTAAAAATACTTTTGAGACCAGATTCTAAATGTTGTTCGTTGATAACCCTATATTTGATATCTTGCTTATTTTAGTTTATCAAATGGAACAATAATGATGTCTAATCTTTTGAAACCCTATATCTGACTCTATTGGTGGTTAATCTTGACTAAAACATTGAAAACCCTAGATTTGTCTCTAATGATAATCTTGAAGCCAAACTTGTTTAAATATGAGTTTAAATCTTATCTTGTAACTTAGATCTAATCTAGTTGAATCGTCTACTCTTGAATATGAATCATTAGTAATCTAGATCTATGTACTTGATTCAATCTTGATTATAATATTTGTAATGAGTGATCTTGATCTTGCAAAATAATTGATATAGTTTCGACCCATCTGATCTTGAATACAAATGATGTTAGAACATGATGATGATCTAAAGACTTGATTATGACTTGAATATCGATCATGAAAATTAGGGTTAACACATATGATCCTAGAAACCTAGGAAAGTCATTCACACTTGAAAATACTTGATAGTTGAAATAATGATGGACAAATTGAAATATTGGTTGATCATAAGTGGATGACCTAACCCTAAGGTTAACCTAGGAAAGTGTAACCCCAATCTCAAATATTGAAACCTATTATTATGAACATCATGATCTTGACCAGTGATCCAATCTTGATGATTTAGGATCTGACTCGAAGGGTTGACATATTGATTCAAATATTGATCTTACTCAAAATCTGTGGCGAAAGGTACGCTATTTATATAAATCCTCCTTGATTGTATTGAAGATACTTTTATGTATCTCTTGATCGTATACTTGGCTATTTATTTGGATGAGCTATTGTTCCCTATGATTAGTCTTCTGTTTTTCTATATTATACTTTGAAAAACATGAAAACATAAATTGCATGCCCATTATGACTGCCCGTATACTGATAATGATGATGATATTGATAATGTTGATAATGTTGATATTAAGTACAATTATCCCTCTTTTAGAAGTGGGACTTGTACATTTGGCCTCCTATGTTCCTGTGGTGAGAAGGAGCCCAGTGACCTTCCCCATCGCGTTGGGGTAATAGAGTCACACAATATATATAAGCATGCTTCTTGAATTACAACATAATGGGAACTCGTAATAAAAGTTGAATCGCTTGAAAAACTTGTCGAAATAAATGTTGGTTTTGCAAATTGCTTGTTTTTCTTTTGAATATAAGTCCTGTCAAGTATACTATTTTGTTATAAACCGTTTTACTTGATTTTGATAGCGTACCGTGCAATTGCATGATTGTGTCTCGATTTTCTTGATTTTAGGAAATACAAATGGAATATTGGATAAGATCGCTTCCGCACTCTAAATACTCTGACGACAATGACAAATCAGATATATCTCCATTTTGGGTTAGTTTGTTCTTTAATTATCCAGTTTTTGAGTTATTTATTTCTTATTGTATATGCCAGTGTGTTAGATCCTACGGGCAACTCAGGGACGGGCGCTTCAATCCTTTTTCTACTGTTTCGATAGTAGGATTGGGATTGGGGTAAGAACGGTTCCGTGACAGTTGGTATCAGAGCTTTCACACTCTCATATACTTTAAGTAAATAATTTCTCAAGTCTCTTACACCCAAGAAACCCTAAAGTCCATAATGGTGAAAATTGAGGTGTCTAGGCTCGGGATCCTGACATAATTTCTCCTATCCGTCTTCACGGTGGCTGAGATCCCCCGCTCTACCTGGCCTTAATTGATCCAGAACTGGACCTAAAGGTTTTCTTGTGAAACATAGAGAGTCTTCTAGCATCTCATCTCTTCATTAAGGACTACCTAAGCCACCCATGTAGATGAAGATTAGGTAGTCTTCTCATCTCAGCATGTGGTCCTTTCTTGTGACCTTTTACCACATGATGTCTCGATTATGGGTAGCTTATGAATGGGAAAAGTAAATATTGCTGAATCTTGAAAGGTGATACCATGATCTGACTTTAATGTGAAAACTCGATTTTGATCAATTAAGCTTGAAATCTAATACTCATGATGACCCTAATTGCAAACTTGATTTAATCAAAACTTGACTATATGCTTCCTATGTTTGAGGTATATATCAATGACTTTGATCTGGTGAAATAAGAAGGACTTATACCTTATACCTCATTGTTGATGAGGTCTCTATTTGATTAATGTCCATGTTGCCCTATTTAAGCCTCATACATAGTTAAGAAAACTTGCACCCTATTTGATACATATCATGACTAAGCCATCAAGCGACTAAGCGTAGGACTCACAAAATTGTGATATAAGAAAATGATGCAAAAAGAAGTTTTCATATTGACTATTGATGCCTTTTTGCAATCTCGATTTTGATATGATTCCTTGCCAAATTCAAATCCTCGATTTCCAAGTTTTATCACTACCATGATCATGAAAGGAAAGAATTGCAAATCTTAACATTTTGCTCTATTGTCTTGAATTTTGATGTTATGACCTTGTAAAACATGCTTTGATAATTGATACTCTTCCTATTTTATTAAGCTCAATGGACAATGACTAATGTTGGTAATGTGCTAGATTAGGGTGGTAGTTGACTCATGACTCCCCTAACCTAGGTCAAATCTCTATTATGACTGCCTCTAAATTTTCATATGGTTGATTATTTAGAGTTTGGAAAGGTATTCCCTTCCACCCTATTTGGATTGATTGACCTAAACCTAATGGGTTAAACCCATGGTTGATACTCGATCTTGAAAATTGATCCGATAATGACCTTGACATATGGCAATATTAACTATAGCTTGAGGTTGACTTCCTAGATAGACCTAAGTCTAGATCATTCATCAACCTTGGAAACCATGATAATGAAATTTTGACATGTTGATTAAATATTGCTTGAATATTGAAATTGAATATAGATGAGTGATCTCCCTAAGGTCTAAATAGGAACATAAACCCTAGCTTTGGATATATGTATACATATGATCTAATTTTGTATCTATGACTTTTGGTGTCTAAAATCTCGACTCTTGATATTGATTATAGAATTGTGACTCACGATTATCAAATCACAATAATGATACAAATCCTATAATCACACTAGTTGAACATTGATATATATGAGTAATGACTTCCAAATCCCAAATCTTGAAAATTTTGAAATGACGACTATATTGACTCACTCGATTTATGACTTAGGGTTTAGCTCTCATGAGGACTAGGGTGGGACCTTCCCATTGATTTTGAGCTCAAAACAATGATATTGAAAATATGATATTGTCACAAAATATTGAAATATGAAATCTCAAATCATGAATATATAACCCCACCTAGGCCAATGTAGAGGCTAGAACCCTGAGATATTGGGATTGAAAGTCACCTTGTACACTTGAACTCTATTTGTTTGACCTAAATATGATCCTTACGAATTTATGATCAATAGGATGACTTCCATATAAGTGACTCATATAATGACTTTGGACAATATATGTGCTGATTTTGATACTCAATTTCTTGATGATGAAATGGTGTTAGTACCAAGTTGATTATGATTTGGAACATGGAATCCCAATTATGATTTTGGATTACTTGAAATTTGAGGACATGATTTTGATTTTATACTTGAGGATACCCCTGCATTTGAGGAAAAGACTTAGGTTGAATAATCTCGATTTTTGAGGATATTTTTAAATTTTGAGGACAAAATTTCTTTTAAGGAGGGAAGGATGTGATAAAGTGGATTTTAGCAAAGTAATAAGATAATTACTCTTTTTCCCTCATTATACCTACTCATGATCTCAAATCATTTTTATTGGCTTCATAATCATTGTTGATACTCAAATCTAAAATATGTTGATCAATGTGAACTTTATACACATTATAACACTTTATATTTGATTAATTCATCATTTTGTACAAAGGATCAAATTGATACATCAAAATTCATCTTTTTGTTCTCAAACTTTTTATAATGGTTCTCCACGTTTTTGTAAAGCTATGGTCCAAATCTCACTCAAATTGGACACTCCTACTAATTTCTATGACTTTCTGAAGTTTAATCATTTTCCCCATTATTTTGCTTTTATTTTCGCCCTTATGTGGGTCTGCGATCCGCTGAGGTGGGTGGGAGCGATCCCTAGCCCTTGGATCAGGAACCCGCAGATTGGGGCCCTGATCTGACGGTTGCAGGGTCATCCCCTACCCCCGCAATCAGCGGAGGAGACCAGGGGAGGGGCCGAGACCCGATCTCACTTCTACCTTGGCCGTTTAAAAAATTAAGCGTACCTGGAGGCTTCCCCCGCCAATCCGGATGCGATCGCATCCTCTTTTCCCTCTCAAATCTCCGCGTAGCTAGGGCGAGTGTGAGCCGCCTCTCTAGGCCGCCGCGATGGGAGCAGACCTCCCCGATAACCCTAACCCTAGCTCCCTTAGGCTATAAAATCTGGGCTATCACCTTCGGCGAGGCCCTTAGACCCCAGCCGACACCTCGCCTCTCCCGATCTCTCCCTCACTCGCGTTGCCCTATTTTTCTCTGGCCGCTGCGCCGCCGCGGAGCAAGCCTGCTCGCGGATGAGTCCTTGTGCTTGGACGATCAACAGAAGCCCTTGGATCCTGGTCCACGCTGATCCAACCCGGATCAACGGTCCTCGCGCGCCCCCTGCTCCTTCAAATACGACGCAAGCTTTCAGAAGCGGGCAAATCCCCTGCCACTGGATCGCAGTCTGGTCAACTTTGACCGAAGAATCCAACGGCTGTCCTTTTTCCCAGCCTTTTTCCTTTTTGGGTATTTGCCTCCTCTCTGCTCGAATATTCATTTTAATGTCCAGATCTTGATGTAACCATCGAAAATACATCCTAGCTCCAAATATTACAAATAAATAGTCTATCTTGATCAGAAAAATCCAATGAACCTATTAAAAATACTTTTGAGACCAGATTCCAAATGTTGTTCGTTGATAACCCTATATTTGATATCTTGCTTATTTTAGTTTATCAAATGGAACAATAATGATGTCTAATCTTTTGAAACCCTATATCTGACTCTATTGGTGGTTAATCTTGACTAAAACATTAAAAACCCTAGATTTGCCTCTAATGATCATCTTGAAGCCAAACTTGTTTAAATATGAGTTTAAATCTTATCTTGTAACTTAGATCTAATCTAGTTGAATCGTCTACTCTTGAATATGAATCATTAGTAATCTAGATCTATGTACTTGATTCAATCTTGATTATAATATTTGTAATGAGTGATCTTGATCTTGCAAAATAATTGATATAGTTTTGACCCATCTGATCTTGAATACAAATGATGTTAGAACATGATGATGATCTAAAGACTTGATTATGACTTGAATATCGATCATGAAAATTAGGGTTAACACATATGATCCTAGAAACCTAGGAAAGTCATTCACACTTGAAAATACTTGATAGTTGAAATAATGATGGACAAATTGAAATATTGGTTGATCATAAGTGGATGACCTAACCCTAAGGTTAACCTACGAAAGTGTAAACCCAATCTCAAATATTGAAACCTATTATTATGAACATCATGATCTTGACCAGTGATCCAATCTTGATGATTTAGGATCTGACTCGAAGGGTTGACATATTGATTCAAATATTGATCTTACTCAAAATCTGTGGAGAAAGGTACGCTATTTATATAAATCCTCCTTGATTGTATTGAAGATACTTTTATGTATCTCTTGATCGTATACTTGGCTATTTATTTGGATGAGCTATTGTTCCCTATGATTAGTCTTCTGTTTTTCTATATTATACTTTGAAAAACATGAAAACATAAATTGCATGCCCATTATGACTGCCCGTATACTGATAATGATGATGATATTGATAATGTTGATATTAAGTACAATTATCCCTCTTTTGGAAGTGGGACTTGTACATTTGGCCTCCTATGTTCCTGTGGTGAGAAGGAGCCCAGTGACCTTCCCCATCGCGTTGGGGTAATAGAGTCACACAATATATATAAGCATGCTTCTTGAATTACAGCATAATGGGAACTCGTAATAAAAGTTGAATCGCTTGAAAAACTTGTCGAAATAAATGTTGGTTTTGCAAATTGCTTGTTTTTCTTTTGAATATAAGTCCTGTCAAGTATACTATTTTGTTATAAACCGTTTTACTTGATTTTGATAGCGTACCGTGCAATTGCATGATTGTGTCTCGATTTTCTTGATTTTAGGAAATACAAATGGAATATTGGATAAGATCGCTTCCGCACTCTAAATACTCTGACGACAATGACAAATCAGATATATCTCCATTTTGGGTTAGTTTGTTCTTTAATTATCCAGTTTTTGAGTTATTTATTTCTTATTGTATATGCCAGTGTGTTAGATCCTACGGGCAACTCAGGGACGGGCGCTTCAATCCTTTTTATACTGTTTCGATAGTAGGATTGGGATTGGGGTAAGAACGGTTCCGTGATAATAATATATAGTCCAAACTGCTAAGTAACTTAGACCCATCTTTCTATGATCATTTAGTTATGAAAGACTTTCTTATAAGTGTTATCTCTCTCTATCTCCCTCTCTCTCTCTCTCTTGTTTACCGTTTAACTCTCATATAAACTATTTTAGTTAGGTACTTCTTGGATCCATATTGAATATCTTATTACCATAAGTTGTTTGAATATGAAGCTTAGGGTTTTTAACCAATGACAAAAGTAAGACTTATATACATGTTAATGAATATTGAAATATCTAAGTCACCATATAATTACTTACTCGAGAATCTATTAATATTATTACGACTAAGATAATAGGTAAACTACATTAGATTATCATCATAGTCTCATTACAAAAAGCATTTCTCAATATACTCTAATAATCCATCTAATACATATAAACTAACCTTTTTTTTCTAAATCTAGGACAATTATTATACATTGGTTACATATTAGTAAAATGATAATGAATGAATTTCAATAAGACATATACATCTATGATAAATAAACAAGTATAACTCAGGTGTATACCTCAAGTTAATTCTTAATTCTGTTGTTAATGATTACCCCATGGACTGAATGTTTGATAAATTGAAATGCAGGGAGGGATTACATACCTTCATATTATCAAGATCAGATGATTCTATACGGTATGGTTGTTGTTTAGCATATATCATGTAATACATGTTGATCCACCATCATTGGATTCTCTACATGTAACAATGGATGACAGGTCGGTATTTCCTAATAAGGCAGAAAGAAATAGGTCACACCATTGACCTTGTATGCCTCCTGTTGACCCATGACACTTGGAGGAAAAGATTACTCCATGTTGTATGTCGTGAGGAGTCTTTGAGGGCTCAAGGAAATAAGGCCGGGCTCAAGTTGGAGTTTAGGTCAGTGCCATTTGTGGTGAAAGAAGCGCCTATTCCCAACTTGAGGTCACAATAGGGATCCTCACCAATGAAAGTAGGTTACGATGCAAGGGAGGATGATGGGAGGCATCAATGTTCTCAAGCCTCTTCACTGATGCATCCAGTTTCTGGTGTATCTTTGATGACCATATGGGAACACCCAAGTTTCTAAGGTGGGGCAAGATTGTACATGAGGCTTTTGAAAGAGATAGCATCCCCTGATTTGCTTTTCTACAGTTAGAGGCCAAGCATGCCTAGGTGGAGAAGGTTCAATCCTTAAGGGAGGGAGATCATGGATACATATGATGGATGTGATCTGGTTCGTAGTTGGGGGATGAAGAAAGGAGACAAGGGTGAGGTTGACACATGTAGTGGCGTCATATGCAGATGGTTAAAAACCCTTGTGTTGAAGGTAAAGATAACACTATGAATACCACCGTGGTTATTGTTAGTTAGTGCTAGAATATGGAGAAGGATCACACTCTATGTTGTAGGTGTGATTGGTAGGCTGAGCAGAAGGTAATGTGCTTTTTCGTGACAACTTAGGTGACTATGAGGAAGATGCTAAGCGTAATCATGCCTAAAATGTTGTAGTATCCGGAACCCAACTTTCCATAGAATTGAGTCAGTGATGTCAGGCAAGGAAAGCAGTGTTTGGGTGACCTTGGGTTCTCATGCCGTCCACATCATCTTAATGGAGATAGAGCTTCAATGCTAGGGAAGACAAAGGCATGGTCGTAGCAAGAAGAGAGGAGGAAGGACTATCCCGGTGCCATGCATAGTAGTCACTAGCGGCAATCACCCTTACCAATGTCGTCGGCATCCAGGGAGGTGATAGTTGTCATACTTTTGCTCTGAAAGTTCCTCTATTGATAAAAATGAGGCAACAATCTTCTTGAGGTGATAGTCGTTGGGTGCAAGTAGAGGGAAAGTCTAGTGGCACCAAGCCACGAGGTGTAGAGGGCGTCACTGTGGTTGTCATCTTCATTGTGGCAAATGGATCCCCTATTTCAAAGATGGCTGGACCAAAGGATCTAATGGTTCAAGTAAAGGTGATGATGTCGGTCACATGTAGCAGTGGGTGTTCGGATGTGGGTTAAAGGTTTGATTGCATGCCTGTGCCTTGCCCTCTTGGCTACTAGTTGTCTAGGGCATATGTAGGTGAGGGTTCCACTAGGGTTGCGGGGTGTCGGGGAAGCATGAAGAGGAGGTGAGTTATGGATGGGTCAAGAAAGGAGGGAGAAGAGGAAGAGAAGAGGAGGCGACGACTAGGGTTTTTCCAGGACATTAAAAGGAGGAGTGAAGGAAATGGCCACTGGGAAGGTATCAATTCTAGTTGTACAGAGAAGGGAAAAGAAGTAATGATGCGTGTTACATTGATGAAGAAAAAAGGCTTAATTGACCAAAATGTTAGAGAAATTTAAAATGTATTAAATGTAGAATTCTGACCACTTAATTGAGTAATCAATTGAAGTTCTACTGACATGAAATTTGGAAAGTTAGACAAATAAGACATGAGGAATCAAGATTAAATGTTAATTTTATATTTTTTAATATTTTATTTTATTTAACTACTTGTAAGTTAAATATTTGCTTG
Source organism: Alisma plantago-aquatica (assembly GCA_963693085.1). Taxonomy (NCBI): domain Eukaryota; kingdom Viridiplantae; phylum Streptophyta; class Magnoliopsida; order Alismatales; family Alismataceae; genus Alisma; species Alisma plantago-aquatica. The sequence goes on from OY856411.1 coordinate 110,566,234, forward strand.
TGTAAGTAATGCATTTGTTAAGTAATTTGATGTATTATTTCACATTTATTGAATCCACCTTACACAATTAGACTTCTCGTGCATTTAGATCAATAATTTAGGGTCAAATATGACAAATTGGTGAGTTTTTAATAAATGATAATTTTGACATAGTTAATTAATTAGTCATTAACATTATGTAATATGTTATTTTTTATATTTTCTAGGATCCAATTGCTCTTATTTAATATATTTTAATGTAAAAGTATTTGATATTTATATAATCATAGGTGGACCTAAGAAAATGAAAAAAGAATACTATATACTCAGATTTGAGTATGTTACTGTTCTTCAATGTGGGAGAGGTGATTGGTTGCATAAAATTCAATCCTCTTCTTATCAACAATTTCCAAATCAAATTCTTGAAGCAATTGAATCCACCACATTAGTTTACACTTTGAATCTTTCTTTCACATGAGGTACTTGAGAGCTGCATGGTCAGTGTAGAGAATCATCTTATTCTATAGAACATAAGAACAAAACTTATCAAGAGCAAAGATCATAGCCAACAATTCTTTCTCCATGGTGGTATAATTCCTTTGAGCTTCATCTAGTGTTGTACTAGCATAATAGTTAGCATGAGGTACTTGGTTGATCCTTTGGCTCAATACAGCCCCCCACTTTCGTGTTGAATTGACTCTTCTCCCATGATAGAGCCAAACAAACTTTAACATATCTTACAAGAATGGTTGTGAGGTGAGATAGGTATTGGTTAAAAGACTTAACGTTCAAAAATCATCCATGAAGACTTCAAGAGAGGAATCCAACATATTGGCGAAGATATAGATGTAAACATATATGAAAGGTGAAGGGGGCATTGCAAATCCCAAATGACATTCATCTATAAGCAAAGATACTACTTTGACATGTGAATGTAGTCTCTTCTTGATCTGTAGGGTGCACTTCCACTTGGAAATGTTTGAAGTAGCCATCAAGAAAGCAATAGAAGATCTATCATGCAAGTCTCTCCAAAATCTAATTGTAAATGGTAGAGGAAAGTGGTCCATATTTGTCTTCTCATTTATCTTTTAATAATCTACACACATGAACCATTTGGATTGCTCCCTCATAGACATCATTTCACCCTCTTCATTGGGTGTAACAATGATCCCACCCTTCTTGGGTACAACTTGGATGGGAGGACTCACCCATAGGCTATCAGAAACAAGACAGACAAGCCCATCATCATGTAACTTTACTATCTCTTTTTTCACAACCTCTTTTAGTTTGGGATACAATGTTATTTGCATTTGTCAGCTTGGTCTTGCATCATCCTCAAGATAATTTCTATGTATATGGATGGATGGGTCAACACCCCTCAAATTAGAAATAGACTACCATAAGCTTGAATGATATTTTTGAAAATAGAGATGATAGCGTATTCTTGATTCAAAGAGAGAATAGAAGAAATGATCGTTGGGTTGGTTCCATTGGTATCAATAAATGTATACTTCAAACCTTCACAAAGTGTTTTCAACTCAAGAACGGGAAGATCCTCAATAAAATTCTTCAAATGTGTTTTTGAGATAGAAGGCAGATCTTCACTCAGAACCACTAAAGCAAGCTCATTTGTTTTAGTAGTGTCCTCATCTAGCACCTCAACAATAGGCTCTAGAACTCTACCCTTTGTGGAAATCTCAATCCACAAAGGTAGGAATTCCTCAACAATCTTCTCTAGATATATAATCAACAAGATAGAAATCTTCTTCTATAGCACATATCATCTCAACTTTGGAAGATCCTTTGAAATTGTTTAATTGGATTTTTATGTGCATGAAGGTCACATACATGGTTTCGATTCTAACATGTATCACTACATTGGTTGTTAATGAAAATAGTCTCCTCACAATGATGGGTACTTTTCTTGTGTATTTCTCCATGTCCAACACAATGAAATTGGCTAGGGAAGAAGTCAGATGTGTCATCATCAAGTCATACCAACACATCATCGGTTTTTTCTTGAGGCATATTCATATAATGTTAAGAGAGTTCAATTAAGCATACTTATAATAAGGCATTACATTCACACTAGAACCCAAGTCAAGAAGATCTTGGTATATGCGACGTGTGTCAATGTCACAAGGAATGATAGGGGCACCAAGATCTTTTCAATTTTTTATAGCAGTGTGTTGTAGAATGGAACTAACTTGTACAATCAGCTTGACTTGCTTAGGCATTATCCTTTCTACTTCTTCTTAAAATTGCACATGTCTTTTCGAAATTTTGCATAAGAGGGGACCTGCTTGATCGAATCTAACAAAGGAATGTCGATTCTTACATGTTTGAAGGTCTCCATTATGTGATTATTGTGCTTCTTCTTTCTTTTTTAGGCAGAAGGCTCCTCAAGTGCATTGGGAAATGGAGGTAGTTAGGAACCTGTGTTATCAATATCCACATAATCATTAAGTTGTATTACTAGAATCATGGTATCATCATCCACTGTCATAGTATGACATTGACTACCGATTAATTATCACTACCTTACATCATGGTATCATTACCATGTATCACAATATCATCTCTTTCTTCACTCACAAAATCATCAATTGGGCGAGCCCTTGCCTGCTTTAAAGTCTTTCAACTTCTCAACATAGTCACCACATTCACTTTCTCATGAGAGAAGAGGATGAAGATTGTGGTGGTTGTCAGGACCCTTGAGGTGGTGGCCTATGGTGTGGTGGGTTAGGATTTTAAAGGATGTATTGTGGTTGTGGAGGCTGTTGTGGAGGTGGTGGGTATTGATGTGGTGGTTGTTGGTATTAAGGAGGTGGTTGTGACGTGTATTGGAGGTTGAATGGGGGTTGTGGTGATGGTGGAGCATATGGGTTGGGAGGACCTTGGTGTTGTTGCAATATTTATGGTGGGACATGGATTCCTTGTGGAGAACCCATGGATCCACCAACACTATTGAAATTCACCAAGGTTTGAGAGGGGGGCCTCCACTCTTCACGATGAGTAAGGGATAGAGAAATTTGGTCAATTCTTTGTTCCGACCAGCTAATGTTTTTCCTTGAGAAGACACATCATTCATCATGTCATCAAGGATTCTCAATCTCTCAAGGACTTCCTCTTCAATATTGGGGCTATATGATGACCCTTAATGTTACCTAGACATTCTATGTCCTTCCTCTTATTAGTTTCTAAAAGAAATTAGGATATTCCTCCATTCCAGTGCATAAGAATTAGGCATTGGGCCATGGTTGTTCCAATTGCCAACATAGAGATTGCACCACTTCAAAAAGAGCCTCCATGGAGATAGTGGAGTGTCTATAAGAGCCTCCCACATTTGTCTTCATGAGATTCATCATGTTCGTAAGGATCTTCACCATTTGTGGGTTGGTATTATCTCTATCTTGAGGAGGAGTATCTGACATGGTTATATCATATTGGACACCCACACTAGAAGCTCGTTGTTGTGAATTGTTATCCAAGTGGTCAAAATAAGGGCAAGATTCTTCATGAGGTTTAGATGAGTCTACAATAGTTTGGCCCATCTCTTTAAGTCCAAAGTAGAAGGATTGGACTACTTTTCAAAGAGACACCTCACGGTGGGGTAATCTCTAAGCAACTTATGGAACCTCCCTCACGTCTCATGAAAATGTTCATTATCCTTTTGGCTAAAGGATGTGATATACCTTCTCATCTGAGTCAACTTGGTAATAGAATAGAATTTCTTTAGAAACTCATTCTTTATATCTTCCAAAGTCATGATTGAGGTCTTTGATGAGTGCCACTCTTTTGCCTTGTCCTTGAGAGAGAAAGGGAACAACATGATCCAGATAGAGCAATTTGTGGCTACATGTGTCATGAAGGCGGAGCATGTCTCAAAGAAGGCATCCACATGCTTGTGGGGATTCTCATTCTCAAGGCCACAGAAAGTGGGGAGCATCCCAGGAAGATTGAAGAGACTGAAAAATGTTGCCATGGCATCTGATCAACCCTAGTGGCAATTGGAAAAGTGTAGTTGTAACATTCGGGCCCGCTGCCCTAGGCTCTAGTAGAGTTTCAAGAATGAAGACTGGCCCCACATACCACCACTAGCCTTAACTGCGTGCTTTTTTCTCACTCACACGCAAGCCGGGGTCAACTTCCCAACTGATCACCCATCCTAGTACTACTCCAAGCTGAACACGCTTAACTATGGAGTTCTTTAGTGATGGGCTCCCAGAAAAGGAGATGCACCTTAGTGATATGGGTAGTCCCAATCATTCCTTATAATATCATTATATCTGAGGCCTCAAATCGTGGGACATTACAATCTCCCCCACTTAGGCTCTAGTAGAGTTTCAAGAATGACGACTGGCCCCACAAACCACCACTAGCCTTAACTGCGTGCTTTTTCCTCACTCACGCGCAAGCCAGGGTCAACTTCCCGATCGGTCACCCATCCTAGTACTACTCCAACTGAGCATGCTTAACTATGGAGTTCTTTAGTGATGGGCTCCCAGAAAAGGAGATGCACCTTAGTGATATGGGTAGTCCCAATCATTCCTTATAAGATCATTATATATGAGGCCTCAAATCCTGGGACATTACAATCCTCCCCACTTAGACTCTTGACATCCTCATCAAGGCTCAACTATAAGGCCTCATAACATCACCCCATTTCAGTGCAAACCCAGAATGGCCCATGGACACCCAACTCTTGATCACGGAATACCAGCGCAAGGGTGGCTACGTCAACCATAGACAACCCTTTCCTACATGCCTAGACCACACGACTCAAGACTGGCATGTCACATGCCCATGTGGGCCTCACCTACTGGAGGGGTTATGGCTCTGATACCATTTGTAATGCCCGGGCCCACTGCCCAAGGCTCTAGTAGAGTTTCAGGAATGATGACTGTCCCCACAGACCACCACTAGCCTTAACTGCGTGCTTTGTCCTCACTCACGTGCATGCCAGGATCAACTTCCCGATAGGTCACCCATCTCAGTACTACTCCAAGCTGAGCACGCTTAACTATGGATTTCTTAGTGACGGGCTCCCGGAAAAGGAGGTGCACCTTGGTGATATGGGTAGTCCAAATCATTCCTTATAACATCATTATATCCGAGGCATCAAATCCTGGGACGTTATAGTAGTGTCTAGGCATAAAGTATTCATGCAATGGCCTATTCAGTGTAGGAGTTGGAGGGTTATGCAAATTCATCATCGTTGTATAGATTCTTATTAGGGTCATTGGGTCCCTATTTGACATCTCTTCTTCTAGATGACGGTTGTGATGAGTTCTCTTCCTTCTTCATATCTAGGGATCTACTATTAAAGAATCAATAGAAAGTGAGCCACATTTGAACATGCAGACCAATAAAAACAAGACAAGTTAGTAAAAAAGTTTTGACAAGTAACACAAAAAATAATAAAATAGCAATGATGAGGGCAGTGGGAAAAGTCAAAGCTAAATGAAATAGCTAGGTTGAGCATCTCACTGCCCAAAAATGGTTCTAGAAATCTTGGCGTGTTCACAGTACACCGAATCAATTTAATTTGAAGGGATGTGTCTTTGGGACAAACCATAGTCTTTCAAATTTATACAACCTGATGGACATACTTCTATACAAATCCATAAGAACAAATGCTCGGGAGTATTGTAGGAGCGGTAAGTCAGAGTTGAGCCTAAGGAAGTGAGGGGGAACTAGACCTATGTTCATTGTGGGCTAGGTTAGTCTAGGTTTCATGGGTTTAACTTGTATTTGGTTTGATTACACTAAGATGGTTCAATAAGAAATTAAAGGGGAGCAAAAAGTAAAACATACTTCAACCTATATAAGTAATTCTAATTAGCAAGGAAAGATAACTAAGCAAGAAAGAGCAATTTTATCTAAGGCAAGTAAGGCAATATCTAATACTAGTACTAGACTAGCAAATCAATTCCAATTGACAACCTAGAGATAGCAACTAGTTGGAGTAAGAAAGAAAGAATCTAGACTAACATTTAGAAACTAGGACAAGTAAAGGACTATGTTAGCAACAAACTAGATAAAGCAAGCACAAAAAATCACAAGTGAACACTAACTACTCTAGAAAGACCTAACTACAAAGAACAAGACAATGAACTAGCAAGGAAAGTAAAGCAACTAACTAAACAATCATTAACCAGTAAGAAGGCAATTAGCATTTTAAGCACTTAATGGAAGGGTGGGACATTTGAGACTACTGTGACTAGAACATAGGTTGGGGTCATAACATGCAAAAGCTACTCATTTATTTAGATTGTTAAACCAAACAACAAGATAGATGCTAGAGAATTACCCTAAAATACTAATTTTCCATGGATGGAATAGGATGTATGAATGGGAACTACTCCCTAGCACACTCTATCCAACCTTGTGAGGCTCATTTGGATTAGAATTTAGGTGAAATTCTACTAGTATATAATCAATTCTAGGTTTATAGGGTATAATCTCTTAGGGAAATAGGGGGCCAAGGGTAGTAATGAAGGGTGGAAGTGAGGGTATATCACCTCACATCCTACCATCTAGCCTTTAGATAGCTCCAAGCCATTTGGGCTAAGTGCTTCTAGACTAGCTACTTATACATCACACATTAGAGTATGGATATATATGTAGGACTATGGGGTGCTATACATGTATCCACTAGTTGACCTAGGAGCAAATTCCAAAATAGCTACATATGGGCCATTTTCTCCTAGACTAGGTAGTTTCAAGCACAAATCACAAGATAATCCATGTTTCAAGCATAAACCACGATATAGTTAATGTGAAATGAGAAAGAAGTATACGACAATCATTTACAAACTAAATTATAGAGTTTACATATTGCTTTCATACAACATGGTATTAAAGTTATATTTTAACCCCAAATAGCCCACCTAAGGGGCTTAGCTACTCATAACAAAGCAAAAGAAGAAAGAAGAAAGAATGGAGGAGTGAATAGCCATGGAGGCTTGGTGAATACTCCTTCTTCACCTCATAGCAGCTGCAACTCATCCTCCTCCCTCCTTGGTGGTTGGATGTCATGGAGTGGTGGATGGAAGTAGCCACAACCCTAGAAAACTAGGGTTTTGAGGTAGGGGATGGTGGAAATGAAATGGGATTAGGTAAGAGTAGGTGGGATCTCAATGAATGTGGTAGTAAGTGCTAGGGAAGCTAACCTTTAGCTCCCAACCACCACTAATGTATATATTTTGGTTTGGGAGGACTAGGGTTAAGTGAGGGGAAAATAGGAAAACTAGTGCAGAAATCACTAGGGTTTCACTGGCAGAACAGTTGTTCTGGACATAATAGACGTGTTGAGTGGAGTGTAGAACAATCATGCTAGGGTGGAATGGGCGTTCGAAGGATGAAAAAAAATGATAGGATGAATTTTGGTTTTTGAAGGTTGGTAGCGCAATCGTTCTAGGCAACACACTCATGGTGGAAGCTAGGTAGAACATTCGTGTTGGATAGAACAGACATGTTGGTTGTGAGGTGGCATGGTCATCCTGGGTAGCACGACCGTGGTGGGGAACTTGGGTGAGGGTTGTTCCACCGAGCATGTTCCTGCTGGACTTGGGCAACACAACCATTCTGGTTGGCATGACCATGCTGGAGGTTCCTTGGCACGGCCTTGCTAGCCAACACAACTGTGTCAGTGAATTTGTTGTAGTTGCTTCTTGACTTGGATTTTAACCGTAAATTCTTCATTGGTAGCACGACCGCACTGTGGCACCGTGGCTATACTAGGGTCTTTTCCTTGCACTTTGAACTTCAACTTCACAAACCCTAGAGTTATTTCTTTGGCTTGACTCTTGTCCTTAGGGGTCGGTTGGGGAGCTCTTGGGCCCTCTTTATGCTCCTCAAAAGGTAGAGGAACCCTTAGATCATCCTCCTTTTCTCGTGCTCATCAAAAGTGTGATTGAAGTACCTAAAAAATATGCAAAGAACGTCCATAAGTGCATTTGATATTATACCACTTATTGGGGGAAATAGCATGGATTCTAACATGTTTAAATGTGATTAAAGTACATATTGACACAAGATGAAGCCCTAAAATAGGGATGCATCACGCAACTTATTGGCAACAAAAGAAAAGCTTCATGTAATCTATATTTTTCATCCTTAAGCATCGGTAGGAGGAACAATTGATCATTGTTCTCAACACCCACCACACATCATTTGGGTGGTCCATAAAGGACATTAAGGGGATCTTTCCAACCATATGACATCATAAAATCCGCCTAGATAAGGGAGACAAATAGTAGTTCAAACTCATAGAAGACTAAATCCAATCAGGATAGATGTAGTGAAGAAAGAGTTAATCAAACTCCTATCAGTAGGTATAATTAATGTTCTTTCTAATTCTAAGTGGATGACTCCGACATAGTTAGTGTCGAATAAGGTTGGTATTACATTTACCACTAATGTTGCTAATGAGTTTGTGTCTACTGGGATAGTGACAAGATTACATTTTTTGTATAGACTATCATCATCTCAATGTCGCTACTCTTAAAGATCACCTTCCTTTACTGTTCACTTTTCAAATAGTGGAACGACTCATCGTCTAGTCACACATTTGTTTTTTAGAGGAGTATTTGGGATATAGTAAAATATTCATAGACCATGAGGACCAATGGAAGTCCACTTTCACTTGTCCTTATGACACATTTGCTTAATGTTGCATGCCTTTAGAACTTTGTAACACACATGCTACTTTCTAAAGATACATGCTTGACATTTATTCTAATATTTTGAAGTGGTGACTTGAGGTCTTCATGGATGATCTTCATGTATATGGAGAATCCTGTAAGGAGTGCTTAGCAAATTTGGTTCGCATTTTACAAAGATGTGAGGACTTCAACCTTGTTTTAAACTGGAAAAAATATCACATGATGGTTAACAAGGGGACATTATTGGAACACAAGGTTTCCCAACAAAGGAATGGAGGTTGACCCCACAAAAATTGAGGTAATATCTAAACTTCCTCCACCTTCATCTGTAGCACGGATGAGGAGTTTCTTAGGACATGTGGGTTTTTATAGGTGATTCATCAAAGACTTTTCCAAATTTGCAAGACCTCTTTCAGAACTTTTGAAGAAGGATGTGGATCTTGATTTTATGAATGATTTTTACATGCCTTCAATATCTTAAAGGAAAACATGATTGTCAATAAATTTAGACAATACTTCATTGGGGAAAAAGTGATAGCGTGGACCGACCATGTCGCAATAAAGTTTTTACTATAGAAAACAAAGCCAAATCCCAGTTGATATGTTAGATCTTGCTTTTGCACGAATTTCACACAGAGATTAGGGACAAAACTAGCACTAATTTTGTGGTAGGCCATCTTTCCTACCTCAAGAGAATAGATGAAACTGACCTAGAGGTTCCCTTTCTAGTAACCTTTTCTAATGAGCAACTATTTGCTGTCAAACATAGGGATCCCTGGTATTGTAGTTTTGTGAGTTACACAATGAGTGTAGTATTGCATTATAATTGGATAATACAGTATAGGAAGAAATTATTATTATTTTCTTTGTGACATTTTATTTGGGATGATCCCATTTTGTTGAAACAATGCATAGATAACACATTTAGACAATCTTATCCTAAATGGAAAATGGGGAAATTCTTGCTCATTGTCATTCATTGCCTGCAGGTGGCCATCGTGCAAGCTCTTAGATAGCAACTAAACTCCTAGAGTGTGGTTTTTATTGGCCAAACTTGTTCAAGGACATATATAAATTTCTGAAGGAATGTGATGCATGTCAGCATACAAGTAACATATTCAAGAGACATGAAATGACCCTCAATGTATTTCAAGAATTTTTTTTATTTATGGGGTACTAATTTCGTGGGACCATTTGTGTCATCCGATTCAAATCCTTATATTTTTTTGACCATTGATTATGTATCCAAATGGGTAGAGTCCATACCCAACCGGACTAATGATGCACATGTAGTTTGTAGGTTTGTAAATAACAATATTTCTCACATATTTTGTATGCCTAAGATGATCATCAGTGATAGGGGTCACACTTCATGAACCGCCACTTCAACGCATTAGTAAAGAAATATCAAGTTCTAGATCTAGTTGGAACATGTTAAACCCAAGGATAAGTTGAAGGTTCAAATAGGGAGATAAGGATGATCATAGAATAAAATGTCACTAATTCTAGAAATAATCAGAGCATGCAAATTAATGATGCCCTCTGGGAGTATTACATTGCTTTTAAAACCCATGTAGGAACCACACTATATTGATTTATCTATGTAAGGGAATGTAATTTATGGATAGAACTTGAGCATAAGGCCTTATGGGAACTTCATTAGTTAAATATACATTTATGTTGCAAGAGAAAAGTGTGGGCTTGAGTTCAATAAGTTGGATAAGATTAGTTTAGATGTATATGAATATGCCAAATTATACAAGGAGCATACAAAGAAAATTCATGACATGCAAATAGTACATAGCTTTTGAGTCACGGCAAAAGATTTTGTTATACAATCCAAGGTTGAATTTGCACCCTGGGATACTGAGGTCTATATGGATAGGTCCCCTACAGTTGTGTAGGCATATCCTCATGGGCCAATAGAATTGAACAAAGTTTACAATATTTTCAAAACCAATGGCCATAGATTGAAACATTATTATGGGGGAAAATTAATTGGTGACTATGAGGAGCTTAAGATTTTATATGTTGCTTGATTTTTAGTGACTGAGTCAATCCTATGAATTTATATAAGGGCTCTTTGTGGGAGGAAACCCATACCTTTTAATTTTTTTCCATTCAATAGATATAGTTATAAACTTTTATCTTTGAAGATTTAGTAATTTTGATGCACTTTTTCATGCAAGTAAAAATGTATTATGTCATGTTTGTTTACCCAAATTCAAAGGATAATATTGATACCATCAATATTCTTATTGATGGCAACGACTTTTTTAGAAAAATGGCACCATGGAATCACAGTAAGAACTCGATATAACCGAATCCAAAGTCGGTGGCACCAATAAGGGCTGGTTTTTCTATCTACATGTTTATTTGTCGGAAGAGATGAAAGAAACATATTCATTTACTTCAACTACTTTAGATATAAACAAACTAATGGGTGATGTTAGATTCCTCAAAATATACCTCACCTAGTTTGATTCTCTAATGAAGTGGAGGAAAAAGTTGTCCCACTTTGTTACTCTTGTCTTTAACAATACAATTGTTTAATTCTTTCTTTCTCCATTTGATTTTAGCATTGGGGGCAATATTATATTCAAGCTTGGGGGTGCAGGAATGGGACAATGCATCATCCCTTAATAAAACCATACATCTCTATATTATTTTCAAATAAAATGTTTTTGTTTAAATATTTTGTGTTTTCATGAACTTTAGTTTTGTTTTAGGTCCACTTATATCCAACGTAATTGTGGGCATCTTGGAAAATACAACTTGGATTAGCTATTCTTTTATGGCATGGTATCAAAGTAATTTTTCATTTTTTAATCCTTGGCTATCTAGTGCAAAAAAGTGGATTTTAGGGGGAAATGCTCATGTGAATCAACTGAAGTATGGGTCTCTATGTATTCTTATCTTTCAAATTGGTCTTGTATGTTTAAGAGTACACTGCATGAGAAATTGAGATGGTTAGTCAATTTAGAGACATATTTGGTGAACTTAGTATCTAATTCTACCCTTGACATGTTGAATGAGGATGGTTTTTGAGTCTGATCTAACCAAGTATCACTGACCTTCTAAGTTAACTCAAGAATAAGATATTGGATCACCGTGACACATGAGTTAATACAAGAGAGACATGACACGGTTAGGAAAAGTGTCTATTAGTCAGTTGGCCTCATCTACCCTCACTTCATTCCAACAACATCATAGATTCCATACATGATTAAAGACAATTTTCTTTTGGATTACATATCATCATGGGCATCATGTAGTTTAAATTTGCATAAAAAATTACGAAGTATTTTAGAATCAATCATATAGGTTAATTTGCATACCAAATTCCATGTAATTACATTTTGCATTATTCATAAGGGTTCAATCTATGATTTTCATATCATTTTCTATGTACAAAGAGTAGAAGAATTGCCGATATCCAAACTCCATTCCCAAAGTGAATAAGCCCTAGCTTACACGTCAATTGGTTGGCTAATAAAGGGTAAAGAAAATAATAAAAATATAAAACAAAGTAAAAGAGAATAAGCATGAGAATTGAGTGAAAAGGAAAATAAAAGAAACATATCTCTCTATAAGGAATAAGATTATGAAATTATATGCTAATCCAATTTCCACCTCCACTCATCATTAAGATGAGTCATCCACAACATTCATCATTCCATCAAAAATAGTAGTCGTAGGACACATTCAATTCAATCCCATCCTTCATATGGTTTTATCATTTTCTTCTCTTGCATAAATGGCTTGATTATGTGTGATTTATGTTTTCACGATACCCATTCCATCCACCCATTTCTCTACATGATAGGCTATCACTAAAGATTTATTTTCTTATTTCAATCATATTCATGAAACTACATCATTGGTAAATGAGGATTTTTAAATAAAATAGTGTAGATGGGTAGATGTTTTGTCGCTCTCAGTACAACTTAGACTTTCCATGATATACCTCAGTTTTGATCGTACTTATGTGTTAAGCGGTTTGATTTCTAATACCTTTTTTCATAATTAGTCAATTGAATATAAATTGTCTGCTTTGTTGTTGGAGAGGACTGGTTTGGGTCCATTGAGTCAAGGATGATTAGTGGGTCTTGTTCACATATGAGTCTCTCTTTGGAGTGCATATTCCAACCCAATCCAAAGTAGAGTTTCTTGAAGGTGAGCAACATTTATGTTTAGTGAATTTGATGCACAAGATTTCTCTACTGTAATTGAGGCTAATTTAGGCATGCTTTCTAAAGAATTCCTCTCATATTCATGTAGTTTGTGTACATTTTTCCTAAATTGCCCAAAATAGCTCTCGTGTGTCAATTTTATCTATTTTTCATACATTTGGCATGAAGTTTCTTTATTTATTACTTGCATAAAATATTGTTGCTTTATTTCCACTACAAGAAATCTTATCAACATTGACACCCTATGCTAGCACCACATGTTTTGAGCTGGTACAAATTATGTATACCGACACAATCGACAATGCTATTTTAAACACTTGTTTATTAAAATTTATGTTAATGTTTTACACGTCAAATTATCATTCCTCATTCCAACTCCTCGTGACCCATTCCAATCTCTAAACAAAACCCTATTTTCCCTTATAAGGTATGCCATGTATTAACCTAGTTGGTTGTCACTACAGTCTCCATGGTAAGTTTTGATATGCCTGTTCAACACCTCTTTGTTTAGTCCAATATCCCCTTCTATCATCCCTTCCTTTGTTCCCTACATCTATGGCCATCGATCCTTCCATATCCCAACATGATTTGGTCAATGGGTGCTCTTTGGTCTCCAAGGTTACCTGGTATCAACAAAATAATGGTGTTGTTCGTGTCTTGTTATGTTAGATTTCATCATCATCATGATTGGATGATGTCTTTTAGTTTTCAATTGCTCAAAATTTGAAACAAATTTGTAAGGAAAATTACAGTTTCAATATCTATTCATTACCTTTGTGATTCAGATTTCTCTGCCTTTTTATTCAAACCTTGGTATAATTTTGGTTAGTGTTTTTCTCATCCCATCGTCAGTATTTTCCCATAAAAAATTAAACGTTCAATTCTTTTATTTTCATGAATCGTTCTCAAAATCTATTTATATATGTAATTAACGCTTCCCTTATCTATCTTAGCTATTTTGTATGCACTTATTCATTTGATCAATCAACACAAAAATCTAATGCCTCATTACTAGAAAAATTTTAGACGACTTCTCATTTCCATGTCCTTAGTCATGTGTCTAACCCGACCCATCTTCTGTATAAAATACTAGTATATGCATGTGCGTTGTACCTGTCTAAAAATATCTCATACATACATTATAATGCTTAACATAAATTAAGTTGTTTATAACCAGCAATAACTTTTCAATGGAACTATATAATGATATTTTATTGTTTCACTATCATAGATTAAAATCATCAATATTTATCCCAAATTACTTTATTAAACTTTTGTTTTATATACATGAGCATACAATAATCAATTAGTACATGAACATCAAGTTATGCTAATGACAATATAGTGATAATAACTTTCTACCAAAATATTTTTGAATCTCACATCTCTTCCAATGAAATTATTCATTATTTAAATCCCTTCCATCGAGCCTCATGCCAACATGTTTGTGTACATACATGTGAATCTATACCATGCCAATACACCTATATGATCCCACTCCCAAGCATTGGACATCTCCTTCTTGCTATAGGCCATGCTAAGACCCCCATGCATTAGATGCTGCGAAACCACTGATGTTTTTCTATCTTCACTCATACCTTTAGAATGGGAAAGTTATATATCACATGTCTTCTTTTATGGAATATCAAGGCATTGTCAACCCTTTTTGAAAATGGAAAAAAGTTACCCCCCAGTCTTCCTTGCTAAACTAAGATAGTCAAGGTTTTCTAATTTAAATTGATATAGAACATCATAGAGGATGTCGATGAACAATAAGAAGAAGAGGTTCATCTCATTCTCCTCTATCGATGTCCCACACTTTCTAATATGAACAATGATTCAACTCATTACTGACAAGCTATGATAACCATGAAGTCCACATGCAAACATGTGTATCTCAACCTCTTCATTTGATGCATCCTTCTAGCATGTCTGTAAAACAAAAGTGTGTGATTCATGTCAAACTTAATAAATTCAAAAGTTTTTTGGTCCAATTTTCCTTCTACCTCATGGTTTCACACCACCAAATCCTCACCATGAATAATCAATAAAGTGGATAGCAAGATGAGTTATAGATCTCCAATTATGAATAAAACTAAATATATAATGCTTTGTCTAGATAAGAGATATGGATATTTCCAAAAATCCCATCCACAATTTTTTCAATATTTACACTAAGTGATATTTCATCATTTATGACATGTCTTTTATTAGATTCAACATTTGGAAATTAATTGTGAATCATATTTTATTTCCTTTGTATAAATAGTACATTTGTTTTTCTCACAATACCACGTTATGACATAAATATACATTAATCACCTTCATCGAGATAAAGTATATTCTCTTAAACACATATTCCCCATTAATTACATCCTAATCAACCTCATGATTTTATTTGTTGATTTAGGTGATTATACATCCATTTATGCCCCATTTCATCAAGTGAGGACCTCATTTTGTACCTCCACCATTAGTTTGTGTGTGGGTGTGTGTGGGAGTGTATGTGAGAGAGAGGACGAGAGAGATTAGATAAAGAAAGAAAGAGATGGAGAGAGGGGGAGAGAGAGGAGTTCAATAATTGTAAATCCCTATTGGGTCATGACTATTTTAAGCATGTTGCTTTTTTACATGGGTGCATCAGGAATAGAATTTTCACTTCTTATATAGTGCGAAAGAGGAATATTTAATATTAAATAAAAATTAAAACTCCAAAAAAATTGTGTATGAGAGCTCGTCATACCATAATCTCCTTGTTCATGGTTAGTCAATATGTCTCATCTATTAGATATCCATTGCATTTTAAGGTAAAAATGTATACGTGGCCAACATGGGTCCTAGAAAATGACAACAAGTTGATCAATCTACCAATTGGTCATATTGGTTGAGTGTTGTTGATTACATATTTTAGTAAATATATGCTTTTTAGGAAAATTTTAAATACATTGTAAGACAATGATAATGGAAGGATTCTCACACAAACATTTTCTTCTCGATATACTATACTCAAAATTCATATCTCCGTTCTAAGATTATCAACCTCAAAATATTTTCCAGTGAGGGTACAAATAGGAAGATTGCTTCTAAATTATATTCTAAATCACATGCATAAAATTTGAATATTTAGTAGATAAATCTTCATTGACACACACACTTTAATGTCACTAATTAAATTACTTAATTTACACACAATTCTAGTGTCACTAATTAAATTACTTATTTTACATAATTTATCACAATAATTAAAGTTTGATAAAATTCTCAAATAATTAGGTGTGAGTTCTTAAATTATATAAAAATAAATTTTAGAGTAAATGTAAAGCATTACATCATGAGATAATGGAACGATTGAGTTTATAAGTTATATATTAGAAGTATCATTTGAGAGAGAGAGAGTTTTACAAAAATGTGAATGATACATTTTTTTGTGCTTTCTCTAAGAGTTCATTGATGAGAATCACATGTTACTATCACTCAAAAATAGAAACATAATGACCATTGGTGATAAAAATTGATGTTTGCACAACAATTACCATATGAAATTGATACAAAAAACAATTGGTTTCTCTCATATGCATATAGCATCTTGTTCACTCTTTATGCATTGTCACATATCATCGTTGTTCACATGCCATCATGAATTCATTAACTTTCCAATAATTATTGCTATGATTAAGTGTCACTGCCATCAACACTTCACCACTAAACCATGCTAATATCCAACTACCATCATCACTTCACCACTACTTCTTGATGCCATCGCTCCACGTTTTGATCTATGCTAATATACACTATCTATCACAAAGTTTGACCATCACAAATCCACCATATTCTTTGGTAGGTTCCAAAAAATCAAGTAATGGTAATCTAGATGATGAGAAATTGAGAAATGCCAGTAAAATGGTGTAAAGGTGACAATGTATCAGGGTTGTGGTATTGGTAGACAAGGATGAAACTTAAGGTGGTAGTTGACTAATGATAGACTATCTCGATTTTGAAATATTTTGTTTGGCAATTTCATATTTCTAGTATTCGTGGATAATGTTTATTTTTTTATTATATATGGAAAATATCATGATAGATATAAATTGGTTTGGCACACTACCTATGTATATCAAGCGAGCACTTGTGAACATAATCGAGTGACATTTAAATCTGATTGTTCTTCTTCCAAGCAGATTGTGAGATGAGTTAGAGAAAACTATTTTTGTTTTACTGTGAGTTCCACAATCTATGTGATGCATAAATAAATACACATCAAAGATTCCATGACTTTCTTCTAATGTTCAAAATATTTTAATTTGGAATATAAAAATAGTATTGATATTGAAGGTCGTGGTCTTTATAAAATGAAGGCTTTCCATTATTCTATGTTCTTACTTTTCAAAACGTAAGTTTTGACAATATTCATTTTAATTGGATATATGTAATATTGAGAATAAATGAATCATGAA
Organism: Alisma plantago-aquatica; assembly: GCA_963693085.1. Taxonomy (NCBI): domain Eukaryota; kingdom Viridiplantae; phylum Streptophyta; class Magnoliopsida; order Alismatales; family Alismataceae; genus Alisma; species Alisma plantago-aquatica. Next base: position 110,583,529 of record OY856411.1, read on the forward strand.
TTGCTCAAGGTGGTGGCCGTAGTTAATAATAGAATAGTTATTTTACTACATGTAAATAACAAATAATAAGAAAATAGACATGCATTGGGTTCAACTTTTTTATGGATAAAATGTAGGTCCTACAATGTTGTGCTAATTGTACCATTACTTCTATACCATGATGCCTTTGATAATGTACTAACTAATTTTACTTATTCCTCCTTTTCAACACATTTATTTGGGACATTGTATATCTTTTTTACTATAATAAATGTAGGTAAATGTTATACAAATCTATAATATGAAAAGGAGAGTGCAATAAGTATGTTAAATAAACCAGCGAGATGGAAACTAATCCCTATTTTTGATCAACTTGTATGATAGAATTAGTATTCCATTGAATGAAACTCTTTTTCGGACTTCCTCATTAGTTCTCATACAACTCAGTTACTATTTTTTAAATCAATAAATATATGGGCACAACATTTAGTCCATTAATATGTTGAAATGTTTTTTTAATGTTTACAATGAATCCAACTTTTTAATTCTTGTTGGGCAATTGAAACGTGCACTGAAAAATAGTTGTTCCTACAACTTTAAATAGAAAGAAATATCTTGAATCCATATTTAGTAGACACTGTCAAAGCACATGAACAAAAAGATGCTTTGTGCCACAAGTTCATGACATGGATGATAATGTATATGATGCTCATTGTTATGTACATATGCACTTATTTGTAATATACAAAGTATATTGTTAGTAATAATAGGGAAACTTATTCCCAAGTTGGATAGCTATGAATGAATATATTCCTTGCTAGACTAGGCATAAACGGAAAATAACTTCTTTAATCATACAACAGTTTAAATCAGTCTAATTTGTAATTTTATGTTTCTATTTTTTTACCAAGACACATTATAAAACACAGTACCATGGACATAAGAGACATAAGTAACTTGTACTAATAGGTCCAAACTGACAAAACTTATTACTTAACAATAAGGTGAAGGCAAAACTTATTACTTAGTGATAAGGTGAAGGCATAGATAATCAAAAGTATTTCTCTTTTCGAAGATAGGGTTTAGTTGTGTGGTGTTGGACCAGATTTGCAGTGTAGAAGGATGTTACTTCTCATTTTAATGTTCCTAATGTAATTTACAAAAGAACTGAAGTATTAACATTCGACTTGAACACTAAAGGAAGGGGCTTATCCATAGAATGCCTTGTAGAATTAACAATTCAACAAACAAAAAGTATCGGCATGTTCTTTTTGTGGACTATAAGGTTGGACAAAGTGAAATTCGGATGTAGTGCAGAAATCTATTTGTTTGTATGTATAAATACATTGGTGTGCAAGTATATCTGCTGTTGTGTTCTATTGTAGTAATCCACCTCGTTTGGACGCAAACACCTAGAGAACATGATCTAAGTCATCCTGCAGCCACAAAATTGACACCTGGATTAGGTTGCACAACGATGTGAACTGTTCTACAAGATATCATACTTGAACTAAAATACCAAACACAACAAAATCACCCTTTGTTAGGAGTCGATCAACAGGGGTCATTGATTATACTTTGCTTCCTTTAACAGGTGTCATCTTAACATCTCTAGGATGCATCAACATAGCGTTCATGTGGCAGTTTATACAACTGAGTGATCGTAGATTGAGAACCTCCATATCCCTAGTTTCGGTGTCCTAAATTGCTGTTGTATATTATATGAAATTGCTTCCAGCAGCACTGATCGATGGCTCTTTAAAATTGAAGCAACTTTCTACATGGAACCTGGCATCTAACCACACTTTTCCGTTACCTTTAACACTTCCAACAAAGAGCAGTGCCTCCCCCTACCAACTTTTGGGTTTTAGAGGAGACAGAGAAGGCAGTGGAAATAAAAATTTACTCCCTCAACCCATACCGAGGAAACGCGTCAACGTCTATATATTAGGAAAGGATGGTTTGTGGAATCATTTATTGTCCCGAGACTTGTTCGGCGACAATACCTCGCGCAATGCGCGGTCTTCAACTCCGGTCTTGGATGGCGTCTGTGCATCTCCTGGTCGCATCGGGACTGACGACTCCTCCTCCTACCGGACTGTCGGATGACAGTTGTCCTCCTGAGCGGCAATGTCCTCCCGCCTCTATAGTAGTCCACACGGACCACCTGGAACTCCACACTCCTTGTCCCACAAGGAAGTGGAAGGAGTCGCACCCTCCTGTTGACGTACTAGTCGCCAACACACTCTCCTGCCTCTAGTTGCAACTGCAGTTGTCCTTCCCTTGCTGCACCTCCCTTTGCGGGAAGCACTTGCTCGGGCTCTCTCTCGGTTACCAAAACCAGAGAGAACGACAACTTGCAGAGCAACTGGTTGCACTGAGCTGTTGTCTGAGAAGCCCCCACTACCCCTATATATATAGGAGGGTCATGGGACAGGGTTCTCTATCCCGGGAAATACGGGACTAAACGCAGGAGTAGAAGGGTTCGAGATTTTCCACAAAAGTAACCAACTCGCAACCTGAACCGGTCAGTTGGGACCTTGAGACGATCGACTGGGACCTGAGCCGATCGTTTGGGACACCCAAACGATCGGTTGGTGCCCTGAACCGATCAGTTCACGGTCCTGATCCAACTCAAAATGACTTTCCTTGTTTCGTTCCTAATTGATATCGAATACCAATTTATTTCCCAATCAAATTAGGCAATTGAAACGAAAGGAAAATTCTCACCGACCTGACTTTCCCAAGTTGCTCGGTTGCACCAGTTGAACCGATCGGTTCAACACTTGAACCGCTCATTTCACCCTGGGCTCGAGCCGATCGGCTCAACACTTGAGCCGACCGGTTCAGCAACCTCATCCAACCGGTTCAACACTTGAGCCGATCGGTTGGGAGTGCAGGTTGTGCAGAATCAGTCAATTGCGATTTCAATCAATCCGATACTCCAATCAATGTGTCCAACACCTTGAACAATATGATATTGAGCTATTGATTAATTGAGTGTTTAATTGAACTACTAAATTCCTTTAGTAATCAATCTAAACATTGCTTGTGGACAAAACTCCTCTTCCAAGTTAAATCCTATGTGTGTGACCCTGCAGGTCCATTTCACGTTGGCAGTAAAAGTCCATAACACTTATGACTTCACAAGCATAGAGCGGTGCCTAGTCACACATCATTGCTACCTAAGTGAAAGTAGAAAGTTGGAGAACAACTTTCATCCTACAATCCGTGAATGGTGTTATAGTGAATGTATAATTCCTTTGTCACTGATATCCCGAATGAACTCAAGGCATGGAACAGTCATCCTATCAACGTTCATTCACTTTCTTGATCTCAGAGTAGATTGAAGGAGATATGTATGACATCAATATCACATACTGATTCACACATGCGTGTGCACGCCTATCTCAATCCTACTCATCAAGTGGCCTTAGATATCAAACTCCCTCAGGAGGGACAAATCCCATATCTATCACTCACCCCTCAAAAGCCCCATGTGTCAAAGCCACCCAATCATCACCTTTATAACAACCCATGTTTCAGGACTGCGTTTGATGATGTCAAAGTGTGCCCAACGACATGTGTTGAGTGTAGTGATTTCAGGTCAAAGAATCACACTCACCACCATCACTGTGAGTACTGACTGTGACTACCATCTTATGGTTCCTTGTGTCAAACTCACGGTGGGTCTGTCCGGTACACTTGTTCTCTAACAAGTACCTATGTGTTTGGTTTGATATCTCTATATCATGATTAATGAGATTCTGTCATCAACCAACACCACAATCTAGTCTTGTGTGTCATTGCTGTCTATCTACCTTCCACAATGACATCCGACTAGGGACATAACAAGAAAGTACAAACTCTTAGCATCCGTATGATCTCATCATTCAGGTCCTGAACCTGAAGGCATACGTCATTGAGTACTGTCATTCTCTAGACATTCAATCTGTTCTATCACTATCTCATATGACTGAACCAGAAAGAATTGGAAGCTTGCCTTTGATGTTTATCAAATCAATCTTAATGTATCCCACCAATCATCCCATGATTGGCTCTCAGGGCATACATACCAACAAACTCCCACTTGCACTATGAGCCAATTGAATCATATTCATAGTGATCTTCAAACATGTCCCACATGTTACTGTACTCTAGTGCTAACATAGTGAGTAATGGCAACACCTTGCCAAAGTCAGTATAAATTGCATGTCTCTCATCTCTTCGCTGTACGTCGCACGTATGAGATGGAGTTGCCGTAATATGCGATCTAGTATTCCTTTGCTAACCTTTAGCCATATTGCATGATCAAGGATTCCAGACTTGTCATCAATGAGTGGAATATAAGTTCATCTCATGAACTTTCAGATCCATATAGTATCCACTGCTGTTCACTAACACACAGATACTCGACATTTCCTTTTAAATGGTTTTATTGGAACATTTCCAATAATCAACAAACTTTCACTTTTATACATCCTATGTATATTTTGCGATTAATTTTCTGTCCTTTCAGAAGTTCGCATCAATGTAACTCTTTACATCGAACTCTTCCTTATCTCCATAGAACTAGTACTTGCCAAGTACTTATCAAGTTCTTATGGTATTCCAGTAACCCTTACTGGAAGTAGACAAACATCCACTCGTCATGTCCTACATACGAGTTATCAGGATGAGCACATCATATTGCCATGTCCTACATACAAGATGATGAATGCATTTTATTCTTGCCATGTCATACATGCAAGACTATGGGATGATTACATACATGATAGATCCATATCTATTCTTAGTGTTCCAATTCTTCATAAGAATTGGACACTTGGCCTTGGGACACTAATATCCATATAACATGGATAAGTTTTCTCCCACTGAATCTGTGTATACTGAACCCTTCAGTACAGATTGCCAATGTATGCCTTCTCTTTCCAGGTCAAGAGATATTCGAGAACTATCTCTATAGATCTCTATTCCTATCATATAGGAAACATCTCTATCTTCCTCAAAGATAATTTCCACTTTTCGGATTTCCAATTTAGAACATTTCCATTTCACATCAATATGTGGAATGTGAATACACTCCCACTAAATCACAGATCCCTTCTTTATCTTTGACATATCAGTCAAACCCTTTGACTATATTATCAAAATAAAGACCCAATTCTGAGTTGCTTGTACTCAATCAATCACATTGATTAGTCCATTGTAACTTATAGACTTCATTTGCATTAGTGGATTCATAAACCTTATAGGTTGTGTCACGTACACATCCTTGTTTTATTCCTCATAGGAATGTGGTTTTAGTACCCATATGCCAAATACCTTAGTCATTAAGTTGCAATTAACAAGTATCATCCTTCTCAAAATGTTATCCATGTGTCTTAACACTTACGACTTATTTGCACTTATGGATATGATCCAATGAGTGCTACCATCAAGGTCATACCTTATGTCTCACATGGAAGTCATTTAGGATGTAATGGTTTTATACCATAACTCAAAATCTGATTCCTCATATTCATCTGGATAGTTGAATCATCATTTGAACAACTCATCACATAGATAATTGAGGTGTATCTGTTAAGGATATACAAACTCACAACTCCTTGTGATTCTTAATGTCCTTTATTAGTGTGGGGTATTCTTTTATTAAGAAGAATTCAGTTATTTTGATAATCATTCTCTAACTCCTTAGAGTATGATTCCTTCTCGATTTATACATCCACATGCCTTAATCATGAGTTCACTATGATACACTATCATAATCACTCATAAGGATCTCAAACATTTGGTCAAAGTATTCCATTCATTGATCTCATCAAGAATTAACACTTTACCAAATTTATACTTCATCTATGACAATCTTGAACACTTCAAGATATTCATATTGGTATTTCTCTAAACACCATTTGAAGTATTAGCATTTATTCCAATAGGTATGTAAATACATCACATGTATTATACCTAATAGGATAATCACTCTCTCACTACCATTAGTGAAGATTGATTAATCATGTCCAAGATATTCATGTCTCTTACTGGTTCTCTAACCAAAAGAGTCTAGATTTATCCATCACATGGAAACTAGAAATGAATTTCTCATGATTGATGCTAATTTCATTGTTTGAGTTATCTATAACTTCTAGGTATCATTTTATCTTATGCATATCAAATACCACAAGATAAACAAGGCATTGCCATAAAGATCATATCTTTATAAATTGAAACATCTCTTTATTAATTGCCATCATTGTCATACAATATGCAAAAATAAAGTGTTTCTGTAAAGAAGTGAAAACACCTCCTTACTAAAAATTTGAACAATAAACCTCCAATCCAAACACACTCAAAAGGTATGTTGGAGTGGGTGTAAAATTTTCAAATCTTTATTAATGGTGATCAAAAGACCAAAGTATAGCAGCGGAAGAAAATATTTGACTATTCAATTATAAAACAAAGGGTTACAACTTAAACTTACATCACAAGGATCCATGTAGAGGGAAATCTAAACCACCTCAAGATTGTCTCCAAGCTTTATCATCTCAAGCTAAGTTTAGGTCAACACGTCTTGCCATCCATGTCTTCCACCTAGGGTTGGAAGCATACCCCAGCAAAAGAGAAACAAAAGGAAACATCAGCAAAGGCTGGTATGTGCATACTAAAAGAAAACTTTGAGCAACATAAGGAAATAGGGACATCAAAATATACAAGGCTTCCCATGCAAGAAATAAGTATCACCCAAACGGGTATCAAGAAAAGATCATAACAAAAGTGATACTTGCCATAACCAACAAATAATAAGAATGTGCTATCAATATAAACATCCACTACCATGGTGGGAAACAAAACACATATCATCATCAACCTGCATGCATGTGAGATAAGCATAACACTAGAATATTATAAAATACAATGATGGTCAAGAATCACACATCTTGAACCTGATGGGACATGGGCCAAGAATCACACATCCTGCCCTGGCATGGGGAATCACACATCCGCCATCCAAACATATATAACATGGGCCAGGAATCACACATCCTGCCCTGGCATGGGGAATCACACATCCACCATCCAAAATATTATAATGAGACAAAACCAATGCAATTATACTACTCTAGGGTTACTGAATCACATAGCATGTTAATGTAGAGGCAAGTGGAAAAGTATAGTCAGAATAAACAATGTTTCCATCACACAATGGACAACACAAACATAATACATCCACATCATAGTGGGCATATAATATCAAAAGTCCAACTTGCACCAAGGCAACAAGACAAGATTCCAAGAGAATATATGTGATCACAAGATCAATAACAAAATAAGATACTTCACATGAAGCATGATTTCAAAAGAAAAGAGCAATGTGTATAGGCTATTGTCCATAGGACCAAAAGTAAGACAAAAATAGGCTAATTGCTCAACAAGAATAATCGGAGATGCAAACATACATAAGAGACAAGGATTGCTCAATATAGAAATAATATGGGATGCAAGCATACACTGAGAGTTGGATTAGAAATTTCTCAATATAGAAATAATAGGAGATGCAATCATACCTCAACTTCAGAGTCAAACGATCCAGGGTCACATCTAGGTCCAAGCCTAAGCCTCCAAAGAACCTATTAAGCATATATATGGGATTAGGGTTAGATTTATATTGATTTCATAAACCCTAAAAACCACCTTTTTATTAATGTGTGAATTAGGTTATGAAGACTATTCCATATTTTAGGTTATGTTATTACGAGTCTAAAACATATTTTATTATATTTTTCTGACTTATAAATTATTAGTTATGAATTATTCAAGTTTTTATCTTATTTAATTAGATCCATAAAATCACATGTTTAAGACATCAGATTCATACGATAAAACCAATTCCATTAGAAAGCCCTTATTTTTCTGAATCCAACGACTATTTATTTATATTTTTCTGATCAGTAGATAATTAGATACTTATTTTTCATATTACACCAATAAGAAATCGAGAAAAATCCATGTCAACATATCGCTGCTGAGAAAACAGGTGGACCAAACAGATGCGTTCAAATCTTCCAGTCAAGGCCAGTTTGACCCGCGACAAGGCAAGGCAGGATCAAGGTGAAAAAAAGACAAAAATACCCCTAGAGGCGTGCGAACGCAACAAACTTGGTCGAGGGCACAAAGGGGGAAACAAGCTGGGTTATCTTCCTCGCGAGACCGCAGAGCTTCAGGACAACCGAATCGCAAAACCATGAATCCATAAAGCCGAAACAAGCAAGATGGTCAGCAACAGTGATGCTCATCATCTTCCTGACAGCTCGTCGAACACAATGACCCTTCTCAAAGATCAAGAGATGCTCAGAACACGCGTCAAGGTCTTCTACCATGGTTGCGGGAGAGACTGAACTCGAAAGGGGGAAAGGTGCATTGCGGAGCAAACTGAGAAATTGAGATGGGGTCTACCTTCGCGATGATTCATTAAACAATCTCGGCCCATCCTCAGGAGGTTGCGATGGTCGAAGATCTCGCCCCCAACACAGGCTCTCCGGCGTGGCGGTCAGAGTAGGGAAAGGAAGGTCGAGGTCAGATGACACCAAACCAAGGAGACCGACCACCTCCTGGGACCCTAACGGAGGTAAGGGAACTTGTCCCCAGCAGACCGAAGGTCAAGACAGCAGAGGAGAAGAAGAGGAGGAACTGAAATAGGGAAACGACAGATGGTGGGATGGTTAAGGTTCTGTAGAGGATGAAACCGCATATATATAGCTAGATCGGTGCGGAAACAGGCCAAGAAGAAAAAGGGAAAGAAACCGCGAGGAAAGACGGAACGAGGAGCGAGAAAAGCTTGCGAGAAATCTGATGTTACTGTTCACCGTGAGTCAGTCTCCTACCCAAGGTAGGAGACGATCTCGAAGCCATTTGATCATAACCCAAAGGCTGTGATTAAAGTGCGTATAAGTCAGATCCGCGTGACAACATATATTTCAGAAACCATTGCCCAAATGTGATTAGGATTTAGGTGACATTATATTTAATTTACCTTTTTCTCTTTCTTAAATTGAGGGCTCAAACATTATCCAAATTAAGTGGAATTTTGCACAGAGGCCAATAAAGGCATGTAGATTCCGATTATGTACTTAGTTTTGCCTTTTGGAAACTTTTAATGTGTTAAATAAATTAAATCATATTTTCTCTTTCCTTCTTCATTTATGGCTTTAGGATTATCCAAATTTTATGAAACTTGACACATAAGTCATAATTAATATGTTGAACACGAATTTGCCATCAATTTTACATATTGGAGTTATTTGAGTATTTAATTAATATTTTGAAGGTTCTTCATACTTTCTCTCTCCTGATTTCACCTTTTAAGCAAACTTTCTCCAAATTGGATGAAAATTCACCCAAAGGCTATATCTATTATGTAGATCACGAATATAAGGTTTTTTTTCCTCTTTTGGAGTCAATTATTATATTTATTAATTAATTACACCTTTTAGGCAATTTCTCTCTCTTAACTTACCATATTATTTTGAGGTTGTCCAAATTAAATGAAAATTGACATGTAAGCTTATTTTGATGTGTAGATTACGAATTTGAAGTCTATTATTTATTTTGAGGCTTTATTACATAGATTACATCATATGGCCCATTAGAGGCCCATTAACCATATTATGCATCCAATTAAGTTATTTATCATCTTATTATCACCAATTGAATTATGTGACATATTATTTACATTATTCATGCATTAGATTATTTGGATCATCCTAACCTCATCTTTGTTTGATCAAACCCAAAAGGTCAAAGTTCTAGGGTAGGGTTCAAGATTCGGTATGTTACAGCACTCCACCCCTTAAAAAGGATTTCGTCCTCGAAATCTAAAGATCCAAACATCAACTATCAACTATTCTCCACCCCTTAAAGGGTTCAACTTAACAAGTCAAACTAAACAACTTTTTAGAGCTACCCGCATCTCTTAGTTGTGAAAGTTCTAGATACTTTTATTATTCATGTATCCAACTATAGTCACCATCTAGGGTTGAGATTTTAGGTCCTTGTGTCTCTAACCTATCAACCCTACATGATCATCCAAAAGTCATAGGGTAGGTCAACTACACCATTATATAAACTCCTAGGTACAAAACTAGGGTTATATTCTATTCAAACTAGAGTCCTCTTCATTGTGACTTAGTTCAAGAAAACATCGATAAAATCCAAAGAAAAATTTGTACATATAGTAGTATAATGAAAATATTTTTTTTTTGCGATAAGAAACATTGGAGAAAACACATATGATACCAAAATCAATGTGATAAACCAAGTCACAATATTTCCATATTTAGATCTCCTAACATATTGTCATCCTCAAACCAAACCTTATTGCACAAAAGATCATCATTTGATCAAATCTAAGGTCAACATCTCACTTAGAGATATCTAGAAAAGTCAAGGGTTCTAATGGGAGACAAAATTGAAATAGTCGATTCTGACTACCATGGGCTCTGATACCATGTTGTAAAGAAGTGAAAACACCTCCTTACTAAAAATTTGAACAATAAACCTCCAGTCCAAACACACTCAAAAGGTATGTTGGAGTGGGTGTAAAATTTTCAAATCTTTATTAATGGTGATCAAAAGACCAAAGTATAGCAGCGGAAGAAAATATTTGACTATTCAATTATAAAACAAAGGGTTACAACTTAAACTTACATCACATGGATCCATGTAGAGGGAAATCTAAACCACCTCAAGATTGTCTCCAAGCTTTATCATCTCAAGCTAAGTTTAGGTCAACACGTCTTGCCATCCATGTCTTCCACCTAGGGTTGGAAGCATACCCCAGCAAAAGAGAAACAAAAGGAAACATCAGCAAAGGCTGGTATGTGCATACTAAAAGAAAACTTTGAGCAACATAAGGAAATAGGGACATCAAAATATACAAGGCTTCCCATGCAAGAAATAAGTATCACCCAAATGGGTATCAAGAAAAGATCATAACAAAAGTGATACTTGCCATAACCAACAAATAATAAGAATGTGCTATCAATATAAACATCCACTACCATGGTGGGAAACAAAACACATATCATCATCAACATGCATGCATGTGAGATAAGCATAACACTAGAATATTATAAAATACAATGATGGTCAAGAATCACACATCTTGAACCTGATGGGACATGGGCCAAGAATCACACATCCTGCCCTGGCATGGGGAATCACACATACGCCATCCAAACATATATAACATGGGCCAGGAATCACACATCCTGCCCTGGCATGGGGAATCACACATCCACCATGTAAAATATTATAATGAGACAAAACCAATGCAATTATACTACTCTAGGGTTACTGAATCACATAGCATGTTAATGTAGAGGCAAGTGGAAAAGTATAGTCAGAATAAACAATGTTTCAATCACACAATGGACAACACAAACATAATACATCCACATCATAGTGGGCATATAATATCAAAAGTCCAACTTGCACCAAGGCAAAAAGACAAGATTCCAAGAGAATATATGTGATCACAAGATCAATAACAAAATAAGATACTTCACATGAAGCATGATTTCAAAAGAAAAGAGCAATGTGTATAGGCTATTGTCCATAGGACCAAAAGTAAGACAAAAATAGGCTAATTGCTCAACAAGAATAATCAGAGATGTAAACATACATAAGAGACAAGGATTGCTCAATATAGAAATAATATGGGATGCAAGCATACACTGAGAGTTGGATTAGAAATTGCTCAATATAGAAATAATAGGAGATGCAATCATACCTCAACTTCAGAGTCAAACGATCCAGGGTCACATCTAGGTCCAAGCCTAAGCCTCCAAAGAACCTATTAAGCATATATATGGGATTAGGGTTAGATTTATATTGATTTCATAAACCCTAAAAACCACCTTTTTATTAATGTGTGAATTAGGTTATGAAGACTATTCCATATTTTAGGTTATGTTATTACGAGTCTAAAACATATTTTATTATATTTTTCTGACTTATAAATTATTAGTTATGAATTATTCAAGTTTTTATCTTATTTAATTAGATCCATAAAATCACATGTTTAAGACATCAGATTCATACGATAAAACCAATTCCATTAGAAAGCCCTTATTTTTTTGAATCCAACGGCTATTTATTTATATTTTTCTGATCAGTAGATAATTAGATACTTATTTTTCATATTACACCAATAAGAAATCGAGAAAAATCCATGTCAACACATCGCTGCTGAGAAAACAGGTGGACCAAACAGATGCGTTCAAATCTTCCAGTCAAGGCCAGTTTGACCCGCGACAAGGCAAGGCAGGATCAGGGTGAAAAAAGACAAAAATACCCCTAGAGGCATGCGGACGCAACAAACTTGGTCGAGGGCACAAAGGGGGAAACAAGCTGGGTTATCTTCCTCGCGAGACCGCAGAGCTTCAGGACAACCGAATCGCAAAACCATGAATCCATAAAGCCGAAACAAGCAAGATGGTCAGCAACAGTGATGCTCATCATCTTCCTGACAGCTCGTCGAACACAATGACCCTTCTCAAAGATTAAGAGATGCTCAGAACACGCGTCAAGGTCTTCTACCATGGTTGCGGGAGAGACTGAACTCGAAAGGGGGAAAGGTGCATTGCGGAGCAAACTGAGAAATTGAGACGGGGTCTACCTTCGCGATGATTCATTAAACAATCTCGGCCCATCCTCAGGAGGTTGCGATGGTCGAAGATCTCACCCCCAACACAGGCTCTCCGGCGTGGCGGTCAGAGTAGGGAAAGGAAGGTCGAGGTCAGATGACACCAAACCAAGGAGACTGACCACCTCCTGGGACCCTAACGGAGGTAAGGGAGCTTGTCCCCAGCAGACCGAAGGTCAAGACAGTAGAGGAGAAGAAGAGGAGGAACTGAAATAGGGAAACGAAAGATGGTGGGATGGTTAAGGTTCTGTAGAGGATGAAACCGCATATATATAGCTAGATCGGTGCGGAAACAGGCCAAGAAGAAAAAGGGAAAGAAACCGCGAGGAAAGACGGAACGAGGAGCTAGAAAAGCTTGCGAGAAATCTGATGTTACTGTTCACCGTGAGTCAGTCTCCTACCCAAGGTAGGAGACGATCTCGAAGCCATTTGATCAGAACCCAAAGGCTGCGATTAAAGTGCGTATAAGTCAGATCCGCGTGACAACATATATTTCAGAAACCATTGCCCAAATGTGATTAGGATTTAGGTGACATTATATTTAATTTACCTTTTTCTCTTTCTTAAATTGAGGGCTCAAACATTATCCAAATTAAGTGGAATTTTACACAGAGGCCAATAAAGGCATGTAGATTCCGATTATGTACTTAGTTTTGCCTTTTGGAAACTTTTAATGTGTTAAATAAATTAAATCATATTTTCTCTTTCCTTCTTCATTTATGGCTTTAGGATTATTCAAATTTTATGAAACTTGACACATAAGTCATAATTAATATGTTGAACACAAATTTGCCATAAATTTTACATATTGGAGTTATTTGAGTATTTAATTGATATTTTGAAGGTTCTTCATACTTTCTCTCTCCTGATTTCACCTTTTAAGCAAACTTTCTCCAAATTGGATGAAAATTCACCCAAAGGCTATATCTATTATGTAGATCAGGAATATAAGGTTATTTTCCTCTTTTGGAGTCAATTATTATATTTATTAATTAATTATACCTTTTAGGCAATTTCTCTCTCTTAACTTACCATATTATTTTGAGGTTGTCCAAATTAAATGAAAATTGACATGTAAGCTTATTTTGATGTGTAGATTACGAATTTGAAGTCTATTATTTATTTTGAGGCTTTATTACATAGATTACATCATATGGCCCATTAGAGGCCCATTAACCATATTATGCATCCAATTAAGTTATTTATCATCTTATTATCACCAATTGAATTATGTGACATATTATTTACATTATTCATGCATTAGATTATTAGGATCATCCTAACCTCAACTTTGTTTGATCAAACCCAAAAGGTCAAAGTTCTAGGGTAGGGTTCAAGATTCGGTATGTTACAGTTTCTATCTATTGGCAAATATGAAATAGCAGTTCATAACTGTATTACATGCCTTGTAGGCTGAAAATAAACAAAGTACTCCTATCTATAGCGGCAACACTTGCCCCAATTATGAGTGTTTTACACTTTATATCTTGGTATCATATACCTCAAAAAGTGTTACAAGTTTATTTACATGACACCTTCAAGTAGAGGCTTCAGTCGCCTCCTTCTTTTGTTCTTCTAGGTAAAGAGGACAATTCCTTTTCTAATGTCCTGGCTTTTGGCAATGGTGGCAATTTTCTTTCTTGGTCACACCTCCCTTGGCCTTGAGAGATGAAGACATCTTGGGCTCCTGGCTAGCATCAGAACCTTTCTTAGCTTTGCCCTTGCCCTTGCGCTTGGACTTGCCTTTCTTGCCCGTGATCACCATCACAGACTTAGGCTTGTCCTTCTTCATCTGTAACTCGGTTGTCCTCAACATGCCCAACAACTCTGATAGTGGCCTATCAAAGTTGTTCATGTCGTAGTTCATCACAAACTGACTGTAAGATTCTGGCAACGATTGCAGTATCACGTCAGTAGCCAACTCTTGGCTCAGTGGAAATCCCAGTCTCTGTAGGTTCTCCACATACCCAATCATCTTGAGTGTGTGAGGACCAACTGGATCTCCTTCTATCATGACGCACTTGAACAACGCCCTAGAAACATTGTATCTCTCTTGCCGTGCCTGATCTTCATACATGTTCCTGAGATGCTGAATCATCTCAATGACACCCATGTTCTCATGCTGTCTCTGCAACTCATGGTTCATTGAACATAGAATCAAGCACTTTGCATCAATGGCATCATCAAAATGCTTCTTGTAAGCATCTCTTTCTGCCTTTGGTGCATTAGGAGCGGGTTCCTCTGGAATTGGAGTATCCAGGACATAGAGCTTACGCTCTTGAGTGAGAACAATTCTCAATGTCCGATACTAGTCGTGGAAGTT
Source organism: Alisma plantago-aquatica (assembly GCA_963693085.1). Taxonomy (NCBI): domain Eukaryota; kingdom Viridiplantae; phylum Streptophyta; class Magnoliopsida; order Alismatales; family Alismataceae; genus Alisma; species Alisma plantago-aquatica. The sequence continues at coordinate 110,598,534 of OY856411.1, forward strand.
TGTCCCATTTAGCTTGTCCTTGTTAAGGACCGATCACAAAGAAAAGTTGTTGTTGTTTCTTTCCATTTGTACTACAAAAAGGAAAATATGCAATTTTAGTCCAAAACTCATTTTTGACTTATTTGATTGATTGAAAGTTTGACAATATAATTAGGCCTTTAATTAATTATCGCTCCCACTATTTTAGTTCAAATTGATAGCCCTCACCATCAATTTGGAAGATTGCAGCATACAACCTTCTAGTGGGCAAGATCCTGAAATCCTCTAAGTCATGAGTCAGCTTTGGCTGATCGCCCACAACTTAGATGTCTCAGGTAGGCAACTCTTGCCAATTGCATCATATGAAACTCTTGATAAGATGTCATATGCAACTCCTTGCCATGATCATCTCTATGCCTCAAGGTGCTAGATCCTATCTAGGTCACCTTGTTAAGTCCGACCCAAAGCAAACACGATGAATATGCACCCTGCTTTGGCAGACCCACACATTCATCCTTCACGCTTCCACGAGATAGACAGTGCACCACGCTTGGGCGTGCCCACACTTGGTCGATCAAGCGTTTCACGTGTGTCGCATTTGGAAGGCATCTAAAACTTAATATTTAATGAGGGATTTGATTTTTATATACATATACATATCCAATCACCACAATACATAGTACGTATCATATACATGCTATATCCCACAGAAAACATGCACAAAACGATAAAAGCGATGATTATGGCCATCCTAATGTGATTCCTCGAGCCAAGAGGAATCACAGTCATCTAGGTCTACATCACATGCAACCTGTACAAGATGAACTCTATGCTTTGCCTTTGGAGTACATCAACTCATCATATGATTGACTGCTCGTCTGGCCCAGTTGTCTGGGTGCCACCAGCCGATCGGTTGGCTCCTCCAACCGATCGGTTCGCCTGGTCGTCGTGCATCTCGTCATGCCCGCCACCCGCTCGTCTCGCTCCTCGAACCGGTCATCAACCGATCGGTTCACTCCTTGAACCGACAGTATGGAACGTCAACCGATCGGTTCACTCCTTGAACCGATCGTTTCAGCTGTCGTCAGATGTCCGCCGGTCTTTGACATAACAAGAAATAAAATCTATTCTAATTATTACATTGCTTTAAAAAGGGAGACCCCGAGTTACATTCGGGGGGAGCAAAGGTAGGAAAGAATCTCGAATTATTTCGAGTTACATCAGGAATAAGAGAGGGAAGATCGGTGCGCAGACCGAGATGCAAGAAACCACAAACAACCACACACAAATAGGGATTTATAGGCCATAATCACGCTACACACATCCACAACAAAACTCGTTTAAGGGCGACGCGTATCGAGTGCATTAATAATACATATCATATATGTAATTTGAGATTTGTGGATTTAGGATTGGACATGCATAAAGCCGATATTATTCGCATCGTATGCAATAAATAAAGGTGACAAATCAAAACCGATCATATCAATATTCCTAAAATATAGAGCAGTTGACGTGGCTCTGATACCACTGTTGGGTTTCAGGGGAGACAGAGAAGGCAACGAAAACAAAAATTTTCTCCCCCAACCCATACCGAGGAAACGCGTCAACGTCTATATATTAGGAAAGGATGGTTTGTGGAATCATACCTTGTACCAAGGCTTGCTCGGCGACAATACCTCGTGCAATGCGTGGTCTTCAACTCCGGTCTTGGACGGCATCTGTGCAGCTCGTGGTCGCACCGGGACTGACGACTCCTCCTCCTACCAGACTGTCGGATGACAGTTGTCCTCCTGAGCAGCAGTTTCCTCCCGCCTCTGTAGTAGTCCACACGGACCACCTGGAACTCCACACTCCTTGTCCCACAAGGAAGTGGAAGGAGTCACACCCTCCTATTGATGTACTAGTCGCCAACACACTCTCCTGCCTCCAGTTACAACTGCAGTTGTCCTTTCCTTGCTGCACCTCCCTTTGCGGGAAGCACTTGCTCGGGCTCTCTCTCGGTTACCAAAACCAGAGAGAATGACAACTTGTAGATCAACTGGTTGCACTGAGTTGTTGTCTGAGAAGCTCCCACTACCCCTATATATAGGAGGGTCATGGGATAAGGTTCTCTATCTCGGGCAATACAGGACTAAACGCAGGAGTAGAAGCGTTCGAGATTTTCCACAAAAGCAACCAACTCGCAACCTGAACCGATCGGTTCATAAGTGAACCGGTCAGTTGGGACCTTGAGCCGATCGGCTGGGACCTGAGCCGATCGTTTGGGACACCCAACCGATCAGTTGGTGCCCTGAACCGATCAGTTCACGGTCCTGATCCAACTCAAAATGACTTTCCTTGTTTCGTTCCTAATTGGTATCGAATACCAATTTATTTCCCAATCAAATTGGGCAATTGAAACGAAAGGAAAATTCTTACCGACCTGACTTTCCCAAGTTGCTCGGTTGCACCAGTTGAACCGATCGGTTCAACACTTGAACCGCTCATTTCACCCTGGGCTCAAGCCGATCGGCTCAACACTTGAGTCGACCGATTCAGCGACCTCAGTCGACCAGTTCAACACTTGAGTCGATCGGTTGGGAGTGCAGGTTGTGCAGAATCAGTCAATTGCGATTTCAATCAATCCGATACTCCAATCAATGCGTCCAACACCTTGAACAATATGATATCGAGCTATCGATTAATTGAGTGTTTAATTGAACTACTAAACTCCTTTAGTAATCAATCTAAACATTGCTTGTGGACAAAACTCCTCTTCCAGGTTAAATCCTATGTGTGTGACCCTACAAGTCCATTTCACGTTGGCAGTGAAAGTCCATAACACTTATGACTTCACAAGCAAAGAGCGGTGCCTAGTCACACATCATTGCTACCCAAGTGAAAGTAGAAAGTTGGAGAACAACTTTCATCCTACAATCCATGAATGGTGTTACAGTGAATGTATAATTCCTTTGTCACTGATATCCCGAATGAACTCAAGGCATGGAACAGTCATCCTGTCAACGTTCATTCACTTTCTTGATCTCAGAGTAGATTGAAGGAGATATGTATGACATCAATATCACATACTGATTCACACATGCGTGCGCACGCCTATCTCAATCCTACTCATCAAGTGGCCTTGGATATCAAACTCCCTCAGGATGGACAAATCCTATATCTATCACTCACCCCTCAAAAGCCCCATGTGTCAAAGCCACCCAATCATCACCTTTATAACAACCCATGTTTCAGGACTGTGTTTGATGATGTCAAAGTGTGCCCAGCGACATGTGTTGAGTGTAGTGATTTCAGGTCAAAGAATCACACTCACCACCATCACTGTGAGTACTGACTTTGACTACCATCTTATGGTTCCATGTGTCAAACTCACGGTGGGTCTGTCCGGTACACTTGTTCTCTAACAAGTACCTATGTGTTTGGTTTGATATCTCTATATCATGACTAATGAGATTCTGTCATCAACCAACACCACAATCTAGTCTTTTGTGTCATTGCTGTCTATCTACCTTTCACAATGACATCCGACTAGGGACATAACAAGAATGTACAAACTCTTAGCATCTGTATGATCTCATCGTTCAGGTCCTGAACCTGAAGGCATACGTCATTGAGTACTGTCATTCTTTAGACATTCATCTGTTCTATCACTATCTCATATGACTGAACCAGAAAGAATTGGAAGCTTGTCTTTGATGTTTATCAAATCAATCTTAATGTATCACACCAATCATCCCATGATTGGCTCTCAGGGCATACATACCAACACCAACTTCAGAAAGGCTAACGTCTGTAACATCGATAGAACTGCGCTCCTCTATAGGTATTTTCTTTTACTAAAGACAGTCAATTGATAAACATCTTTTCATCTCCTAGTCGTGTGAGTGTGCGCCACAAACAGGTTACAATTAATGACTCGCTAGACCACCACAGTGACAACCTTGACACGATCTACTTTTGTAACCTTAGATATGAGGCAGCCGATGATCATCCTGATAGGTCGGAGGACATATTCAATCCAAATTAGACAGAAGAAATAGATCTTATGGTTGCCAAAGAAGCCTAGATTGATATTAAGCCACACCGTCGGAATGCAACAGTTGCGCAGTAGGTGGAGTTCGGCAATGACGTCTGCAGAAACCCTACGGAAAAACATATGGAAAACAGATAAACAGTGACGGATTAAACATTGGTAATCATTCAATGAATGTCGTTATTTTTGTATAAACAAAATAGCAGATTTGTACAGATAGCAGACAAAGCACGGATGGATGACAGAGAACTCCAATTCCCCACGATTCCGGAACACAGACACCGTGTCGCTGGCTATACTCTTCATTGACTAATGGAATCAAATACATTATTCTACAACTACCTTTTCTAGGGCTTTGCAGAAGCAAACCACCGGATTAGCCGAGAGCTACTTCTGTTTATCGTCAGAAACAGCGCTGTCACACAAAGATGGTAATATCCCAACGTGCATGCAACTTCTATATCTGGTGAGGGGGCATGCAGGATCGGATTTAGGAGCAGCTGGCTCCGCGTTCCTTAAGCAAGGGCGACAGCCTCACGGCCAGTCGGTATGTGGTAAATAGCGTCACGCACCTTTGTAGCACCGATGGTGGCTTATCCAATAGCGGCAGGCTCCATAGGTTTCTTGAACTGGAAGATCGGGGACGCAGATTGAGCAATGAGCCACCAAGACTGGTCCTTTCTTTTCTAGGAACTTGAACTTTCACAGCGGTAAGATATATTATGGGATCTTTCATGAGTAAAGAAGGGAGACTTGGGGACTATATAAGATGGAAATGTACATCAGATGGGGTTTAGGGATTACAAAGGCATGCAAAAGATGGGGCCCGGAGGAAAGAAACGTAGACAAAGTGGGGTTTGCAAGGACGGAAACGAGTTATATGGGCATGGTGCTTAGTAGAGTAGAATAGTAGATTAGAATTTGGAAAATTATGAGCGTGACAACAATGACGGTGGAACATTTATGGCAACAAGAATTCCTTCCAACCAGAGTCTGAAGGAGGAATCTCGTCCAACAAATGTGTGTAGTTCGTAGTCACTGTGATATTGCTACCCAATCATCATTCGTAAAGAAGAAGATCCTTGAACTCATGTAAAGAATAAGAACCTCAATCTCACTATCTCATGATTCATAGTGCATCTAATTTTTCTTCCCATAGATGGATAATGTATCTTATCCTTTTCTATTATATGTACCTTACTTTATGTTACTTAGTCTCAACATAGTTCTAGATTCTATCACTAGTACAGATACCACCTATATCGTCGGTTAAAATAGCCCTTTGACCACGATTTTGTACTAACATCTAAGAGGGCAACACTATAGATAAACACCTACGACATCGGTTTTATGGGGACACGCAAACCGGTGACTCATATATAGCCTTGATTATTATGACTAAAGAAACCAACATTGTAATATTCCAAGATTTGAGACCTTGGATGAAATGATCTTAAAAGGAATGATTGAACTATCATATCACCAATGTGCACCTCCTTTTCAAAGAACTCATTACTAAAGAACTCTGTGGTTAAACATGCTCGACCCATAGTAGTACTAGGATGGTGACCAGTCGGCAAGTTTGTCCTGGCCTGCACTTGAGGAGGACAAAACACGTAGTTAAGGCTAGTGATAGTTTGTGGGGGCAGTCATCATTCTTGAAACTCTACTAGAGCCTTAGGAAGTGAGCCCAGACTTTACAAACATAGTTAAGCATTTGTGTCGTCGGTTTTGATGCAACACAGTTAAGCATTTGTGTCGTCAGTTTCAATGCAAAAATTGACACTGTGCTGCCATATCAGGTCACATTTTTAACTGATAAAAGTTTATGTGGTGTCATTTTATAAACAAACTGACATTGAGTACATTTGTGTTGTCGGTTTATATGTCCCAACGGAGGATACATGTGCATTATGTTATCAGTGTGATAGTGTGATACGTAAATTGCCGCCACAAGTCCGCCAGTAGCACGGCCCTGTTGTCTAGCATGGCCATTTTGGAATAGCCCAATAATGTCAATTTTAGTATATTAACCGACGACTAATACCTATAATGTCAGTTTTTTTATAACAACCGACGATACATATATGTTTTTTTTTTAAATAGAAGGTCTACAGACATATTGTTTGGTTGTTCAGCAGGATGTAAAACATGCAATTCATTAGAAATGCATGTTCCATCATGTGTTCGTCCTAACAACATGCCAACAAACTTGCAAAAGATGCAATAACAAATACACAATCCACCCACATACAAGATTCATTCTCCAATTCCATTCTCATGGCATGTATAAATATAATTCTCATTGTATTCATTCACTTTCACATTCATTCACACACATGTATATATACATCATACAACTATGCACCAATTTCATTCTCATGCACACATGTATATATCCATCATTCACATATGCACCAATAATTCACTCGAATCAAATTTAGAATTGCAAGAAGTCATAAGCACCACATGTACATAGAAATAATGACATCATAGTACAAAAAACTCATATTTTATCCCAATCAAATTCACAGTTTACTTTCTTTACGAATGTGTGTGCCCGTGGTTCTCGTATCTCATCTAGATCTTCTTTCATAGAGGGTTTTATCATGTCAAATAACTACAATGAGAATGACATAATTATAGAGTTTTATTTGATATTTTTATATTATCCAATGACTATTTATTTATGATAATAAAGACTGTATATAGATTACATTTTGTATAAAGTGGATGTCTAGCGCCCCTGTCTGACAATCAAGTTCATATATGACGTGGCATTTTATCGCACTAACAAACTCACTCGGGGTCGAAATCCCTTAGCTTTTACCAAAACCAATGTGCAATAATACCACCCGCAAGCGGACGAATCTTATCGCAGTATAGTTAAGGATCGAACCCAAATGACAACATTTTTAAGAATCTTGTCAGTCGAATCTAGCTCAAGCAAGACTAATATTTAAAACGATTAGTTGATTTGAGTTTGATTAAACTAATTGCAAGAAAGTAAAAACTGAATTAAAGTTGGATTTAGATCAATGTTATGGAATCACTGGGATGGTCTCGGGTTTCACTACCACTACACATGTAAACACATCTAAACATCAAACATCTAGGCAAGATATAACTATCCAAATAGAGCTGCTGCAAAACCCTCCATACGAGTGTTAGGTTCGCGTAAGCATCACCTTAAGCATCAGATGTCTCGTCACCATCCAGATCACATACTTACGGCTCCGAAGATATAGAAATCCAAACAAAGGTTGTGGGCCCCCTATACAGGCGTTAGGCACACAGAAGCGTCACCGAAGGCTAGATGGCTCGTCTCCTCACATATCATACACTTACGACCTCGAGGAATCCTATCAGAAGTTCTCGTCAAGGAGTCAACTGTGCTAATAGATAAGTAAGTAGGCGATCAATCTACAAGCAATCATCGACGATTAACAAAGAAGATACAAAATCCAACTAAGGCCGTGAACCCCCTATACAGGCGTTAGGTGCACAGAAGTGTAACCGTAGGCTAGATGGCTCATCCCCTCACGGATCATACACTTATAGCCTCAAGGAATCCCATTCTATTTCTAGTTTGGAAGTCAACTTGTTAAACGACATTCTATCCTACATATCAAAGTTCTCGCAACATAGGAAGAACAAAGATGTTATCAAGCAAGTAACCAAACTGTGAACATTAACAATTAACAATGAAATGAAAAGTTATATACATTGTCATGGAATGCTTAACAGAAGAACATGCTTGCATGGGCAAAGGGGCTAGTCCCCGCACCCCAGCGAAAAGGAACTACTCACTCATGATGCGAGAAACAAGAAGAATAAGAAAGAGAGAGGATTCCGCCATGAGCATGATGCAGAAGGTAGTCACAGCTCGGTGGAGATGATGCGATCTTCTACGTCATGTCGGAGCAGATCTGGATGAATGAGGGATGTCGAGACAGGTCGGGCAGTCTTTCTCACTCTTCCTTCCTTCTCTCCTCGGTCTCCTTGAATTGCAGCAGGAATGGCAGGTGAAGTGGCAGTGCAGGATCAGACCAGCATTTTGGGCAGCCTGGCGGCGTCCCCGATCCCCTGCCTAAATGAGGACCCTTGAGGTTTATAGGCTCGGGGATGGTCCTCACATTTTTCGTGTGAGTTTTCCACACGATTTGGTCCAAACGGTTTGGTCACTTTTGCCCAAACAGTTTGGAGACCGTTTGGATGACCAACGGTTTGGGGACCGTTTGGATGGCCAAACAGTCTTTGTGTTTCTACTCCATCAGGCTGCTCTCATCGGTCTTGAAATTTAGTGACCATACGGTCTACTTCGTGGGTAGCAAACAGTTTGCTGCAACCGGTCTCGGAGACGTCCAAACGGTCTTGGATGGTGGCTGGCCAATCGGTTTGGAGACCGTTTGGTTGGCCAAACAGTCTGCGTTCTTCGGTCGTTCAATCAGCCATTGCTCATCGTTCAAACGGTCTCTCGATCCTATTGGTCTCAAGGACCGGTCAAAGCCAAACAGTTTGGAGATTGTTTGGACCGCCAAACGATCTGGAGAGCCCACAATGCCCAAATGGTTTGGAGACCATTTTAGTGACCAAACGGTCTTAGTTGAGGCTCCGTTCAGTTTGGAAATCGATTGAATAGCTCAAATGGTCTTGGGTACTCGATCAAACGGTCTTCGTTGGCAAATCATCAAATGGTCCTGCAAGCAGCTCCATTCGGTCTTGATATGTTGAGCAACAAATGGTCTATAAACTGATTGCTATCAAATGGTCCTGCATTGCTAACGGTCTTGGTAGCTTAATGCCTTCATACGGTCTCGCAGCTTCATTCAGTCTTCACACAAGTGACCAAACGATCTTCGGCGATGGCCCAAATGGTCTTGCTGCTTACATGATCAGGGAGTCCAAAAAGTCTTCTCTTCGATCATCCAAATGGTCTCTGTGACCCCCAGCGATCAAACGATCTTTGCGGTAAATGTTGGCCAAATGGTCTTCCAAGACCGAATGGATGAAACCGAATGATGAAACCGAATGGATGAAACCCAAGATGAGAAAGATGGGTTCCACACAAAGAGGTTTGATTTGGATGATGGCTGATTTAGATGGTCGAACTTCCTCATGGCCTACATAAAATTGATATAAACTCAGTTAATACTTTGATAATTGAATCAATTAAGTAATTTTTCACATTTTGATATTTAGTAACTGAAATTGAGTGCATTGAGTCGACTTTGACTCAATAAGGTAATAGAATTCCATGATGAATATGCATTCATCAATATACTGCATCATGTAGTATCTTCATGTCCAACGATTGTCATGTACAATGCACTATAAATTTACCACCATATAAATTGTTAATAAATAAAAGTAAACATAATAGGCTTAAATATGCATTGGAATCAGAAAAACAACCTCAATATTCTTACAACTTAATGCTTTTTTTTTCTTATCCACCTTTCCTCTAACCTTTTTGAATTCTTTTATACACCTATAAGTTAATGTAGCACATTGAATGGCATTAGTAAATAGTCATTTAATTAGATTTTAGTATATGTCATTGGATATAAAAATTTACTCGCATGAATAATGCCTTTTACATTTTGTGTCCCCCACCGTCTACTCGGTCACCCTTAGGATCTATAATATGTAGCTAGCATCTTTGGGCCAATTACCAACAACACCCAATGATTATTCCTAAGTCAAAAGAAGGCAAAAAAAAAAGAAAGCTCAAATTCCATAATGAAATGTAATTTTTATGTAAAAATTGTAAGCGAAGTAACTCAGACTTACTCAAAATTGAAATGAGCTATAATCACACTTTTTTCGCATTAACAAAATATTTAAATACGATATAGAAATATTAGGTAACATATATAGGCTCTTTATGTATACAGCTAATCAATGATGAAATTAGAAATGCCACATGGTGTAGTACTAACTTTGTACAAACGTTATGTAAGTAGCTGCAAAAGGTATATTATGTATGCATTAATATATAAGAAAACAGATCAACATATATAAAATGAGGTATATAGTCATAAGATCTCACAATATCTAAAGTTCGATCATAAATGTATTCAACCAAGTATAAGTAAACATATCCACAACATCTTACAAAATTATACTAGTATCATGAGCTTGACCTCTATTGTCCTCCTTAGTATAGACTATCATAGGCGATCCTTTTTTAAAGTCACCTAGCCATACTGCCAACCCCCTACAATTAGGACCTAACGAGTCGAATAGGTCTTTTGCAAGCCAGGTAATTGAATATTTTAAGGAGTAAGTGGAGGACGAGTTGTAGGGGGTTTCTTAGGTATTGTATCCTATATATATATATATATATATATATATATATATATATATATATATATATATATATATATATATATGAGTATATATTGAATGCCCGTGCGGGTAGCCAAGTTAATTACCCGTGCATTGAGATGTGGTGGCATGATTTGTAATTAAATCAAACTCCATTACAGTTGCATGGTAGCAGTGGCATCTATTATAATTATGCATATTTCATTTACGTATGCATGGAGTAGCGGTGGCACATATTGTAATTAAGTGAAAATTAGTTACGAATTGCATGGAAAATGGTGATATTATTGTTTAATTCAAACTTTGTTACTAGTGCATGCGTATGATGTCACTATTTGTAGCTAGACGATGATTAATTATGAGTGCATGCACTAGTCGGAAAGATAGTTGTAGACATTGAGGCATACATGTTAGGTGAATAAAAAAGTTATTGAGGATGAGAACTTTAAACAATGTTCACTCTAAACACATATTCACTATTGGGTCATAATTAGGAGATGTTCCACGTAGTTGTTATGTACATAATATGGATACAATATTTGATACAGTCAGGTTGGATTACAAAACGTGAACCTTAGTTACATTTTTTCATTCTCACTATTTTTTTATTCGCATTACATTATATTCCTCCTTATTACAATTTACTTTGTACGAAAGTTTATTCTCTTAGATAGAAAATTTGATAGATTGAGAATGTAATATTAATTATTATCCTTAATTATAACTTCCTCATTTTCATTATGGACTCTCAGTTCTCATTACAAAACATTCTTTCTTAGTATAACTTCTATGTATTAGGTTCATTCTCTCAGATAATAATATTCCATACACCCAGGTTTAAATAAAGAATGTCATCATTGGCTACAACTTTTACATTCTCATTACGAGTTCTCTATTCTCATTACAAAGTGTTCCTTATTATTACAACTTTTGAGGTATCGAGATTCATTCTCTTGGATAGTATAATTGGATACATCCATATTGTATTGCAAAATGTCATTCTTGGCTACATTTGTTTCCTTTTCATTATGTATAGATTACAAATCTTTCTTTCTTATTACATAATGACATCATTCTTTACTTTCGGTTATAAGTTACTATACGTTGCCAAAATGCCACTTGTTTACTTGTTGCTATTCTTTATACTTTTTTTCAACACCTTGTGGGTCATCTTTTATATCATCAAACATATACATTAGTTACAATTTTCTCTTCCTCATCATAATTTTTCTTTGCTCAAGTCTTTTTATAAAATGTTAAACATGGTTGTATTTTAATTTACAAAACAATATTGTAATACAATTTTGACCATCACCTTATAATTAGTTTATTTGTGTTATAAAATCTATGTGATGATTACAATTTGGTCTTTCCTGTTATTAACTTTGTTTGCATGTTATAGTATGTCAACTCTCCTTACATAGTATTTTTTGAATGCATGCACGTATAGTTACATTTGCAAAAATTATCACAGTTTCCTTTGTGTTGTAGATTTTAGTATGTCTTATATACAATACATTACTATAAGAGTTTTTTTATTTTATATTATAATGGTGTAATATATTTTTCTAGCAATTACATTTTGGTTTCTTGTATTACAAAATGTCTGTATTAGTTACAATGTGCTCTTGCATATTACATTTTTATTCTTTGGCCGTTACAGTTGTTCCTTGCTAGTTACAGTTGCTCATTGCTATTTATTTTGTTTCGATTTATCTATTCTAATTATATGATATTTATTTTTATTATAACTTGTTTATTTTGTAGGCATTTTCTTTTTTGGGCATCTATATTTATGCACATATGATGGAAAATACAACTATGGTGTGAAACTCTTTTGTATGGAATAACATTTTGTGGAATTTGTAAAGTATATAAGGATAGATTTTATATTGTAATGAGAACATAGAACCTATAATGATAAGGAGAAATTTGTAACTCGAGATGACATCCCATAATAAAATCTGGATTATTATTTTATTTCCCAGTTGTTTATTTGTCTCCACAAAAGGATGCCACTACAATGGTTTTAGACTCATTATGTTAGGTATAAGTATAATTCAAGATTAGTATGCAATTAGCATTGAATTAGTTGGTACCTACTATTTTACTCTTAAATCAGACTTGCATCGCTACTCCATGCACGTATAATTATTTACGACATAATTACTAACAGTTCCATCTCTACTATTTGTCAAATCATACGTATCCAGCAGTAACGAAATTTTCAATTACTATTTGTACTCATAGATCAGGCTTCCACCACCATTCCATGCATATTTAATTATTTATAGCATATTTACTACTCGTGCCACCGCTACTCCATGCACGTAAAGCCTACACACATAATTACAATTACTGTCACTACTACTGCATATATATCAACAGAATGCAGTGTTAAATTGGGAGTCGGGTAACTTGGCTTATCTACCCACGCAGGCAACAAGTAAATAGTATATATATATATATAGAGAGAGAGAGAGAGTATGGCTAGTGTACACTCAAGTGTACCGGAGGCACCGTACACCTCAGTCATTTCTAAAGATGTAGTAACTTTTTGAAAATTATAAACCATTGATCTTCTTAAATATCTTAAGAGCATATTGTATAATAAATTTTAGCTCATTTGGATACTTATAGGTCCTGCATCTAAAGGAGCCAAGAATCATGCATTTCAAATTAGTTTTGTGTGTCAATTTTTTTGTCCTTGGATGAGTGACTTACACTCATCCAAATGAGCTCAAATTTTATATGTGGCCTATTATTATTGTAACCATGAAGATTAATGGATTGGATTTTGGAAAGATAAGATTTAGATAGTCAAACACCATTGAGGTGTACGGCGTAATCTGTACACTCGAGTGTATTCTAGTCTGACTATATATATGACTATATATATATCTGTGTGTGTGTATTCTCATATCAATTGTCAATTATATATATACAAACTCAATGTAAATTTCACATACATCGATATAGACAACTCCTGGATTGGGCCACACAACCACGCCACCTTCGGCATCACCTATTGTCTTGGGGTTGGGGTGGTCATATGGAAGTGTAGTCTACTTCCAAGCATCATAGACAAGCCTTATGATCACGTAAACCGCATTGGCCGACATTACAAGACCATGAATCATGTCACCTAGAAGGCGTGGATAAGATGTGCCTAGTGCAACGATATTTCCTTCTAGTAAAAGATGGCATGTCTTCAGTCCCTAAAATTTTATTTATGGTGTTATATATATACCTAAACAAAACATATTATATAAATCACTTTGAAATACTATTATATCACACAAAAAATATTATGGATGTGCTAGCTGGTGGGTCGACAAGATTACTCCCAACCACCTCTATCATAGGGGGGTCCACCTCGTATGAAGAGCGGGAAGCCACATGTACTTTCTAAGGAGCTGAGTGAGAAGCATGATATTGTCTCATTTCTTACTATATTCCCTTTGCAATCGTCTCTTGTACATTCTCTTATGAGAATCTTTTTTTCTGGATAGATTTACGCTTATACTTTGATGGCCCAAAGAGCAGCCTTAACACACCCATGATGCTCTGGATTACCTGGACCAACTATCAAATCATCCCTTGTTCTCTTAGGGATGAACTTGACTGGCTTCCTTTGTTGGTAGAGCTCCCACTAACCAACATATATAGTAATTGGTAAGTCAAACATAACAATCAAGGTCAAAGATGAACATGTACTCTGAGAGTTGAATTTTACAATTTTTGTAGCCACCCCAACAGTTATGGGGTTGTGTATTTGTATAGATTTTCTTTTCCTCATAGTTATCCACTCCTCGTGGTGAGGTAGAGATGTAGTGGTAGTAGACAAGTCAACGGTCCCAGGAGTAGGCTACTGAAAAGAAGATGATTCTAATCTCTGTTGATGAAGGCTTGTGTGGCAACCTTGACCCAATTTGTGGTTGTGCACATTCTTTGCATGCCTTTATTTTTTAGCATTGCTCAAAGCCTAGTTAATCCAAAATATATGTTAAATACACAATACAATGAATTCAAAAAAATGTATTCTAAATGAGGAGGCTCAATACCTTGAATTTATTAGTTTTTCTCTTAGCAACAAATGCCTCCCACACCTTTAGGTCAAAATAGTTCCATTTCTCAGTGGCTGACTTCTTCTTCTCATCCATTATGTATTCTCTTGTCAGATTTGTCCTATAATTTCTTAGTACCCTCCCACGGTGTTGCAACACCTTTTTATGATGCATTTTTCATCAAGGTCGAATATGCTCTGCAAATTGTTCATATACTCAACGAAATATTCATAAAAGTGAAATTGTGAATATCTTTAAAAATTATAATATCTCATATATAAGTCCTTCCATATGTAGTCGTTATTGCCTTGATCAACTTTATGTCAAGATTCTACATTTATATCCATTTTTCTAGGAGTAATAACTCCTAGATATAGAACAAAAGAATTGTGCTTCTTCCTAATAGGATTTCCTTGATCACCAAACTCAACGACCAACTTTGGTCCTTTACCCCTTTACTCTACTAACTTGTTCATCAGGTGATGTGTCTTTGACATGTACACTTGTGATTCTCCACAACAATCTCAACAAGATCCTCAGGACACACATCTTAAGGACGCAAATCCTCAACGTGCTAAAATTGACAAGAAACACATATAATTCATAAAAACTTAACTTATAAATGTGATAGACATTGTAAAATGTACATATGTGCAATAAAACAAAAAAACTTACACCAATGTCATTGTCATGGTGATCGTACTCACGGTAATCACACTCACGATCATATGCCATTTGAAAAATATCATTTATCAAAATAGTCAAACAATGAAATATAAGTGATAAAGAATGTAAAATGCACATCTAACATTTAAAAAAGTAAAATGTATGCCTCTAGTATTGATTGGATCTTAGATAAATTAGCATTCCTTTTGTGTGATCTCCAAGCATATATAAGTTAGTGTTATCTTCAACATTTAATGGTGGCAAACCAATTGAAAATGGATTGGATTCATCATACCTGTCATGGTACTCTTCTCCGTCTATAAGATCTGCAATGAACTGCAATTTACCATGAAGAATAGTTGGCCATTTTTCATTTGCAGGATCATCGATACAAAATACTTGTTTTTCCTCTAATGCCATTATTAATGGTTCACCCTTCTCGCCGATCTTTTCAAAATCTACTAGTGTGAAATCCAATTCATTCACTTCAAATCCTTTGGTGCTATCAACCCATTTACACCAAAAGACTAAGACTCTAAAATCCATGTAGTCAAACTCCCATATGTCTTCAATGACATCGTAATATGTCATTTTAGCTTCACATGGACTCTTATCCTTTGCACTATAAAAATACAATGAAGATGTTTAAAGGGTGCACTATTTTGGATGACACTCTTATCATCTTGACTTTTTGTGTAATATGAAAATCCATTTATGTCAAACCATTCATAAGACATAACAATCATTTTTGGTTTAAAGGTGAGCCATTATATATTTTTAAAAAAATTATTTGGTGTTGGAGATAGTTGATTGATGAATGTGCATTCATCTAGGTTCCGTCGCCTCATTTGGCCTAGTTTTTCTTGCATTCTCACATTTATCGACCATATCTTCTAACATTTGACTTATTTTGGTTTAATCGGAATTTTTCCCTATTTTTATTGGAATTTTGCACCTTTTTGCAGGTCATTTGGGTAATGGGCCTTGTCTTCTCGGCCCATTTTTGGACCCTTGTATAACATGGTTAGCAGAGGTCAGAGGCTCCTCTTCCCTTCTCCCTGCCAACCCTAAACCACGATCACGGTTCCCTCAACTACCTTGCTTCCCACCTAAACTACCACGACCTCCACTCTAGACCGCGACCTCACGCCCGCAGTTCTTCTCTTCTCCCACAAATCGCGACCACCTCCTCCCCTCAGCCTGCAGCTCTGCTCCACTCACAACCACGACCGTCTGCTCCTGCCTCCATGATCGCAATCCATCTTCGCTTCTGTGCCTCCACCTTCATCAACTACCATGCAGCACGACTCAACCTGCTTGCGATCTCACAACCGTGACCACCCACTAGTACATAACCGACCTTTAGTGTCGGTTATTTAAGCCCTTTAGCGTCGTTTTTAATGCGACACCTATGTGGGTGCCACTAAAAGGCAAATCCTTAGGTGTCGGTTTTAAAACCGATGCCATAACCCTTTGCGCACCACTGAAAATGCGCCAGTAGGGGGTACACCATAAAACCTTCGTGCCATAGAAAG
This sequence comes from Alisma plantago-aquatica, assembly GCA_963693085.1. Taxonomy (NCBI): domain Eukaryota; kingdom Viridiplantae; phylum Streptophyta; class Magnoliopsida; order Alismatales; family Alismataceae; genus Alisma; species Alisma plantago-aquatica. The sequence continues at coordinate 110,615,147 of OY856411.1, forward strand.
GGCGCCATCTAGGGCATTATCAGCGTCGGTTCATTAGTGAAAACTGATGCCATATCACCCTCTGCCACGGTTGTGCTGGCCAGTACGACTGTGTTGTCTGGTCCACTGCCACGACCGTGCTGTCCAACACGGCCGTGGTGTCTGGCCCGCTGCCACGACCGTTCTGACCACCATGGCTGTGGTGTCTGGCCTAATTAGGGAAATAGACGTCGGTTACTAGTATGTCAACTGACGCCAGAACCGTCAGCATCAGTTTTTTCATTATAACTGACGCCATATCACCTGCATTAGGCGTCAGTTTCTGTGTTTATCCGACATTGTAATCATTTGTCATCAGTTTTATACAAATAACCGACGCCGATTGTATGTTTTTTTTCTTATTAGTTTGCAGGCCTGCTGTGGCTGGTCGCAGGATGAGAACCTACAGTTCGGTTATGAACTGCAGGTTTATGACATCCATTGATATCAGCCAACAACATGCCACAAACCTGCAAAATTAACAACATTAATTTCCACACATTTAGCAACATGCAGTTCCATTCAATTTTCACACATGTAGAAACATTCATGTAGCAATCTGCAGTTTCATTCATTTTCCCATTCACACATGTAGAAACATTCATGTAGAAACCAACAGTTCCATTTATTTTCACATTCACACATGTATAAACATTCATACACATGTAGAAACATTCAGACATGTAGAAACATTCACACATGACAATTCAAAAAATTCATTTACAAAATATCATTCTTTAGTCATTATTCGCTATCAACATCCCAATTGTATTTTAAAACCCCCACTACTTGTATGGCTTTTGCCCATTCTTCTCTTACATCATTTAATTCTTCCTTCGTATAAGGAGCATGGACAGCTAACAAGGCCTTTCATGTAGTTGGGTCAGTTTTAAACACCTACAACGAGAATGATGTATATATACTTAATAATATATAAATAAGATTGATATATTTCATATTATCTAATGAGACTATATATAATGCCTCATGTATGGTATCGATGTCCACTGTGGCATATTGGATAATCATGTGCATAAATCGCATCACATAGTATGCACATGCCCATCTGTTTTCTTGTGCAACACACTATAAATTGAAACATACAAAATATTAAAAACATACAACTAAGCACAGTTCACATAAATAATATATACATTGGAGTCGGGAACTTACTTCCACATTCTCCCAAATTATTGGTTGGTTCTTTTTCCTGGGGACCTTTCCTCCAGCCTTTTTGAACTCATCCAAACCCCTACATGTTAATGTAACACAGTAAAGTGCATAATTAAATAGTAATGTAATAACATATGTTAACATATATGAAAACAAAATATTTCTCACTGGAATAATGCCATTTTCATTGCGTGTCCATATGTTGGATTCAATTTAGTCCCCTTAGGTTCAAGATAATAGACAGTGAATGTCTTGGAGACAATAACTAGTAACTCCCAATGCGTACCCCTAAAGGTAAAAAAGTTAAAAATTAATAACTCAAAATCCACAATAAAAATGTAATTTTCTTAAGTCCAAATTATAAGCAAAGTAAACTTACTCCACATTGAATGGAGCTATTATCACCGTCTTGTTATTTTGACCAAAATTTGTAAAAGCATCACAATAGTAATGTTGAACTGACGAAGGGTCTTTATCTACTAGACTAATCAAAGATGGAATAAAAAACCCTACATGTTCAAATGAAAAATCTGCACATATCTTGAATAGGTTGCTGCAAAACATATATTACATATGCATTAATATATAAGAAACCAGATCACCAAATCCTACACAAGGTATATGGATGTATAAAGAATATCTCACCTTATCCATAGCTCTATCATAGATGTATTCAGCCAATCATAGCAAAACAACTCCAAAATATCTTGTATAAATAGTTTGTTTTCGTATGATTGACCTACAACATCCGCATCTATAGAAACAGTTATAGGGAAATTTATATCATGATCGCCTAACCATATTGCCATACCCCTATAATTAGGACCTAACGGGACAGGTAGGTCCTGTGGAACCCAACTTGGTAATGTAGGAGGTGGAGGTGGAGGCCTAGATGCTCTGGGTGTCTTCTTTTTAACCTGTATATATAATTTCAGATCAATTGACCTCATATACACACACTAACAATTTAACGTAATGTAAATTTACCATACAATTTCAGTATAGACGACATCCACTTTTGGCCACAATATCACTCTGCCTTCTGCCTCACCAAGCGTTTCACAATCTGGGTGGGCATATGGCAATGGAAGATCCATCCAATTGGGGAATATATGTACCGAGCTCACACAAACCCAACCAGCTAGTAATGGAGACCCATGAAACATTTCCCCTGGTAGGGATGGATAAGACAACGCCTCTACAACGATAAATTCTTGACGTTTTAGATGACATGGCTTCAACCCCTAAAAATTTTTGTGTAAAGAATGTTATATACATATATACATATCATCTCGAAAAAATATCATCTTGAAAAGACTAGTTACTATGTCATAAAAATACTTACATTGGATGTGCTAGGTGGTGGGTCTACAGGATTACTCCCAACCTCTACAGTAGGAGTAGAGCGGGACGCCATAGGTACTGTCTGCTGAGTGGAAGTCAGAGATGCCTGCCACTTGCTCATTGCTTCTTCGAGTTTCCTATCAACTATCTTATCTACCTATACATGGATAAAAGAAACGTTAGCTTCTGATTATTGAATTCTCTTTCACAGTAACATTCTAAAGAAAGAATAGGTTACCTCTTCTTGTGAAAGTCCTGCTTTTGGGACATGTTTGCGCTGGGATGGCCCAAAGAATGCTTTGATGCCCACACCAGCGCCTGCAGCCCTAACACGTCCAGGATGCTCTGGGTTACCCAGAGCAATTGTCAATTCATCCCTTATACACTCAGGGATTAACTTGTCTTGTTTCCTCAGCTCATGCAGCTCCCGCTAATCACCAAAACAAAAATTTGTAATTAAGTAAACACCACAAATAATCAATATTTGAACGATTGCTCTAAGAGTTGTATTTTACCATTTTTGCAGCCGCCTCAGCAGTTGCGGGCTTCCTTATTTCTCCCTTTTTATTTTGCCTCCCAACTATCCATACATCATGGCGAGGCAGAGGTGTGGTACCTATAGTAGAGGAATCCTAAGTAGCAGCAGACTGAGTAGTAGACTCAACATGTAGTCTTTGGCGAATGCCTATATACCCCTTTGGACCCATTGTGTGGTCATGCACATTCACTGCACGCCTTGCTTTTTGCACCTTACTGAGGGCCTAGTTAGTATGCACATTAATGATTTGGTTAGTAACACTAAATGTTAAACTTAAATAGGTGAATACAATGTATATTAATTAAATTGGGAGTGACGCCTAATACCTTAAATTCACCAGTTTGTCTTGAAGCAACAAACGCGTCCAATTCTTCTTTGTCCAGGAGGTTCCACTGTTCAGTGGCTGTCTTCTTCCTCTTGTCACCTTCTTTTATGTATTCTCGGGTGAGATTTGTCCTATAGTTACTTAGGACTCTCCCATAGTGTTGCATCACGCATTTACGATGCAGCTTTTCATCCAATTCAAATATACTTTGCAAAATAGAATTGATATTAATTAGTATCCAAAAAATAAGTAATCTACAAAATAGAATTGCAAATTAATAATAACTCATGCATAAATCCTTCCATATAATGTCTTGTTTCCCCTTAGGAACTTTATGCTAAGAATCTATCTTACAACCGCAATGGCTACGAGTAACATACCCAAGATACGAAACAAACGAATTGCGATTCACTCCAATTGCATTTCCTGCATTATCAAAATCCACAACAAGTTTGGGTCCATTGCCCCTTTGCGCTATTAAATTCTTCATCATAGTGATTCCCCTTCTCTTGTCAACATTTTGGTGTTTCTCATCAAGTGCCTCAAGTGCTTCATAGGTTACATGTGCATCATCAACCTAAAATTTGACAAAATAAACACACTTACAGTACATAACTATAAATGGACATGTAGATATAAATATATGATATATTTTTAAAACTTACATTGAGAGGCGGCGCATTGATGTCCTCACCCTCGCGGTAATCATCAACACGGTCATCAGGAGAATGCTCAGCCATCTGAAAGTTCACATTGTAAAGTAATTCACATTGTAAAGCTCACATTGTAAAGTTCACATTCACATTGTAAAGTTCACATTGTAAAGTAATTCCATTGTAAAATTCACATTGTAAAGTTCACATTCACATTGTAAAGTAATTCACATTGTAAAGTTCACATTTATAAAAATAAAACATATAAAAAATATAAACATGCCTCTAATATTGTGAATTTTTATCAATTAACAATCCTTCATCGTGATCTCTGCACACATACAAGTCATCATTAGCTTCAATATTTGCTGGTGTTGGAAACGCAACTGAGAATAGACTGGAGTCATCATATTTATCATAGTACTCTTCTTCATCTATAGGATCTTCAATGAACTGTCTTTTACCATGAAGAACAATCGACCATTTATCATTTGTAGGATCATCGATATAAAATACTTGTTTCGCATGTGATGCCAATATGAATGGTTCACCCTTCTCGCCAATCTTTTGAAAGTTCACTAAAGTGAAACCCAATTCATCCACTATAACTCCTTTGGTGTTATCAACCCAATTACATTTGAAGAGTGGAATTCTGAAATCTATGTATTCAAACTCCCATATGTCTTCAATGACACCGTAATATGACATTTTAGCTTCACGTGGACTCTTATCCTTTGCACTTGCAAAAAACATAGTCGACGCTTGAAGGGTGACCCCACTATTTTTGACGACACTCTTATTATCTTGGCGCTTTGTGTAATATGTGAAGCCATTAATGTCATACCCTTCATAAGACATAACATTCAATTTTGGTTTAAAGGCGAGGCATTTGATAGTTTCAGTAATATCATCTGGTGTTTGAGATAGTTGATGTAAGACTTTATCTTCAAACCACTTAATAAATGGCTTGTTATGCTCTCTAGCAAGCCACATTGTATTGGCTCGAGGATATTGTCTCTTGATGAAATTGTTATGTTCCTCGATATAAACACTCACTTCATCCATGTTGTGTAAAATATACAAGTGACCTTGTTGCAACTGCTCACAACTGATTACTTTCACCCGCGATCCCAAAATTCCTTTGCCAAATTGCTCGTCAATATTCTTGTCATTACCAGGAGTGTCATTACCACTGAGAAAGTCATTGCAAAAATCCATAACCTCTCTCGCCACATAACCCTCAATAATACTCCCTTCAGGCCGATAATGGTTTTGAACATCACTTTTAAAAATTCTCATGTATTGTTCAAAGGGATACATCCAATGCAAGAAAATTGGTCCCAACATTTTCACTTCCCTAGCCAAGTGGACAACAAGATGTACCATGATATCAAAGAATGAAGGAGGGAAATACATCTCAAGCTGACATAGGGTAACAACCACTTCTCTTTGCAAATTATCGAGAGTATCAGGGTCAATAACTTTACTGCACAGACTGTTGAAAAAGAAACAAAGTCTGGTGATTGCAAACCTTACATGCTTCGACATCTGCATGCCACCTCAAATTCTTCGCATCTATCGGATTGGCAAACAAGCATTGAAATCGTGATATTATAGGTAGATACCACATCACCTTAGCAGGAGAACCAGTTTTAGACTCCCCCGAAGTCGTCAATTTATACTGTGACACACCACATTTTAGACAATCTTTCAAATCCACATAGTCCTTTTGAAATAATACACAATCATTCGGGCATGCGTGTATCTTCTTGGCATCCATTCCCATTGGGCACAATAATTTGTTTACCTGATATGTTGAGATTGGCAGCTCGTTTCCTTCAGGAAGCATTTCTTTCAACAAAGACAACAATGACGGAAGCTTTTGTCGCTCCATCTATTGTTAGCTTTCAGCTTATACAATCTCAACACAGTAATAAGCTTCGTAAGCTTAGTACAACCTATGTATAATGATATCTCAGCATCATGCACAGTGTTTTTAAAAATGGGAGGTGGATCGGTGTGCTCTACCCCACAACTATCCAACATCGCATCAACGATGTCTACTGGAACTTGTTCATTCACATCTACGTCATCAGAGGCAATTTCTTCTTCCACACAAGCACTGCTATCGACATCCACTAGTTTTGGGTTTGAAATCTCTCCATGCCAGTGCCATTCTGTATAGCCTTGTATAATCCCGTTGCACATGATATGACTTTTGATTTCGTCACCAGTGTTGACTTTCAAGTTGTTACCGCAATGCCTACATGGACAGTAGAACCTATCTCCAAGTTGTTTCCTATGTTCCTTGACAAATCTAATAAACTGGTCAAGACCAGAAATAAACTCTGGGGTGCAGCGATTGCTAATGGACATCCATGATCTATCCATTCTATGATCAAAGAGAAAACAAGTATATATCACAACAAGATTAGGGTCTAGGGTTAACAAATTAGAGTTTTTGCATGGTTAAAACTTTAGGCCAACAAATACATGTGTTGTCATTCTTATATATAATAAATGTGTACCACCTATCCCATTCATGAACACCTAATCTTACTAGTAAGTGTATAATGTGTATTGGGTTTTCAAAAAAAAATCGGCAGCATTTCCCCGCTGTTCTCTAAGTACATATGTACTTAGAGAACAAATGGGGAAATGCTACCAGAATTTTCTTGAAAACCAAATACACATTATACACTTACATCCTAAGTGAGATTAGGTGTTCAAGAACAGTCCCAAACCGGGGACTATCCAAGATTTACTCCTAATGAGTAAATCTTGGACGGGTTTCTAGGCCAACAAATACATGTGTTGTCATTCTTATATATAATAAATGTGTACCACCTATCCCTTTCTTGAACACCTAATCTCACTAGTAAGTGTATAATGTGTATTGGATTTTCAAGAAAATTTTGGCAGCATTTCCCCGCTGTTCTCCAAGTACATATGTACTTAGAGAACAAACGGGGAAATGCTACTGTAATTTTCTTGAAAACCAAATACATATTATACACTTACATCCTAAGTGATATTAGGTGTTCAAGAACAGTCCCAAACCGGGGACTATCCAAGATTTACTCCTGATGAGTAAATCTTGGACGGGTTTCTAGGCCAACAAATACATGTGTTGTCATTCTTATATATAATAAATGTGTACCACCTATCCCATTCTTAAACACCTAATCTCACTAGTAAGTGTATAATGTGTATTGGGTTTTCAAGAAAATTTCGGCAGCATTTCCCCACTGTTCTCCAAGTACAGATGTACTTAGAGAACAAACGGGGAAATGCTACCAGAATTTTCTTGAAAACCAAATACACATTATACACTTACATCCTAAGTGATATTAGGTGTTCAAGAACAGTCCCAAACCGGGGACTATCCAAGATTTACTCCTAATGATAAATCTTGGACGGGTTTCTAGGCCAACAAATACATGTGTTGTCATTCTATAACATTGATTTCAACATTTCGAGTGTCCATGCATGTTCATCATCAAGATAAAGATTACACATAAATTAGTATGACCTAGGGATGGAGATATTCATAATTGATTTCAAAATTTCAAACTATCTCATGCATTATCATCAATATACATCATACAATAGGGATTCATGTAGATGTTAGGGTGACACATCACTACAAAATCAGAGATTTAACATTAGGATTTTAATATCTTACATAGATTGATCACAAGATTTCAACAATATAGTTAATTCAAGATTATGGTGAAATGTGTATTAGGGTTTTAATATCTTAATTCAACATGCATCAAAATTTACAGAATTAGGTCAAGCATTAGTATTCAATTGCAAATGTATCATGCTCCCTTCTTACCAAATGGATAAAAGCAAGGCCACGACCGTGTGGGATGGCCACGGCCGTGACCAGCCCACACGGTCATGGCCTTGTTGTAATCCATTTGGTATGAAGAGGGAGCAGGAAGAAGAAGTGGTTGATGAAAAAGAAGGGCAGCGGCCTACCTGGGCAGGAAAGCAGTGGCTTGGAGAGCAGGGGCAGGCGCCGGAGCAACATGCAAACCACGGCGAGCAGGAGAAGGAGCAGGAGCAGGAGCAGGCTCAGGCGGCCGGTGAGGAGCTCTAGAGAGTAGCGGCGCCGACCAGCAGGTGCAGAGCAGGCACGGCGAGTAGAGAGGGCGGGCGAGCAGCTGATCAAGTTAGGGCGGTGGCCGGCCTGGAGCGCAGTGGCCGAAGGACCAGCAAACGGAGACAGTGGAGGCGAGCGGCGGCACATGAGCGGTGAGCAGAGGAATCGTCGCTGGAGCTTAAACCCTCAATCGAGATGAATGAAACATAAAAAGGGGAAGAGTCGGGCTCGCACGGGTGCTATTAAGTTAACATTAGGTGTCAGTTCTTAAATAAAACCGACACATAAAACTAAAGGTGTCGGTTCTACAAACAAACTGACACCTTTTCTCAATGATAGTCGTCAGTTTTTACTAGAAAAAAAACCGACGTCTATCTACATATGCCGATTAAAAAAATTGTTCTCGGTTAATGACCATAGTCGTCAGTTTCTTTTGAAAACTGACGCGCAAAGGGTGTGAAAAATTTCCCGGGAACAACGCGGGAAAACCCATAAGCGTCGGTCATTGTAGTAAAACCGATGACCAAAATGTGCCCAATTTATGTCCCGCAAATAACCTTTTGTCGTCGGTTTAATAGTTAATAACTGACGCCATATGTTAAATTTTGGAGGTAATTTTTTCGTTGGAAATTTTGGATTTGGCGGTTAATTTTAGGCGTTGGTTTATTATTAGGGAACCGACACTGAATAAAAGTGATACCCGTGTCTGGTCACCCTTCATAGATAGATGTTGGTTTTTTTTGTTTAACCGATGTTGTAGGTTTTAGGTGTCGGTGTATTTATACAACCGACACCTTTAAAAGTGACGTTATAAGCCATTTCTGTAGTAGTGACCACTCCAGAATCGCAACCACCCTCCCATAACCGTGACTGTCTGTTCTCGCTACCACACCGCGACCTAGTTTGCCCGCGGTTCTCTCCTTTCATTATCGCGACCAGATCAAGCCACCGTGCTCGAGACAACAACTCAACAACTACGACCTGAACTCCCAAAGAACCGTGGACACCTGTCTGCGATCCCATAACCATGACCAATTGCAAGAGAGGAGCTGCGACATCAAAACAAAAAAAATTGCGACCACTTCCCTCTGCTAGACAAGAACCATGACCTTACAGTACTGTGATTGCGGTGTCTATATATCACGATCGAATCATATCCGGTAGGTAGCCGCGGACGGTGCCTCTTCACCTTCACCACCCTCTATAGCCCACAGATTGTCGACTGTCGACCGACCAGCAGCGCCGTCTATCCCACCCTCACCCTCCATTACGACCTAGGCATATGAGCATCAGAAGAAAAGCCACATCCCCTACCTCCACTCAAGAACCACGACTGGGTATCGTGACCTACAATCGCGACCAAAGGACCACGACCTACTACAAATAACCAAGGTCGCGAAAGTAAGTCGGTGCCCAGCGTGCCTATAAATAGAACACGACCCCCAACCATTTGGACAACCTCTCCAGACACCATTAGGATGCAGGTTTGTCCTCAGCTTAAGGAGACGGTCTCCTCCACAGCCAGGTTGCACCCAAGAAGAATTTGACCCCTGGTGCAAGCCACTCCATCCATGTCTAGATCCAAATCTAGATCTGTTGCATCCATGATGTGCCTACGCCGCCATCACGTCTACAAGCTGCTCCTCCTACTGTGAGCAAGGACCACAAGAAGAGAAAGAAGGTGGAGAGAGAAGATTTGCCCCGTCTACTGTGGTGTTCTCCCCTCCTCATCCAAATCTACCCCGACGTTGTGTAGAAGACCATTTCTCCACCAAGCTACGGTCATTTTCTTCACCATGCTCATGGTGGAATCTTCTCTCTCTCTTGTTTTTCTTATTTCTCTCTCCATGAGTGAGTAGTCCTTTCACTGGGGTGAGAGACTAGCCCCACTGTCCATGCTTACATGTTCTTTTGTTAAACATTCCATTGAATGTATATAACTTTTCATTTCATTGTTAATCATCGATGTGTGCTTGTGGATTGATCACTTGCTTGCATTTATCTTGTTCGTTCCTATGTTGTGAGAACTTCAATATTTAGGATTTGAATGTCAATTAACAAGGTTGACTCCCTGACTAGAAATAGAATGGGATTCCCTGAGGTCGTAAGTGAATGATCTGTGAGGGGATGATCCATCTAGCCCACGGTAACGCTTTTGTGTGCCTAAACATCCTAACGGAGGGCCACAACTTCAGTTGGATATCTGTATCTTTATAACTGTAAGTGCATGATCTGGATGGCGATGAGAAACCTGATGCCTAAGGTGATGCTTACGTGAACCTAAACATCCCTCTGGGAGGGTTCTCAGCAGTTCTATTTGGATAGTTATATCTTGCCTGGATGTTTGTGATTGGACATGTTTGCATGTGTAGTGGTGGTGAAACCTGGGACCACCCTAGTGATCCCCATCATTAATCTAAATTCAACTTTTAATCCTACTCTTTACTTTTCTTTCATTTAGTTTAATTAGCCTCAAACCAACCTCTATTCCAAATATTAGTCTTGATTCAACTAGATTCGACTAGAAAAAGATTCTTAAAAACATTGTCCCTTGGGATTCAATCCTCAACTCTACTGTGATAAGACCCATCCGCTTGCGGGTGGTATTATTGCACAAGGTTTTGGTAAAAACTCAGGGATTTCAAGCCATGGGTGAGTTTGTTAGTGCGATAATAGACCAAGTCAAATTCTGGCATCGTTTCCAGGGACAACATAATCATCTAGTTGAATCTAGTTCTATAAGGCTAATTTAAGATTTTGCTTTTAATTTTGATACAATCGAGCATCTACTTGAATTCGACTCTACTACGTCCATATTACTTTCGAAAGATCCTTCCATCCTAGGTACCCCCAAAGACTAGTGTATGCACCGGTCGAACAATTTTGGCCTTGCTGCTAGCTTTGACCCTGAGATAGAAAGAACCTTTTTTCATTAGAGTAGAGAGAACCAAGATAGGATGGCACAAGAGGAGGAAATATCCCGAAGGGTTTCTCAAGCCCTTACTGCACAAAGAGATAGGCTTATGCAAGAAGCCAGAGTTGCAGTTGAAACAGAGATCTGAGCAGCTCAAGCAGCAGCGCAAGTAGCAGAACTGCAAAAGGACCTTAGGGAGTTCTCAATCCCTAAAGCTGTTGACGTTCATCACCCAGTGCAACCTCCCCCATCAATGCTCCAAACTTTGAGATCCAGGCACATTGGATAACTTTGCTTCAGAATAGCCCTTTCTATGGTAAGCAAGGAGAAGATAGTCAAGAACATCTTCTGAGGTTTATAGATCTATGTGCTATGACAAAGCAAAATGGAGTCATAGATGATGCCATCTGACTCCGTCTTTTCAAATACTCTCTTGCTGATAGAGCCATGAGTTGGTACAACTCCCTACAATGTGAACCCATCACCACCTGGGAACAACTTCAAAATGTCTTCCTAGAAAAATTATATCCTCCTTCTCTCACCTATGAAATTACGGGCCAAATAACACAGTTCACTCAGGTCCCTGGAGAATCCCTTGCTGAAGCATGGGAAAGATACAAAGAGCTTCTACGCAAGTGTCCACACCATGGCATTCCTAAGAATCAACTCGTTGAAATCTTTTATAGGGGTGTGGATGACGATATCAAGAAGTTCTTAGACTCCTCATCCAGAGGAAACTTCATGAGTCAAAGTTATGAGAGCGCATGGAAGGTTGTCACTCTTGGAGCTGAAAATCAAGCTAACTGGGGTAGATTAGTAGGCAAACGAGTGTTGAAGGTAGCTATGGTTGAAGCTACTCCTGAGTACAAGTCTATCGTTGAATCCCTCAAGCTCTTAGTTACCAAGCAAGACCATCTCGAATCGTCTCTTGTTGCCTATGAAAGAAGACACTCACCCCCTCAACAACAAGAACAGGTCAAGGCAGCTTCACTGTTATGTGAAGCATGTAAAGGCATTGATCACTCTACTTTATCTTGCAATGTTCTCTATGATGTTGTTTTAAGTAAAATCAATGGGAAAGGAGATAATGGCCAGATGGAAAGCCTGAATGTTGTTAACACTATCCCTGGTCAAGGTTATTACAATCCAAGTCAGAACAGGAACCATCTCGATTTTCAATATGGAAATCCTTCGGGAGAGGTAAACTCACATCAACTTGGTTCAAACTACCAACAACAGAACTTCAAAAATCAAGGGAACTTTAGAGGTCACTTCCAGAATAGGAATTTCAACCAATATCAAAACAACCTTCAATTCCAAGATCCAAACCAAGTTCCTCACCAGAACAATCAACAAGGACATCAAGTTGGGCCCAGTTCTTCTAATGACAAACTTTCTGTCATTGAGAAGATGTTGCAGTCACAACAAACTATGATAGCAAACCAGCATGCCCACCAGAAGGCTATTGAATCTCAACTAGCTCGACTTGCAACTAGCACCAAGCCACCTACTGGAGCGTTAGCTAAGAAACCAGAAGACAACCCGAAGCACGTGGAATAGCTTAAAGTTGTGACAACTCGTCCAGGCTTTGTCTTGCCAGAACCCACGACTCCTGTCACCATGAAAAATGTCCAAGGTGTTGAGCATAGTGCAGTGGCCACTCAGAATGATAAGACCGACAAGGCAAGTTCTGAGGGACCTATTGTTGCTGATGCAGAAGACTCTCCTAAGCCAGTTGTTCCTGTGTATAAACCTCGTGTGCCATTTTTGAGTCGACTCCATCTTACCCAGCCTGATACAAGGTTCAACAAGTTCAAGGAATTTATGAAAAAGTTGTATGTCAATATCTCGCTCCTGGATGTCATGGCTGAGATGCCTCAATGGACCAAGTTCTTCAAACTCCTGGTTAGTCAAAAGTACAAAACTGAAGAACATCAGATAGTGAAACTGGAAAGAACATCATCTGATTTAGTAACGGATAAGATGCCTCACAAACATAAGGATCCTAGCTCTTTCAAAATTTCCTGCTCGATAAGCAATTCCATCAACCGAATGGGTCTAGCTGATCTTGGAGCTAGCATCTCCATCATTCCTCTTAGCCTATGCAACAAATTGGGCCTTACTAATTTCTGACCCACTAGAATGTCCATCGAGCTTGCTGACTCCTCCATGACTAAACCGGTTGGCATCATAGAGGACATCCCCGTAAGGCTTGGGAATCTATATGTCCCGTGTGATTTTGTAGTTATGAACATTATGAACATCAAGGAGAATCCACACTACCCCCTCATTTTTGGAAGACATTTCCTCTCCAATGCTAGAGATCTAATTGATGTTGAAGCTGGAGTTTTGACCCTAAGAGTGGGAAACCAATCTTTTGATTTCTATGCATCCAAAAGTGCAAAGGAACGCACTACAGAAGAATAGGTGTATTTTGTTGACTATGTTAATCAATTTACTGAAATGCAGCAGCGAGTCCTTTCCTCAAATTCTGACCTACCCTCAGAAGAAGACCATGATGAAAAGAAGACTGAGAGTGAACCAATCTATGTAGAGACAAAAGAAATACCAACAACTATGGAAGTGACACCTCTCAACCCTGTTGTTACACATATAGAACCTTCTGCATGTGTCCATGAGCCTCCTCATCTAGAAACAACCATCCTCTAGAATGCACCAGTGGCCCAACAGATAGAGACTACTGATTTCATCTTCCCTCCGCAACAAGATTTGGACTGTAGTTTCTACCGAGAACATCCCCCAGATCCATATCTGATTGACATCAATAACCATCATTGCTACGATGAAGGGATAGTGCATCAACAAATGAACTTTTCTTTCGAGCCTCAATAGTACTACTTTATCAATGAAGTCGTTCAGATCCCCTACAACTATTCTCCACCTCAGATTGAGAAACAGAGAACCATTCAACATAACTCAAGTTGTTTCCCTATGTGTTCTGATAATGCCCGCTCTCTATGGGAAGAATATGAGGGGCCAGAATCAAAGCAAGGATAAATGAATGGATGAGAAAGAAACCACCAAGAGAATATGTCAATCCAGCTCAAGATCCACTCAGAGCCCCACCATGGTGATATTATCCACGTCGATCCATCGATGCAAAACTAATGCGCTTGTCGGAAGGCAACTCGGTCAATAATTTCGTTTTTACTCTTAATTTTGAATTAGAAAATTTCCTTAATTTTGTTTTTACTTTTTAGAAAATTTTGCACTGAACAGATATGGCTTCGTGAGATGCTATCTTAAGTTCTAATTAGTCTACATTTTTTAGATTTTCAGATGGAGGACGCGCGCTGATTGGAACGCAACCACATCTGATGGACCAAACGGCGCAAATTTTCCCCTCCATCTTGGATTTAGAGTTTGCTCAGGATGAGAAAATCTCTAAATTTGGGGTGGAGGGTGGGTGGTACATACTTTACTTTCCATCCACTCCTATCTATTTTAGACTTAAGATTTCGTTGTTGCATTTTTTAGCAAGTTTTTCAAAAAATTTCAAAATTTTGAAGTTTTTACATTAGTTTGGTATAGAAACTTGATGAAGTTTTGACACTTTTGTTTCAATCAAAGCCATTACCTATTCGGCTATCCCATTTTTCCATGTAGTTTTGAATCATTATACCATCCTTATCCGAAGCGAAGCCTCAAGGGGGACAATTTCTGAAACTAGCCAATGGTTAGAAATCACTGTGTGAAGCTTATGAATCCTAACATCATGTTCAATAAAAATGGCAAGTATTTGTCGAACTGAGAGGGGTCAAACACATTGTGCTTCCTAACTGACTAGTGGAACAACAACATGGAATCTCCATCGGATCCTCATCAAGTCATTATTTGAGTAGAGTATGATAAGGAGAACAACCCGGTGCACTGAATTGTAAATCAAGTTGCACTCTGATCTAAACTCTCTTCTACACTTCTTCTATCATCCCCTTGCCCCTCCATCCATCAAAAATAAACAAAAATAGCCAATATAGTGCCAAACCCTAAGTTCGGGGTGGCACACCCCCTCCCTCTTTATTCGCTTCTTCCATACCCCTCGCTATGTAATAGGGGTGTACCACCAAGAAAAGATGCCAATGCGCACATAAAAAATGCAATCTCAAGTCGAATAGAGGAGAGATTCACACACAAAAACTACAATCAATGAAATTGCAAACATATAATAAAAATCTTGACTCGAATAGAGGAGAGATTTATTTCTTCCTTCATACCCCCCTTCACTCCCTTTTCCACCTACTGACACAATGAATGCCTACTTTGCCAATATCTTGAAAACCACCAGTGTCAGATCAGGTGCATACTTGTTGTTCAGTGGGTATCTCTGGACTCTGATGAAGCTCTTAGACATGCTTTTTGTTGGAAAAAGTAGGGAGGAAGTGGTTTTGGGAAACAAACTCAGGAACGAAGATATTGAAAGATGTGTTTAGTGATCTCAGGAAGTTGAGATGTGTATCCATACAGAGTAGAGAAGAAACAATCATGATGTGAAGATGAGGCAATCACACGAATTGAAGGTATTCATTTGGCAACTATTTCAAATTTTGTGTTACTCAAGGATGAGCAACGTTTAAGTTCGGGGTGTTTTGATGAATGTGCATTCATCTGGGTTCCGTCACCTCATTTGGCCCAATTTTGCTTGCATTCTCACATTTATCGACCATATCTTCTAACATTTGACTTATTTTGGTTTGATCGGAATTTTTCCCTATTTTTATTGGACTTTTGCACCTTTGTGCAGGTCATTTGGGTAATGGGCCTTGTCTTCTCGGCCCATTTTTGGACCCTTATATAACATGGTTAGCAGAAGTCAGAGGCTCCTCTTCCCTTCTCCCAGCCAACCCTAAACCGCGATCGCGGTTCCCTCAACTACCTCACTTCCCACCTAAACCACCGCGACCTCCACTCCAAACTGCGACATGGCGCTCAGGGTTCTTCTCTTCTCCCACAGATCGCGACTGCCTCCTCCACTCGGCCTGTGGCTCTACTCCGCTCACAACCGCGACCCTCTGCTCCTGCCTCCATGATCACAATTTGTCATCGCTTCCGTGCCTCTGCCTTCATCAACTACCATGCAGCACGACTCAACTCGCTAGCAATCTCACAACCACGACCACCACTCCAGAATCACGACCACTCCAGACCGCCCTCCCATAACTGTGACTGTCTGTTCTCACTTCCACACCACGACTATTTTTCCCACGGTTCTCTCCTTTCATTATCGCGACCAGATCGAGCCACCGCGCCCACGGTAGCAACTCAACAATTGCGACCTGAACTCCCAAAGAACCGCTGACACCTATCCGCAATCTCATAACCGCGACCAACCGCAAGAGAGGAGTTGTGACGTCAAAACAAAAACAATTGCGACCACTTCCCTCCGCTAGACAAGAACCGCGACCTTGTAGTACTACAATTGTGGTGTCTATAGATCGTGATCGAATCATAACCAGTAGGTAGCCACAGACGTCACCTCTTCACCTTCACCACCTTCTGCAGCCCACGGATCGTCGACCGTCGATCGACCAGCAGCGTCGTCTATCCCACCCTCACCCTCCATTACGACCTAGGTACACGGGCATCAAAAGAAAAGCTGCATCCCCTACCTCCACTCAATAACCACAATCGGGTATCGTGACCTACAATCACGACCAATGGACCGTGACCTGTTGCAAATAACCAAGGTTGCGAAAGTAAGTCGGTGCCCAGCCTGCCTATAAATAGAATGCGACCCCCAGCCATTTGGATAGCCTCTCTAGACGTTGTTAGGTTGCAGGATTGTCCTCAGCTTAAGGAGACAATCTCCTCTAAGGCCAAGCTACGCCCAAGAAGCATTTGACCGCTGGTGCAAGGCACTCCATCTAGATCTAAATCTAGATCTAGATCCAAATCTAGATCTGTTGCATCCACGTCGTGCCTATCCGCCATCATGTCTATGTGCTGCTCCTCCTACTGTGAGCAAGGACCATGAGAAGAGAGAAAAGGTGGAGAGAGAAGATCTGCCCCATCTACCATGTGTTCTTCCCTCCTCGTCCAGATCTGCCCTGACGTTGTGTAGAAGATAGTTTCTCCACCAAGTTGCGATCATCTTCTTCACCATGCTCATGGTGGAATCTTCTCTCTCTCTCTTGTTTTTCTTATTTCCCTCTCCATGAGTGAGTAGTCCTTTCTCTAGGGTGCGGGGACTAGCCCCGTTGCCCATGCTTACATGTTCTTTTGTTAATCATTCCATGGCATGTATATAACTTTTCGTTTTGTTGTTAATCGTCGACGTGTGCTTGTGGATTGATCACCTGGTTGCATTTATCTTGTTCGTTCCTATGTTGCAAGAACTTCGATATGTAGGATTTGAATGTCGATTAACGTGGTTGACTCCCTTACTAGAAATAGAATGGGATTCCCTGAGGTCGTAAGTGAATGATCTGTGAGGGGACGATCTATCTAGCCCACAGTGATGCTTATGTGTGCCTAAACATCCTAACGGAGGGCCATAGCTTCAGTTGGATATTTGTATCTTTAGAATCGTAAGTGCATGATCCGGATGGCGATGAGAAATCTAATTCCTAAGGTGATGCTTACGCAAACCTAAACATCCCTCTGGGAGGGTTCGCAGTAGTTCTATTTGGATAGTTAGATCTTGCATGGATGTTTGTGATTGGACATGTTTGCATGTGTAGTGGTGGTGAAACTCGGGACCACCCCAGTGATCCCCATCATTAATCTAAATTCAACTTTTAATCCTGCTCTTTACTTTTCTCGCATTTAGTTTAATTAACCTCAAACCAACCTCTGCTCTAAATATTAGTCTTGATTCAACTATATTTGACTAGTAAGAGATTCTTAAAAATGTTGTCCCTTGGGATTTGATCCTCAACTATACTGCGATAAGACCCGTCCACTTGCAGGTGGTATTATTGCATAAGGTTTTGGTAAAAACTCAAGGATTTCAAGCCATGTGTGAGTTTGTTAGTGCGATAATAGACCACGTCCTTGATGTAAGACTTTATCTTCAAACCACCTAATAAATGTCTTATTATGCTCTCTAGCAAGCCACACTAAAATGGCTTTAGGATATTTTGTCTTAATGAAATAGGTATGTTTGGTGATACAGATACTCACTATATTGATGTTGTGTAAAATATACAAGTGTTCTTGTTTCCATAACTCATGATTGAATAATCACTTGTGCTCATAAAGTCCCTTTGCCAGAATAGTCCTCAATATTCCTGTCGCTGCCATGAGCTTCATTACAACACAAAAAGTCAATACAAAAGTCCATAACCTCCCTAGAGACATAACCCTCAATAATACTCCCTCCAGGTCGATAAGGGTTCAAACATCACCTTTAAAAACACTCATGTACCATTCACAAAGATACATCCAATGCAAGAGAAGTGGTCCCAACAATTTCACTTCCCTAGTCAAATGGACAACAAGATGTACCATGAAATCAAAGAATGAAGGAGGAAAATACATCTCAATCTGGCACTGGATGGCAACCACTTCTCTTTGAAACTTTTCAAGATTCTCATGATCAATAACTTTGTTGCATAGAGTGTTGAAGAAGAAACAAATCCTGGTGATGAAAAACTTTACATATTTCAACAGTATAGATTGAATAGCCATGGGCAATATTTGCTACATTAGAGTGTGACAATCATCAGAATTAAGACCTATCAACTTCAGATCCTTCACTGATACCAATCTATAGATTTCAGAAGAGTTTCTATGTGGTACCTTAACATTAATCAAGCATTCACAAAAAACTTCTCCTTTCTAGACAACATGTAACAAGCAGAAGGTAAATGTGTTTTCTGATCACTACTAACTTTTGTTGTTAGCCTTCAGAGTATACAATCTCAACACAACTCTCAACTGTGTTAACTTAGTACAACCCAAGCATAAGGGTCTCTCAGCATCATGCACAATGTTCCAAATAAGGAAGGTGGATCGGTGTGATCTACCCCACAACTATCTAGCACCACATCAATCATGTATATAGGAATCATGCCATTCACATCTACAACATCGTTGGCAATTTCTTATTCGACACAACACTACTATTGACATATACTAATCTCATGGTAGGAATTCTCCATGTCAGTGTCATTCTGTATA
Organism: Alisma plantago-aquatica; assembly: GCA_963693085.1. Classification (NCBI taxonomy): domain Eukaryota; kingdom Viridiplantae; phylum Streptophyta; class Magnoliopsida; order Alismatales; family Alismataceae; genus Alisma; species Alisma plantago-aquatica. The sequence continues at coordinate 110,634,362 of OY856411.1, forward strand.
GCCCTATACAATCATGTTGCACATGAAAATGACTTTTGATTTTGTCAACAGTGTCAACTTTCAAGTTGTTACTGCAATTTCTACATGGACAATAGAACCTATCTCCAGGTCGTTTCCTATGTTCCTTGGGAAATCTTATAAAGTGATCAAAACTAGTAATAAACTTTGAGGTGCAACAATTTGGAATGGACATCCATGATCTATCCATTCTATGATCAAAGAGAAAATAAGTATTGAACCAAGTGTTTAGACATTAACATTTAGAGTTTAGGGTTTATCAGTTAGAGTTTAGGGATAAGAATTTACATATTAGGGTTTATCATTCAGGGTTTATGGATAAGGGTTTATAGACTAGGGTTAGTATTTTGATTTATTATTTACAAATTAGCATTTAGGGTTTAGTAATGAATGTGTGTACCACCTATCCCATTCGTGAACACCCGATGTTACTAGTAAGTGTATAATGTGTATTCAGTTTTTAAGAAAATTTCGACAACAATTCCTAGAAGATCTCCAAGTACACTAATGTGGATGATCAAATATCCACCTACATATGTACCTAGAGAAAAAAAATAGGGAAGTGTCAACAAAACATCTAAAAAATTGAATACACATTATACACTTACATCTTAAGTCAGATTAAGTGTTCAAGAATAGTCCAAAACTGGGGACTATCCAAAATTACTTTGAATGAATAAATATTGAACGGGTTTATAGGCCAACAGATGATGTTGTCATTTATATGCCAATGATCTTAGTGTCATCATTCATATCATATGTGTAAAAAAAGATAGGCTTAGAATAATGCATGCATTTTCATGAAAGTTTGGTCCAAGATTCATGTTAAAGTTTATGTTCCATCCACAATTGTGTATAAGGAAGGTCATGGTTTATCAAGTTGTGATAATTAGACATCCAAATCTAATGAATTCATTTCCTAGCATAAACAAAAAGGGCAAACAAAACCATCAACACACATAACATACATTGTTTTGCATATTCATTCATACACACAATACAAATACAAACATTAAAAATATGATGAAATGTATCAAAAAAATAAGAGAAGATGGTAGAGGCTTACTTCCAAGTAGTAATGATGATAGCAGTGGTGGAAACAATAGGTGATGAAAATAACAGAGGTGGTAGAGGTGACGATAGCAGCAACGGAGACATCAACCAACAAAGGTTATGGTGGCAGCAAGAAAGATGGTGGAAGCAACGAGATCACCATAGAGATGGAGGAGAAGTGGAGAAGAAGCTACGGATGTGATGGCGATGAATACAACAATGAAGAGCACAACAACTTCAACAAGCAAAAAAGCTTGAGTGGTGATGGCGGTGAGCAAAGTGGCAACAGCAACGAGCACATCAACTACCACAACGATGACAACGGTGAGCACAACTGCTCGAGCATCAATAGTGGAAGAGTGAGGGAAATTACTCGAGCAGCTCAATTGTGAGCGATGAAACAAAAATTGGGGCAAATTCCATTTCAATGGTGCTATTAAGTTACATGTAGTCGTCGGTTGTTGGTAAAAATGGATGACTAAGCACATGTTTGTCGGTTGTGTATCCAAAATTGACACCCAAGTTAAGGACTTAGATATTGGTTTGGGTAAAAAATTGATGACAGAGAACCTTATTCAAACAAAAAAAATCCAATCTCTGTAAGGACTTAGACGTTGGTTTGTGAGAGATAAACTAACGACTAAGTAAGAACTTAAATGTCGGTTCATTAAAAAAAAATCAATGATAGAGGTCCTTACCCAAATAAAAAAGTCAGGATCAATAAGGACTTAGACAGTGGTTTGTGAGATACAAATCGATGACTAAGTAAGAAGTTAAATGTCAGTTCACTCGAAAAACCGATGATAGAGGCCCTTATCTAAACAAAAAATGGCAGCCTCAATAAGAACTTAGACGTCAGTTTAGTTTGTCGAAACGACCCCAAAGAGCATTCTAGGAGGAACCATATTTTAGTGGGGACGTGGCACGAACCCTCGATCGTCAGTTTCTAGATTGCAAACTGATATAACATGTATAATTTTTTCAGAGTTGATAAGAAGTGCAACGCCGATTTATCTATTGCAAAATCAATGAGAGAGGTATTTTGGAGGTAAATATTATTTTGCGGGAAGTGGTATGTCACCAATTTTTGGAAAACTGACACTAACATATAAATCTTTTACATACAATTTTTCTCTAAAAAATTGTATTTCATGGGCTATCTAGGATGTTGATTTCTTTAAAAGATAACTGACATTATAGAAAAAGTGGTACATGTCTTTTTTTTAATAGGCATGACTTCACCAATAGTGACGTTTGTGCTCTACAACCGACATTGTACATCTTAGGTGTCGATTTTCATGTTGCAGTGACGTTAAGAAAAAAGTGACATCAAAGGTCAGAAATGTTCTAGTATATTGTGTATTAAAAATGCACCCTGACGACTATTAGAAGATGTCATTGAGAAAGTACGACTATCTCTTAATTTAAGGGTGTATATTTCTAATTGGGATTCACAAGGCATTACCATGCTAGACTTGGGGGAAGAATCCAACATGTCAAGAATTATAGCTTGAAGCAAAATTGTAAGAGGCCCTTTCATGTAAAGAGAGTTTACATGTCGACAATCAGGAAAAGTTTAAATTCATGATAATATACATTTTAGACTTGAAGAATAGCAGATTGACAATGCCAACAACACATATGTAATTTGTTATCAATACTTTCCTACCATAAGCTAAATGTGGTTAATCATTTTCACATTTTGTACTATATACATTTGAATATAATTACATGCTAAACATATTATTGTCATATCCTCACATAATAATACACCATTTAAATACATATACTACAGTTCACAACATGATGTTGAATGCTTTCTAAACATGACATGCATCATTGCAGAAGATGTGAACATTTTCTCACTTTCATCCAGTTTCATAAGTTTTATAATTTTTTTGGAAATAAATAATTATAATACATGGTTCTTATTATGTAGGAGAATGCTACTTGTGGTGAAGAAAGTTGAATGAAGAAGAACTACTCAATAGTGAAACGAATCAAGTTCCTTTGTTTTTGTGGATAAAACTTTTGAAGAAAATGCATGATTTTTTTAACTAGAGTTGTGTTTCTATGACATAAAACAACTTAGTAGATTCCTCTATTGAAACCTTTTCAAATATTAAAAATATGGTTTCTTTCTTCATCTCAAGAATCATATTCATGGTTCTATTTGTATAATTTTTATGTTACAAATGCTACAAGGGTATATATTAGCAATGTGGATGCCCAAATTTTGGTATACCTTGGGTGCATTGACTGAGGGAGGGCGAGGTCATAGAGGGGCAAGTGCCCCCCAACTCCAATTTTTTTTCTAAATAATAGTAGTAAATGCCCCTCAACTCCATACATTGTTAAAATAGTAGTAGTAAATGCCCCCTCATACATTGTTATTTAAAATATTAATAGAAAATGCCCCATCTCAAGTCCATAAAAAATTAGTTTAATAATAACTTTGATGAATGATATTCTAATCAATTGACTCAAAAAACATAATTCTAAATCACTCCATTGAATATGCATTCATTCCATAAAATTAAATGATATTGACTATATTAATTCTAGATGTTAATTTTCAACAAAATTTACACAAGAAAGTGCATTAGATGCATGTTTTTTCCAAGACAATCTTTAAAAAATTAACTCAAGCAAGGTAATCCAAAAATTCATGCATCAATACACAATCTATAAAATTAATTTGTATTGACTTGATTACACTCGGTTATTCAGTTTTGATAGGATATGTGTTTTGAAAGCTCATTAGCTGCATGTTTGCTCCATAATACTTACATGACAAAGTGCATAATACATAAATGTTGGATATGTGATATACTAGATTAGCAAGCAAATAATTTTTAGTGTGATTTGTGGTAGACATAGTGGGTCCTAAATATATTACGATTAAAAAAAAGAAACATTCAAATATTGTGTTTAGGATTTATAAATATAGTCAAACATGATGCAAAAAAATTGTTATCTTGCGACTATGTCAACACTTACCATACCAAAAACTATCTTTTTAATCTATAAGTTTGAGAATTTATTTTATGTCACCATAACATATACATCCTTGTAGTCATGGAGCCAGACACATGTGGTAATTTTTGCATCCATATCTTGTGGTTATTGTTACGAGTGTAAAATGACTGTTTGTATTTCAGCCAGTCGTTATTGTTGCTTATAAGTTGGGAATTGATTACTGACAAGCACTATCATGGTTTCGATGAGTTCATAGAGAAATTGGTATGTTCTTGTATATTCTTTTTAGTTGATTCGATATTTAGTATTGGCATTTTTGTAATATAATTGATATGGAAACTATCATAAGCTAAACATATTGGTGATTGATGTATTAGATACACTGTTTATTCTTGTTAAATTTTGAGATATTAGTAAATATAAACTCTCACCATATTTAGTATGAATCGTTTGAGGTTTTGTTATAGTCACTTTATTTTATTAGATCAATACAATCTTAAGACTAAAAATATGAAGAGATATTTTCATACATCAATCTAAACAATGGTCAACATATGGTTCTATACCAAATATTACTACTCTTGGCATTCAACAACCACTGGTACATGTTAACGCAAGTAGCAATGATGATACTAGCTTACCATCAAAAGGGAGTCGAATAGAAATTAGTTTAAAATCGAATTATCTTCAGAGGAGATTGAAATAAATCTTGAGTTACATCATAAACTATACGACTATTAGGTAAACAAAAGAGATGAAATCTGAAGATTTTATCTACAAAAAGGGCCATTTCAACCATATAATCGTGACTTTCCTCAAAATAGATTGATAATAAATTATGAAGATTAACAAAGGTTGGTTTTCTAAATTCTCAACATTAATAAAATACATTGTTTCTTAGGATGTTGTTTATTGTCTATATTTCATATTGAAAGCACAAAATCCACACATGGAAAGATTAACAGGGGAAATATCATTCTCTATCATGAATGTTATTAAAATTGTCCACAAACTAGATGAATGATAAATGACTCAGTGAATCAATGGTTTCCTATATTGGAAATTAAATATTTGACATGATTAGCAATGAATTAATAGTAGAAAAATCCATAAAATGAGAACTCAATTTAAATCATGTGAAAGGAATTTATATTTTTATTATAAAATGTATTAGTATATCCAAACATTAAAGTTTGAGTCTATTTTATATATTAATTGACAACTACTAGTGTTATTAGAGACTATTTTTATTTGTCATTTTCCCCCTTTAAGAGTATTGGCTGGCTCTTCCCTTGCTTGTATGTGACTTTTATGTTCTCTAGTGCTTCTTGTGTCATGCTTCCAAGCTATGCATAACATATTAATAGTTGTGTAGCCCTAGATACAATATTAATAAAAAGATGCTGGGATGTAGTTTCCCACATGTTGAACAACTATATAACAACAAATTTAATCTTCAATTACATGTTATATTCCATGTCTTTAGAAAATATTTTACATGCTTATAGTATCTATACTGACACCATCTAGGTGCTAGCATATAGGTAACAAGTTGGTTATTTTGGTGCCATTAGTACATACACCAGCAACCTAAATTTTGTGCCAACACCCTAGAAGTGATGGCATAGAGGACACAACGATTGATAGGAGCTAACCCAACACACTTATACCAGTAGCCACAAATGCTTATATAGCCTCAAAAATGTTGGAAAAGGGCTATGTCCACATCTATATCGCCAAAATTCATTGGTCATTGGTATAGCCTATATCAACATTATAGACCAATACCTCTATTTTATTAGTTACTGGTATAGAACCATATTATTGTAGTGTGCATATTTGGACAAGAACAAATGAAAGAAAGTTTGTACCACCAACTTATGTTGATGGCACCAACATGAGGAGGAGTGGACTAGATAAAGGAAAAGAAGAATTGAGAAGAGGAAAAGGAGAATTACCAAAAGAATTCTTGATACCACTGACCCAATTTGGTGGCACCAATATCAGAAGCCCTAGAACACAATAAATTAAAGAAGTCAATGGCATCGACTCCCAAGTCAGTGGCAATGACATTTGTCTGATAGCCAAGATTAAAATAAGGCACATTTGAGGGTTCTTGGACAAGTGGTGTCCTGATTCTTCTTATACAAACCTAGGGGGAGCCACCAAAGTGAGCTCATTCAGATGGCACCTCATTCAGGTTGAATTTAATATGGATGTCATCCCATCAACCATCCTTATAGGAACTAGAAACCAAGGACAAGGAGACAAAGAGGAATGGATCAATGCACATACCAAGAAGTACTCGACAATCTCAATGTCATCAGGTTACATCATCCTTCTTTGCATTGTGTTATATAATTTTACATGAGGGACTAACATGTGTGAGAAGAAGTACTATAATGTCTAGTTAATCCTCTAATGGTCTTTAGCATGTGTTCTTTTAGTTCTAGCTTCTTGATATCCATGTCTTCCAACTATTAGTTGTAGATAAACCTAAAATGTCGATGAACAAATATGTGGATCAATATATTGATGTATTATGTACGTGGGGCAAACAAAATGTGTGCAAGTACTATAGCAACATATAATGTTCACAACCAAATGCTTACACATATGAACTTGTATTTTCATTTTAGAGCCTAACCCATGATTGGTATGCCCTCTCAAGTGTAATCATTGTCCATGCTTAGGATTATGTGTATTACCCCTTGATGGGTGTAACCCAGGGTTTAAAATATTCTAGTTTACTCTATGTGATACTCATAATTGCATTATAACGAGATGAATTAAATAAACAACCAACCATTTATTCATCATATAAATAATTTGGAAATCATTTAGAAAACCATAGGAAGTCAACAATGAAGGTAGTCATAAGTAACCATGTACCTTATGTAGAATCATACAATATATTCCAAGTACTCTAAGTGTCAAGGAACCGTTCTTACCCCAATCCCAATCCCACTGCCTAGATAGTAGTAAAGGGATTGAAGCACTCGTCTCTAAGTGGCCCGAAAGGATCTCACACACTGGCATATACAATAAGAAATAATAACTCATAAAACAAGATATTTAAAGACTAACCAGCCCAAATTATGATTTTGCAAATCTATCCATGTCATCAGAGTTTGTCAAGTGTGGAAGAGATCTAGTCAATTCTTCATAATGATCCATCTGGTTTGCCTAAAATCAGGTAAATCGAGATGCAATCAATACAAATGCATTGGCATGCTTTGAAAAGAACAAATATCAAACGATTGAAAACATTTATAGCAAAATATAGCACTTGGCAGGACTTATGTTCAAAATGTAGTCAATGAGTGATTTTCTGAACATCGAGTTTATTTTGAACAATTCAATTTTATTACAAGTTTCCCATTATGTTGATATCGAGAAGCATGCTTATATATTTTATGTGGTTCCATCACCGCAACGAGATGGGGGAGGTCACCAGGCTCCTCCCATATGAGGTAGGAGGTCAATCGACATGTACAAGTTCCACCCTCTACATGTGGATGTCGCTTGTACTAAATATCAACATTCTCAACATTATAATCATCATAATTTAGGCAATCATAATCGGTATGTTTTCAAGTTTATTGCAAACTATAATATAGAAAATCAGAAGACTAATCTGTAGGGAATAGTAGCTCAAACAAATACATAGATAAGATTTTCAAGAGGTACATACAAGTATCATTGAATACCACTAGTCTGTTCGAGGAGGAATTATTATAAAAGTGTACTTTTCACCAAGGATTTAGAGTAAGGATTCTAAGAAATAATAGATCAAACCCTTGAGTTAGATCCTAGATCAACAAGGTTGGATCAAGGGTCAAGATCATGATGTTTAGAAGATCATGTTTCAGTGTTCAAGATTAGGGTTACTCATTCATATTTAACCTAGGGATCAGGTCATTGACTTATTATCGACCAATTTTAAGATGTCCAACATTATTCAAGTGTTAAGATTATTTCTAGTATGAATGACCTGCCTAGGTATTTTAGGAACATATAAGCTAACCCTAATTATTGTCATCATTATTGAAGTCATTATGAAGTCTCTAGATCATCATCATGATGGATTAGCACCATTGGTATTCAATATTAGATAAAGTCTTTCTTGATGTAAAAGTGAAGTCATGGATCAGGTGTTAGGTCAAATAATCAAGGATTTCACAAGATTTAGATCAATCATAATATCAAGATAGATCATTATTTCATGATTCATATCCAAGGATAGATAATCCAACTAGGTTAGATCTAGATTGTTAATCAAGTTCTAATTTAGTGTCTCAATATAATCATTAGGGTCAAAATTTAGGGTTTTCAAAGATTAATTATGATTACTGAGTCATCTAGACAACAAATATAAGTAAGAGATCAAGATCTAGGGATGTCAGTGAGAATCATGTAGAATTAGTCTTTGCAAGTATTTTTTAAACGATTCATTGGATTTTTCTGATCAAAATGGACTATTTACTCATAATCTTTGGAGCTAGAAATCAAAAGTTGTCATTTTTGCAAGATCTGTTCATTTATTTGATTTTTTGAGTATAGAGGAGGTAAAAATACCTTAATCGGGAAAAGGGGTGGTCACTCAATGCATAATGGATGACCAAGATTGGGCCACATAGAAGGTTGGGTTGTGGGTTTAAAGGAATGGTCCTCTTCCCTATTATCTAGTTCAATTTCTAATTTACTGGTTTAATATGTGGTTCATTGGTTCTTTTGGATCGGGATAATTACCTTCTTAGACATGAGGTATGGGACCCCTTCCTTATTCACTCAGGATTCCTTGCAATCCCAGAATTGTGGGGGAGGGATCACCAACATATAGAGGGCTCAGGGGCAGGAGGGTCGATGGAGGGCAGAGAAGGTGCCACCCAAACTCGCTGCACCTTCGCGAAGACGATAGGGTTGGCAGATTGAGGAGAGGTACGACAAAGACCAGACGCCCAATTTGATAGGTTGATGGCGTCGCTCGAGTAGCAGATGGTCAGAGGAGAAAATTAGGTTGCTTGAGGCTGAAGAGGTGAGCAAGAGTGAGGCTTCAAGCAAGGTGTGGTGGTGGCAAGCCTTAAGAGGTCTTTTATAGTGTTGGATCTAGGGTTTGTGCTGAATCGATCCTTGGTTGCAAATCAAGGTCGTCAGAGTGAGAAGGAGAAAAGGGGTAAAGGTTTTATGGAAAAACTAATCATGAATGTTGGTTAAAATAGGGCTCGTTGAGTGTGAAATCGCTAGAGGAGCATTTCTACTCACTTAGAATTTTGAATCAGGTTCATAAGCAGGAGATTGCTTGTCTCGGTCCTCATTGACTCCTCTCGTTGATTGCATGAGGTAGGATATGACTCAACATTCATTATATTGTGCCACGATCCACAAGAAGCTGGTCCAAGGACTGGGTTTCACCCTCCAAGCGAGCCTTGGATCGCTGAGGTGGATAAGTCGACTAAAAAGGGCGAATAAAAGGGATTTTTGGCATATAAATTCAAAAAATTGTAGAAAATAGCACGAATGTCCAATTGAAGTGAAACTTGGACCATGGGTTTTATAAGATGTGTCTAACATTTAGAAAAGGTTTGAGAAAAATAAGATAAAGTTACATGGACAAGATTACTTTTGTGGATAAAGTGGTAAATTAATCAAATTTGTAGTGTCACAAAGTGTATAAAATCTACATTGATCACTATATTTCAAATTTGAGTATCACTACTGATCAAGTAGACAAGGAAAATTAAATTGAGGTCTTGAGTGAAAATAATGAGGGAAAAAAATTATTAATCCTTACGTAAAATGCGCATTGTCACATCCTTCCCTCCTTAAGAGGAATTTTGTCCCCAAAATTCAAAAAATCGTCAAAAATCTGGACTATCCAATCCAAATCATATCCTCAAATACTAGAACGTCCTCAAATATATAATCAAAATCATGTCCTCAAAATTATCACCTCATCAACAGTCTCTCATAAACATAAAATGATCAATAAAGGGTTCAAAAGTTCATAGCTCACTAATTGAGTTCACTTTCAAATCATGTCTCCATATGGAGTGAGAATTGGGATCGAGAATTGAGATTATACATCATGAATTAAAGTGGTTCATGTGACAACAAGATCATAATTTAAGATACAAAGTTATAACATTAGAGTTTTGGGTCCTAAACATGCAAGTCTAGGGTTTTGGTCCCTATCCAGACCACTGGTGTGATCATTCACCCATAATTAACAATCTAGCAATATTTTAAGATTTCAACATCAATTTCTTCATCAAGCATATTCGAGGTGGGTGACTGATTCAAACCTAGGAAATTTTTAGGAAATTAACCCTATACATATAATCAACATTACCATCCTCAAAAATCATTACTGAGTCAACCTCTTCTAGATCTTAGGCTTTGGGGATATAAAACTTACTAGCCATATTATGGGTAATCTCAAGATCCACATGGGTGATTATAACCATGTTTCAAAATTTTGTGCATCAATGTCGAGAATTGAAGTTTAGACATCAATATTGTAGGTCAAATCATTTCAAAGCTTAGGGTTTAGATTCCAATTTAGACCTTATGGGAGATCATTCATCCATATTCAATATCCGAGCAACAATTAAACAATATTTGAGCAACATTCAAGCAACATTTGTGATATCAATCACCAATTTTATTGCCATGGTATCAAGATTTGATAAATGATCTAGAATTAGGTCTTTCTAGGAATTTAGCCACAAGGTATAGTCAATAATGTATTTAAAAATTGGGTTTCAAGATCGAATATCAATATTATTATAAACTTGACATGTTGGAGACTTTGGTCAAGAATCAAAATCGGGTGGAAGGGATTACCTTTCCAACTCTAAATAATCAAAATGATGACAATTTAGAGGTAGTCATAAATAGGGAAGAAAAATTCAATTTTCAAAGATATGGTGAGTACAAGGTTCATTTTAAAAGTTACAAAGGAATGCATAATAAACATATCATAATCTATATCTAGTAATGATTTTATTCATTCTTTCATTGCTAGTGAGTCTTATATGGCCTTCTGACCAATCACTAGATTTTGTTATTGAACATGTCGTCCTTTATAATCCCAACCTTAATTTCTATCTCTATCTCCATGACTACGGGCTAGGATGTAGGGGTAAAGGCACTCATGGTGATCTAGATTCCACCAAGAATTATCAATGTTGTGTATCTTGCCCATTTGATCATAACATCCATTAGTATCTTGTTTTGTACTTCCCATGCATCATCCTTGGCAGCCTTTCTCGGTTCATTCTCATTTTACCATCATTGTAACATCCCTAGCCTGGGTTTAGGGATGACCCTATTTGTTTAGCCTAAATAAAATTCTTAGAACTTTAATACATCTTCTAAAGTGTTTTTTATCAGGTGACAAACTTATGTTTCAAGTTTGGTCATGTTTGAATAATTTTTTAGCAATGTTCTCTTATTTTGGACCAAAATGCAATTTACCCAAGATGAGGGGTTATATTGCAATATGTCACATGTTAAACATACCTCAAGAGAGAGAATGATGCAAGTTGGTGGCTTGTGGAAAGCCTAAATTCGAAATTTGAACTTGTTTGAATAATGTTAGTGCCTTGTGTATCAATTTTGGTACAAATTGTAATTTACCCAAAATGTAGGGTTGATATGCAAATTACCACCTATAGAGTGTCCCTACTCCCTCCTAGTATCTATACAGGAGATAGAAAGAAGGATACACCATGTTTGAATCATGTATAAGTGATAGTATTCTTGGTGATAGAAAGACCAAGAAAGGGGTTGAATGTGAAACCCTAACTTGAGTTGTATCGAGTTGTAGAGTCCATATGAGAGTGTCTATCGGCCAAGGATCCATAGGGGGAGTATCATGTAGGTTTGTGAACTCTTGGAAAATTCCATGATGGGAAAAGCACCTCAAGGAGGTGATCCTTGATGAGTTAGATGCTCCTTGCAAAAAGTTGAATCAGTTTGCATAATTTGTGAGATAAAGATGAGATATCTTGTCCAATAAGATAAGTGATGGCCAAAATATCTTCTCTAGATTATCCTCAAGTGTTTTTCATGTCAAGATAAATGTGAGTGCATGCATGTACACGTTTCAACCATGCATGGACATGTGGCAACTAGTAGCTTTAAAATGATGACACCTCATATATACACTTTTTTATGAACCTCAAGTATATATACCCTTCCTTTCACCTATAAGTGGAATTTTCAAAAATTATCACCCTCTTTCTCTTAAATATCATGCATAGATTTTTAATATCATGCATAGGTGAAAGAGTATCGTGCATAGGGCCTTGGTATCAGTCATAGAAACTGATATCGCCAATAGCAAAGTGATATCAGCCAAGTGAGGGATATCGGCCACAAGTGAGGGATATCAACCACAAGTGGTGAGGTATCATGCATAGGGATAAGGATCTCAAGTCTTAGACCTTTGAGAAGCTCATCTTCAATCTTGGGAACGTGAATATTTAGAGCTTGGATGTCACACCCGCATCCCACGATTACCACTAATCATGAGATGTGGGCATGAGTTTGAGGATTATACTTAATACAAAGTTCACTCCCATTTTTTTCTTTTTTTCAAATTCTTTATTTTCTCACATCCAATCACATAAACAAACTTTAAAAGAGAATTAAACTTTGATTACTCTAATATGATCTCAACATTAATGATACAGATCCATACATTCATTCTGTTTCTCACTCTTCTAGGTACATACGACATGATAATCAGATACATTCTCTCTTATTAAGGAAACAAAGACACAAAACATCATTTACAACTCTCTCACATCTATACAAGGACCTAGAGTGATAGGGACTGACTGAACTTAACTAATCTCATACTTAACTCATGTGGTAGATCTACTCTGAAAATTTGACCTTCTTCAAGTCCACGTGGTTTCCCTAAAAATTGTGAGTAGAGGGGTGAGCCTACTCGCTCAGTGAATGAGTACTTCAAAGAATAGTTTAAAGCACTTATATAATTGCATATGTATTGTCGAGCAACTGATATCAATTATAACAGTAGTAAGCTTTAAAGAGACTAATCATTCATGAACACAAATATGGCACAATACTCTAGACATCTACAAGAGTGAATCAATATATGAACATGCTTGATTGATTATAAAGAGAACTAATAACTCATAAACATACAAAGAATAATTGAATAATTGTGCACACTTGTTTAACCTCTCATTCATCTTATTATGCCCTGAACCCACATGAGGTGTACCACAATATGTGAAAGAATCATAGCAAGCTATGATCTCCCTGTACAAGGCTTAGAAGCATGCCTAGGTTCCTAAGCCTATCTCTTGAGTAAGACCCCGTCTACAGCAGGCCTCAGCACGTCTGCCTCTCGACGGCTAATGGGAGCAGTCGGAAATATCAAACTCCACCTCTCAACCTTAGTACTCGGTCAGTGAGTCAAAACCCTCAGGCTTATTATGCATCAGTGGACCTACTGGACACTGATCACTCAACATGTAACGCAGGTACCACCAGCATCCCCAGTTGGTGTTGGGTACCACACAACTGTAAGGAGTTTGCCTTACTGGTCAAGACCCCCACACCCAACTAGTGCACTCTAGCTTACCTCGATCTGGACTACCTCCAGTATGGAAACCATTTCCTCCTCATAGCACAAGCCTCATCCTGTGAGGATTCTACAATGTTCATGGCATCTACATGTCTAATTCATAATTCAATCACCACGTCAATGAATCTTTGTTCAGCTTTGTAAACCATTCATTTCATTAACCATATAATAACATATACCAAAACTGAACTATTAAGCATCACCACATCTCAAGCTGAGAAACATTAAAATCACAATATTTGCTTCACTGAACACCCTATCATTAAGCTTTCATTTACCTCATTCACTTATCACATAACTTGCATAAGGATTGAATACATCATAACATCATTCAATAAGAATTTCTCTATGTAGTTCACATATAATTGAATATATATATATATATATATATGAAACCCTATAATAAACTGAACTAGGGTTTCCATGCCAAATGAAATGCAAGATCTTATCTGGCATATATGTAATACGCATACAAATAAACCATCATCCATAACCAAGGAGATTGAACTAGGCAACTTCTTTATTCAATTATACAACAATTTCAGTCATAGTCGCAAAACTTAGCTTTCAGTATATTCATGTAACCTCTACAATTACTTTAAAAGTTCTCATTTATATGGATTGCAATCATTTCTAATGTAATTTCATAATATAAAATTCATCACAATAGAGAAATAATCCATTTCATATCATCTTGCAAAAGCTAGATCAAAAAGGCAACTTAGGGTTTGTACTCGCATGCTAAGAAATTGAAGATATTTGATGATTTAACTCATTTTCTTACAATCTACTATTTAAAGTAAGTACCCACTCACCCTAAGGTGTGAAAACACCCTAAAAACATAGCCCATCTTTGAAGATATCGAATCCATATCAAGATCCTAGAAAAATATGTGATTTCTTCTTCCTTTCAACCCTAAACGGGGCCTGCTGTAGGTAGAAGATGAGATTAGAGGTTAAACCAAACCTCCAAGTTTCTGGATCAATGGTTTCGATCAAGGGGAAATGAATAGAAGAAGGAATCCACAGTTAAAACTACTTACCAAGTCGAATTTGTAACAACCCTTTTGAATTTTCGCCGTTCTTCACGTTCTTCCCCAAATATTGTCCCATACAACACCTTCCAGGTCGCCCTATCATTGAGTAAGATGTCTGGGATGATAGGGGATTGAATTGTGGTTCCAAAGCACTTCATTTCATTGAAAACGGATAAGTATTGCTCAAGATATGATTGTTTTATGATTTGATGTCTTGGGAAGCGTCGGTCGCGGTCGCAGTGTCGACGCAGTGTCGCGGTCGCGGTGTAGACTGTGGGTGTAGATCATGGGTTGTGGTGTCGACGCAGCATCGCGGTCACTGTTTTGACGTAGTGTCGCGGTCGCGGTGTCGACACAGTGTCGGACGCGGTCCTCAATACATGCTTACTAAAAAGGGCATAACTCTCTCATTTTAACTCCGATTTGGTTCATTCTTTTTTTTTAATCCATAATTGAATTATCTACAATACTAAAATATTATTTTTATAATACTATCAAACTAAAAATTATTTATTAATTATTTTCTCCAATATCATTAACTCTCTTCTTGCACACATGTATGGGTCAATGTTATGTTAACCCCAACTCAGATCTTTATAGTATGTTTAAGTCATGATTGTGAGTTTCCCAAACAAGTATTTAAAGTCACTAAGGTTAATATAAAGCACAACATAGAATATTACTAACAAAAACATGACAAGCATTAAGATTATCTTAAATCTCTAGGATTACCAGCAAAGTTAGGAACGGGTTGTAACATTGGAGCTTTGAAGTTGCTCTTGAGGCGGGTTATATAACTTGAACTCAATTATGTTATTATTTTCCATCAATCTTGCCATAGTTGATGATTTACTTTCAATTTGAATTTTCTTGCATAATTGATGAAACCATTAGTTCTATCAGTGACCTAGGACTGTTTTCTATGAACTAGAACAGTAAGAATAAGAGTCTAGAGGTTGATAATGATGACATCACCATGATTCAACTTGATATTGGGTTGAAGTACCTTTAACCGATATGGTGAAGTGATCATATCACTAAAATGATACAATGGGGATACATACAACTTATACATGATATGATTGATGAAGTAAGCATCTTGTTTACGATATGGTGTCAAGCATACACCATGTGCACGATATGAGGTAAAGTATACACCTCATGCATGACATGGAGTCAAGAATATACTCAAACCCGATATAACAAACCCTAGATGAGGAGTAACCTGATATGGTGATATGAATACACCACTAGCATGGTATAGTGATGAGTTTATACCTCATGAATGATATGAGTAGCACATACATACATCTTGTACACGATATGGGGTCAAGAACCCACCTTATACACGATATGGTACCAAGAAGATACCCTAACCCGATATGGTGTTGAAACCCAACATGGGAAAGTGAAACCCGATATGCATTGTAACCCCACATCCCTATCAGTTTGTACACTTGAGGTAGTTGTGACTAATCAATTGTCTATCTTATTACTCATCACATGATGAAGGGTAGGACGTTACCATGAAGATTTTGAAGGGATATGAGTATAAGGGTCAAACCCAATATGCAAACCCTAAAGGTTGAGTAACCGGGTATGAATGCACAATATGGAGATAAGGAGATATCTCATGCATGATATGGTGATGAGGATACACCTCTATACCCAATACGGAGGAAGCACCTCAATCTAATACACTTGATTGAGTGACACATGTAGTGAGTTATGTCCAATGATACATTAAGACATAAAGAGTTTAATGCATTTTGATAAGTATGGGCCAATGTACCGTGAGAGAAGGATTGAGCCAACCTAATGGAGTATGATGTAATCAACATCCTAGTGAAGATGAAAGAGAAACTTATAGTTGTATAATACTCATGTAATGAGTATACTTTGATACTCCTAATATGTATGGAGTATGAACTAGGGTTTTGTTTCTTGATGAACATACTGGAAACCCTAATCAGTTAATAAAGGGAAACCCTAAACCTAAATACGGGAAGGTTGTATTTCTCTTGTATTGAATGATGATGATAGGTATTTGATATTGAAACCATACCAGTATCATGAGATAATGAGCATATCTAAGCATGAGCTATGATGTTTCATATAATACAGATTATATGGGTCTTGTAAGTCATGTGAGATACTTGTACAACAAGTATAATGTTTATATAGGTCTTATGACCTAGAGATGGATGTTGCCTAGTGCGAGGTGACAAGATGTTTATAAAAGTCTTATGTTCTATAGATTGATGTGAGAGATGGCAATGTTCAAAATGAACTAGGGAAATGGAAACCCAGTAACAATAAATGGTTATAATAATAATGAAATCTTAGTCATACATACTTTATGATTATAGGCAAATAAGGGCTATAGTGTTTTGAATATGTTTAAATGAGATATGAGGAATACTTGTATCACATAAAGGATGTGAATGGGTATAATACCTAGTAAAGGTGATGTGGAATTTAGTGATGAGTTTAAGGGATTGATATCCCTTAATGAAAGTGAAAGTGAAACATAAAGGTATTCCACTACTATGGAATCCTTAGCAATATGTCCATGATATCACAGGATTGGTATAATCCAATACATGGATATAGTTTCACAGGATTGATATCATCCAATACCTGGATATAACTTCACAGTATTGGCATAATCTAATACCTGGACATAATCTCACAGGATTGGTATAATCCAATACCTAGATGTAACTTTATAGGATTGGCATAATCCAATACCTAGACATAATCTCACAGGAATCGTATCATTGAATACCTCGAAAT
The DNA here is from genome assembly GCA_963693085.1 of Alisma plantago-aquatica. NCBI lineage: Eukaryota > Viridiplantae > Streptophyta > Magnoliopsida > Alismatales > Alismataceae > Alisma > Alisma plantago-aquatica. The sequence goes on from OY856411.1 coordinate 110,651,870, forward strand.
AACTTCATTGGATTGGCATAATGCAATACATGGACATAACCTCACAGGCTTGGTATAATCCAATACCTAGACATAACTTCACTGGATTGGCATAATCCAATACTTGGACATAATCTCACAGGATTGGTATAATCCAATACCTAGATATAACTTTACAGGATTGGCATAATCCAATACATGGACATAATCTCACAGGATTGGTATAATCCAATACATGGACATAACTTCACATGATTGGCATAATCCAATACATGGACATAACTTTATAGGATTGGTCTAATCCAATACATGGCTATACTTTCACAAGATTGGCATAATCCAATACCTGGCTATACTTTCACAGGATTGGCATAGTCCAATACCTAGCTAGGACATATTCTCAGGATTGGTATAATCCAATACCTGTCTAGAAAATTGGCTGAGGCCAACAACTAGAAATGAGAATGATTCATGTATATCATTCCATGATAATATTATCATAGGATAAGCTTGAGATGTTGGTATAGTATGATGGGTAAATGATACGCATGTTCTTTATATTCCTTATAAAGTGAATAGATGATCTATTGCTCGATCATTGATAGTTACAATGCTTTGAAAATTGAGAATGTTCTAAACTGCTTATCCATAGTGATTAATCTTGCTTATTAATATAAAGAACCTCTTCTCAGTTTTATACTATTTACCTGTGATAATAACATTGTTGGCGGAGAGTTATATCTCTCACTAGGACAATTGTCTTACCCTATGGGATCCATAATTTTTAGGTGGACGTATACGAGGAGGTAGATACCATGTTGTAGAGGAAGGACAACAACATCAGGGACAGCAGTAACAGCTCAGGTTGAGTGTACTGTCTGTCGTGTCTTGTAGATAGAAATCATATATGTCGTCCCTATACTCTCAGGTCCTCGGATTTGGTGTGTGATGGTTTTATGAATGATCTAAGATTTTGGCTTGCATGCCTCGAGGTTTTATGTTGCTTCAGTATATGTTTTGACAAAGCAATTGTTATATGTCATCCTTTAGATGAGATGGTACAGTGTATGTACAATATGAACCCTAATGTATATAAAGTTTTGGTTCTTTCCATCAATTGAAATTTCTCTCTTCATGTAGGAAGGGAAGAGATGTAAAAGAAACACCTAGAGAAAATTAGAGATACTAAGTAGTAAAATATAAAGAGATGATAAGAGTAAGAAACATAATATAAAAAAATGCATACTATCCAGTTTCAGTTCTTGAATACCCTGGCCAGGTATTCATCTATTGAAGTTAAGGTAAGTATTACACTCTTAGATTGCTATCTTTCTGATTACTTTGATCAAGTAGTCATTTTGAGACAATCTAAAGAGCATAATGAAGTAGGATATGTGGCATGGATATTTCTACCACATCCTAATTGTTATATGAAGGAATCTAAGTTAATCACATATCAACTTAAATAGAACAAGATGTTTAGTATAATGTATACCTTGGTCTGAGGACCTAGAGGTAACAAAAACCTGATAAGAGGTAACAATGTTCAGTGATGAACTAAGGGTTTGAATAACCATATCTAGTAACCATCTTTATAATTTCTATGATGAAGGCAAGGAACCAAAGAGAACACAAGATTGAATGACACTTGATGTGCATGGATTAGAAGAAATCTATAGAAGGATACTTTGAAAAGTATCAGCTAGTCCTGGATTTTAGTTCCAAGACAAAGTATGTGTGTTAAGTAATGTCCTGAGATGAAAGAAAGGACCTATTATATGTTTGGTTTTGGTGATAACAACAGAGGATGGAAATAATATATGATGCTTTTTTGACACATGTAACTAATACCAAGGTAAGGAATTCTAGTGACCAAGAAGTTTTAAAGGTATGAGATAGTGAGAGCATGACTCCTAAAAAGATGAATATTGTTGATTACCTAGAAAGGCCAACTTTGAGATTAGTTTAGTCGCATATAATAGTATGAACATCATATGTTAGGGGTTTATGCTCTGCATAAACATAACATTGATAAGGATGTATTAATTGAAGGAACAATTGTAGAATCGTCTTGGGAAAAGTTTATCAAGCTAAGATAACTTCCTAGATCTGTTAACACAGCTTATGCAAATAAATCTAGAGATACCTCTGAGCTGGTTCTTCTTGATAAATAGCCTCTCCTTATGACAAGAAAATAAGCAGCCAACGAGATGGTTGGTTCTAATCATAAGTAAGTTTAGTGTGTGTCAACAGATTAGATTGGCACAATAAAAGTATGATAAGACTTGTAGTCCCAAATGGATGATAGAATGTAACTCTAACTTTTCCTTGGAAGAGAAATGCTAAAAGTGAGGGGTATGGAAAATTTTCAAGATCAAGAATCTATTACATAAAATATATGAGTTGATAAAGGTTACAAAGCAATGAGTTTTGACACCCAAGTTATACAAAGTATGTATAGTACTTCTCTAATTTAGAAAGTGCTACCTGATGTAGGATTGACACTGCAATCATTAATGGGAAGGACAATTGAGTATGTGTATTGTATGACAAATTCTATGATGACCCTGTATGGAATAACTTTATGTTGGTCAAAGTTCTATGGCATACTCATGACATCAAGATGTTATGAGGATTCTTGGTGATATGATGTATGAATAACAATTGTCTTCCTTCATTTGGGATTTCGGGGACAAAATCCTTGTTAGGGGTTTATAACTTGTAACATCCCTGACTTGGGTTTAGGGCTAACTCTATTTATTTAGCCTAAATAAGTTTCTTAGAACTTTAATATAATCCTCTAAAGTGTTTTTTTATCAGGTGACAAACTTATTTTTCTAGTTTGGTCCTGTTTTAATAATGTTTGAGCAATGTTCTCTTATTTTGGACCAAAATGCAATTTACCCAAGATGAGGGTTTATATTACATTATGTCACATGTTAAACATACATGTGTTTTATCATCATAATATAGAGAATTATGCTAGGTGGTGGCTTGTGGAAAGCCTAAATTCCAAATTTGAACTTGTTTGAATAATGCAAGTGCCTTGTGTATCAATTTCGGTACAAATTGTAATTTACCCAAAATGTAGGGTTTATATGCAAATTACCACCTCTAGAGTGTCCCTACTCACTCCTAGTATCTATATAGGAGAGAGAAAGAATGATGCACCATGTTTAAATCATGTATAAGTGATAGTATTCTTGGTGATAGAAAGACCAAGATAGGGGTTGAATGTGAAACCCTAACTTGAGTTGTATCGAGTTGTAGAGTCCATATGAGAGTGTCTATCGACCAAGGAGCCATAGGGGGAGTATCATATCGGTTTTTTAACTCTTTTCAAAGGCCATGATGGAAAAATAACCTCAAGAAGGTGATCCTTGATGAGTTAGATTCTCCTTATAAAAATTGTATCAGTTTGCATAATTTTTGAGATAAAGATGAGATATCTTGTCCAATAAGATAAGTGATGGCCAAAATATCATCTCTAGATTATCCTCAAGTGTTTTTCATGTCAAGATAAATGTGAGTGCATGAATTTACACGTGTCAACCATGCATGGACACGTGGCATCTAGTAGCTTTAAAATTATGACACCTCATGTACACACTTTTCAATGAACCTCAAGTATATATACCCTTCCTTTCACCTATAAGTGGGATTTTTGATCATTATCACCCTATTTATCTTAGATATCGTTCATAGAGTTTTAGTATTGTGAATAGGTGGAGGATTATCATGCATAGGGCCTTGGTATCGACCATAGCAAGTGATATTGCCCATAGCAAAGTGATATCGGCCAAGTGAGGGATATCGGCCACAAATGGTGAAGTGTCATGCATAGGGATGAGGAGCTCAAGTCTTGGACCTTTGAGAAGCTCATATTCAATATTGGGAACGTGAATATTTAGAGCTTGGATCTTTGAAGTTTCTCTTGAGGTGGGTTATATAACTTGAACTCAATTATGTTATTATTTTCCATCAATCTTGCCATAGTTGATGATTTACTTTCAATTCAAATTTTCTTGCATAATTGATAAATCCATTAGTTCTATCAGTGACCTAGGACTGTTTTCTATGGACTAGAACAGTAAGAATAAGAGTCTAGAGGTTGATAATGATGACATCACCACGTTTCAACCCGATATTGGGCTGAAGTACCTTTAAACCGATATGGTGAAGTGATCATATCACTAAAATGATACAATGGGGATGCATACACCTTATACATGATATGATTGATGAAGTAAACATCTTGTGCACGATATGGTGTCTAGCATACACCATGTGCACTATATGAGGTCAAGTATACACCTCATGCATGACATGGAGTCAAGAATATACTCAAACCTGATATGACAAACCCTAGATGAAGAGTAACCCGATATGGTGATATGAATACACCACTAACATGATATAGTGATGAGTTTGTACCTCATGAATGATATGAGTAACACATACATACATATTGTGCACGATATGGGGTCAATCACCCACCTTATACACGATATGGTACTAATAAGATACCCTAACCCGATATGGTGTTGAAACCCAACATGGGAAAGTGAAACTCGATATGCATTGTAACCTCACATCCGTATCGGTTTGTACACTTGAGGTAGTTGTGACTAATCAGTTGTCTATCCTATTACTCATCACATGATGAAGGGTAGAATGATACCATGAAGGTCTTGAAGGGATATTAATATAAGGGTCAAACCCAATATGCAAACCCTAAAAGTTGAGTAACCCGATATGAATACACGATATGGAGATAAGGAGATATCTCATGTACGATATGGTGATGAGGATACACCTATATACCCAATATGGAGGAAGAACCTCAATCTAATACACTTTATTGAGTGACACATGTAGTGAGTTATGTCCAATGATATATTAAGACATAAATAGTTTAATGCATTTTGATAAGTATGGGCCAATGTACCGTGAGAGAAGGATTGAGCCAACCTAATGGTGTATGATGAAAATCAACATCCTAGTGAGGATTGAAAGAGAAACTTATAGCTGTATGATACTCATGTAATGAGTATACATTGATACTCCTAATATGTGTGGAGTATGAATTAGGGTTTTGTTTCTTGATGAACATACTGGAAAACCCTAATCAGTTAATAAAGGGAAACCCTAACCCTAATTATGGGATGGTTGTATTTCTCTTGTATTGAATGGTGATGATAGGTATTTGATATTGAAACCATGTTGGTATCATGAGATAATGATCATAGCTAAGCATGAGCTATGATGTTTCATATAATACATATTATATGGGTCTTGTAAGTCGTGTGAGATACTTGTACAACAAGTATAATGAAAATATAGGTCTTATGACCTAGAGATGGATGTTGCCTAGTGAGAGGTGACAAGATGTTTATAAAAGTTTCATGGTCTAGAGATTGATGTGAGAGATGGCAACGTTCAAAATGAACTAGGGAAATGGAAACTCAGTAACATCATAATAAATGGTTATAATAATAATGAAATCTTGGTCATACATGCTTTATGATTATAGCCAAATAAGGGCTATTAGTTTTTTTAATATGTTTAAATGAAATATGAAGAATACTTGTATCACATAAAGGATTTGAATGGGTATAATGCCTAGTAACGGTGATGTAGAATTCAGTGATGAGTTTAAGGGATTGATATCCCATAATGAAAGTGAAAGGGAGACATAAAGGTATTCCACTACTATGGAATCCTTAGCAATATGACCATGATATCACAGGATTGGTATAATCCAATACCTGGATATAGTTTCACATGATTGGTATCATCCAATACATGGATATAACTTCACATGATTGGCATAATCCAATACCTAGACATAATCTCACAGGATTGGTATAATCCAATACTTGGATATAACTTCACATGATTGGAATAATCCAATATCTGGACATAATCTCACAGGAATAGTATCATCCAATACCTGGATATAACTTCACAGGATTGTCATAATCTAATACCTGGACATAATCTCACAGGATTGGTATAATCCAATACCTAGACATAACTTCACAGGATTTTCATAATCCAATACCTGGACATAATCTCACAGGATTTGTATAATCCAATACATGGATATAACTTCACAGGATTGGCCTAATCCAATACATGGACATAATCTCACAGGATTGGTATAATCAAATACCTGGACATAACTTTACAGGACTGGCATAATGTAATACCTAAACATAACTTCATATGATTGGTCTAATCTAATACATGGCTATACTTTCACAGGATTGGCATAATATGATACCTGGCTATACTTTAACAAGATTGGCATAGTCGAATACCTGGCTAGGACATATTCTCAAGGATTGGTATAATACAAGACCTGGCTAGCAAATTGGTTGAGGCCAACAACTAGAAATGAGAATGATTCATGTATATCATACCATGATAATATTATCACAGGATAAGCTTGAGATGTTGGTATAGTATGATAGGTAAATGATACACATGTTCTTCATATCCCTTGTGAAGTGAATAGATGATCTATTTCTCTATCATAGACAGTTACAATGCTTTAAAAGATGAGAATGTTCTAAACTGCTTATCTACAGTGATTAACCTTGCTTATTAATATAAAGAACCTATGTACAGTTTTTTATTGTTTACCTGTGATACTAACATTGTTGGCGGAGAGTTATATCTCTCACTGGGACAATTGTCTCACCCCGTGGGATCCATAATTTTTAGGAGGACGTACACAAGAAGGTAGAGACCATGCTACATAGGAAGGACAACAACAGTAGGGACAGCAGTAACAGCTCAGGTTGAGTGTATTGTCTGTCATGTCTTGTAAATAGAAGACCTATGTGTCGTCTTTGTACTCTCAGGCCCTCATATTTAGTGTGTGATAGTTTTATGAACAATCTGAGATTTTGGATTGCATGCCTTGAGGTTTTATGTTGCTTCAGTATAAGTTTTGACAAAGCAACTGTTATATGTTATCCTCTAGATGAGATGGTACAGTGTATGTACAATATGAACCCTAATGTATATAAAGTTTTGGTTCTTTCTTTAAGAGTTTTCCAAGAAATGGATATCTTTCCAAAATGGTTTCCAATTTTAGTGATTTTTGTTAAATCTGCTGCTTATGATTATTCTACATAATTAGTGATGATTTGGTTGTCGGTTTGGTGACGGTCGTTTCAAGTTTTGGTATTAGAGCTTAAGGTTCACTGAGTCTACAGAGACATAGGACTAAGGTGTTGAGTCTATTTTAGTATTCTCTAGTATATCTTATAGTGACTTCTACTTATGTATAAGGAGGGATATAGCTTAAAGATGTCTGGAGAACATGAGGATCACGTTGCTAAGAGTAATGTTACTGTACCAATAGGAGGTGCAAAGGATCAGGCAAGAGAGGAATCAGTGCTTGAGAATCCCCATTTTGATGAAGCTATGATAGAAAACCCAACCTTTCATGCTCTTTTTGGGCAAGTCATGACCACAATGATGCATGTGGTAGATCGGATTCTAGTACCAGCACCTAGGGAACCAACTCCCAATGTGGTACATGGGTATGGTAAGACTTTTGAACGACTACGCCATGTAGCAACAATAGAATATGCTGGGACAACTGACCCAGCAAATGTTGATCTATGGCTCACTGAGTTAGAAAAGGCTTTTAAGATCCCTAGTATCCCAGATGCTGACAAAGTCAAACATTCCATTTACCTTTTGAAAGGTAGAGTTGGCCATTGGTGGGCCATAGAAGAATTATAAAGGAATGATGAAGAGGTTGGTTGGGAGGAATTTCGTTGAGAATTTGTCAATAAGTATTTTCCACGAACATACTTAGATGAAAAGATCTCATAGTTTGAGATGGTTCGGCAGGGAACCATGTCAATTAATGAATATGAAGCTAGGTTTATGGAACTTTTGTGTTTTTGTCCTCAAATGGCTACTACTAAGAAAGAGAAGATTAGATGTTTTGAGAAAGGACTAAACGCTGAGGTGTCTATCTCAGCATCTACATTAGAAAGTAGAGAGAGAATCGCCATATTCGTGGAATTTGTCTGGAGGATAAAAAGGTCTGTGACAAAGAAACATGAGGCAAACCTCAAAAGGAGGTATGCATAGTCACAGGAATAGAAAATTGGTGGTACTAAACAACCAAAGTTTTCAATAACATCGGTTCAACAACAATATAGTACACCAATGCAGTGGTCACCAAGTGAGGACCAAGGTTGGAGTATACCTCCAAGAACTCCAAGAGTACCTTTAGTATCAACAAGGGACTTGTCTAGAACACAATGTCAGGGGCAAGCTTGCCATAAATGTGGACAGATAGGACATCTAAGGCAGCAGTGTCCAAGAAGAAATAACGAGGTGACCCAACTGTCAAGGCATAATCTGCAAAACTCACAAGGACCACAGCTTAGTGGAGCAGAAGGCCAAGGATGAAGACAAGAGTTGTAGTTTGGTCCATCTACTTCTGGTGGTAGAGGGCAAAGGTTGTAGAAGATGACAACTAGACTCCATGTGTTGAGTCAGCCAAGACACTAGATAAACTATAAGAGGTAACATGTCAGATAAAACTTTTCATTCTAAATTATCTTCCCTTTTCTACTCTCTACCTACTAATTATAAGAAAGGTAGTTGTTGTTGAACTTCCTTTAATTAGTCCCATGAGAACATAAGGAAGAGATAAGAAGGATGAGAACCTAAATTCAATCCAATATTCTCTTATATGTTTTGAAATTTCTCTCTTCATGTAGGAAGGGAAGAGATGTAAAAGAAACACCTAGAGAAAATTAGAGATACTAAGTAGTAAAATCTAAAGAGATGATAAGAGTAAGAAACATAATATAAAAAAAATGCATACTACCTAATTTCAGTTCTTGAATGCCCTGGCCAGAAATTCATCTATTTAAGGTAAGGTAAGTATGCCACTCTTAGATTGCTATCTTTCTAATTACTCTGATCAAGTAGTCATTTTGAGATAATCTAAATAGCATAATGAAGTAGGAGATGCGGCACGAATATTTCTACCACATCCTAGTTGTTATACAAAGGAATCTAATTTCATCACAGATCAACTTAAATAAAACAAGATGTTTAGTATAATGTATACCTTGGTCTGAGGACCTAGAGGTAACAATTACCTGATAAGAGGTAACAATGTTCAGTGATGAACTAAGGGCTTGAATAACCATATCTAGTAATCATCTTTATAATTCCTATGATGATGGCTAGGAACCTAAGAGAACACAAGATTTAATGACACTTGATGTGCATGGATCAGAAGAAATCTATAGAAGGATACTTTGAAAAGTATCAGCTAGTCCTGGATTTTAGTTCCAAGACAAAGTATGTGTGTTAAGTAATGTCCCGAGATGAAAGAAAGGTCCTATTATATGTTTGGATTTGGTGATAACAATAGAGGATGGAAATAATAAGGATATGATGTCCTTTTGACACATGTAACTAATACCAAGGTAAGGTTAGTGACCAATAAGTTTTAAAGGTATGAGATAGTGAGATCGTGACTCCTAAAAAGATGAATATTGTTGATTACCTAGAAAGGCCAACTTTGAGATTAGTTTAGTTACATACGATAGTATGAACATCATATGTTAGGGGTTTATGCTCTCCATAAACATAACATCGATAAGGATGTATTAATTGAAGGAACAATTGTAGAATCATCTTGGGAAAGTTTATCAAGCTAAGATAACTTCCTAAATTTGTTAAGGAAGCTTATGCAAATAACATCTAGAGATACCTTTGAGCTAGTTCTTCTTGATAAATAGCCTCTCCTTATGATAAAAAAAATAAGCAGCCAACAGGATGGTTGGTTCTAGTCATAAGTAAGCTTAGTGTGCATCAACAGATTAGATTGGCACAATAAAAGTATGATAAGACTTGTAGTCCCAAAAGGGTGATAGAATGTAACTCTAACTTTTCCTTTGAAGAGTAATGCTAAAAGTGAGGGGTATGGAAAACTTTAAAGATCAAGAATCTTATTACATATAAGATATGAGTTGATAAAGGTGACAAATAAATGAGGTTTGACACCCAAGTTATACAAAGTATGTATAGTATTTCTCTAATTTAGAAAGTGTTACCTAACATAGGATTGACACTCCAATCATTAATGGGAAGGACAATTATGTGTCATGTATGAAAACTTCTATGATGACCATGTATGGAAGAACTTTATGCTGGTCAAAGTTCTATGGCATTTCCATGACATCAAGATGTTATCAGGAGGTTCGGTGATATGATGTAAGAATAACAATTGTCTTCCTTCATCTGGGATTTCGGGGATGAAATCCTTGTTAGGGGTTTATAACTTGTAACATTCCTGACCTGCATTTAGGGCTAACCTATTTGTTTAGCCTAAATAAGTTGCTTAGAACTTTAATGTAATCCCTAACATGTTTTTTTATCAGGTGACAAACTTATGTTTCAGGTTTGGTCATGTTTGAATAATGTTTGAGCAATGTTCTCTTCTTTTGAACCAAAATGCAATTTACCCAAGATGAGGGGTTATATTGCAATATGTCACATGTTAAACATACATCATGTGTTTTATCATCGTAAGAGAGAGAATGATTCAAGGTGGTGGCTTGTGGAAAGCCTAAATTCCAAATTTGAACTTGTTTGAATAATGTTAGTGCCTTGTGTATCAATTTTGGTACAAATTGTAATTTACCCAAAATGCAGGGTTGATATGCAAATTACCACCTCTAGAGTGTCCCTAATCCCTCATTGTATCTATAGAGGATATAGAAATAAGAATACACCATGTTTAAATCATGTATAAGTGATAGTATTCTTGGTGAAAGAAAGACCAAGAAAGGAGTTGAATTTGAAACCCTAACTTGAGTTGTATCGAGTTGTAGAGTCCATCTATCAGCCAAGGATCGATATGGGGAGTATCATATCGGTTTGTGAACTCTTGTTGAAGGCCATTATGGGAGAATCACCTCAAGGAGGTGATCCTTGACGAGTGATGCTCCTTGCAAAAAGTTGTATCGGTTTGCATAATTTGTGAGATAAAGATGAGATATCTTGTCCAATAAGATAAGTGATGGCCGAAACATCATCTCTAGATTATCCTCAAGTTTTTTGCATGTCAATATAAATGTGATTGCATGCATGTACACGTGTCAACCATGCATGGAAATGTGGCATCTAGTAGCTTTAAAATGATGACACCTCATATACACACTTTTTCATGAACCTCAAGTATATATACCCTTCCTTTCACCTATAAGTGGAATTTTCGAAAATTATCACCCTCTTTCTATTAGATAGCATGCATATAGTTTTAGTATCATGCATAGGTGAAGGATTATCATGCATAGCACCTCAGTATCGGCCATAGCAAGTGATATCACCCATAGCAAAGTGACATCGGCCAAGTGAGGGATATCGGCCACAAGTGAGGGATATCGACCACAAGTGGTCTGGTATCATGCATAGGGATGAGGAGCTCAACTCTTGGACCTTTTAGAAGATCATATTCAATATTGGGAATGTGAATATTTGGATCTTGGAGCATTGAATTTTCTCTTGAGGCGGGTTATATAACTTCAACTCAATTATGTTATTATTTTCCATCAATCTTGCCATTGTTGATGATTTACTTTCAATTCAAATTTTCTTGCATAATTGATGAATCCATTAGTTCTATTAGTGACCTAGGACTATTATATATGAACTAGAATAGTAAGAATAAGAGTCTATAGGTTGATAATGATGACATCATTGTGGTTCAACCCGATATTGGGTTGAAGTACCTTTAAACCGATATGGTGAAGTGATTATATCACTAAAACAATACAATGGGGATACATACACCTTATACATGATATGATTGATGAATTAAACAACTTGTGCATGATATGGTGTCAATCATACACCATGTGCATGATATGAGGTCAAGTATGCACCTCATGCATGACATGGAGTCAAGAATATACTCAAACTCGATATGACAAACTCTAGATGAGGAGTAACCCGATATGGTGATATGAATACACCATTAGCATGATATAGTGATAAGTTTGTACCTCATGAAGGATATGAGTAACACATACATACATCTTGTGCACGATATGGGGTCAAGCACCCACCTTATACATGATATGGTACCAAGAAGATACCCTAACCCGATATGGTGTTGAAACCCAACATGGGAAAGTGAAACCCGATATGCATTGTAACCCCCACATCCCTATCCATTTGTACACTTGAGGTAGTTGTGACTAATCAATTGTCTAGCCTATTAATCATTACATGATGAAGGGTAGGACGATACCATGAAGGTTTTGAAGGCCTGATATGCAAACCCTAAAGGTTGAGTAACCCAATATGAATGCACGATATGGAGATAAGGAGATATATCATGCATGATATGGTTATGAGGATACACCTCTATACCCAATATGGAGGAAGCACCTCAATCTAATACACTTGATTGAGTGACACATGTAGTGAGTTATGTCCAATGATACATTAAGACATAAAGAGTTTAATGCATTTTGATAAGTATGGGCCAATGTACCGTGAGAGAAGGATTGATCCAACCTAATGGAGTATGATGAAAATCAACATCCTAGTGAGGCTAAAAGAGAAACTTACAGTTGTATAATACTCATGTAATGAGTATACATTGATACTCCTAGTATGTGTGGAGTATGAATTAGGGTTTTGTTTCTTGATGAACATACTGGAAACCAAATCGGTTAATAAAGGGAAACCCTAACCCTAATTATGGGAAGGTTGTATTTCTCTTGTATTGAATGGTGATGATAGGTATTTGATATTGAAACCATACTGGCATCATGAGATAATGATCATTGCTAAGCATGAGCTCTGATGTTTCATATAATACGGATTATATGGGTCTTATAAGTCATGTGAGATACTTGTACAACAAGTACAATGTTTATATAGGTCTTATGACCTAGAGATGGATGTTTCCTAGTGAGAGGTGACAATATGTTTATAAAAGACTCATGGTCTAGAGATTGATGTGAGAGATGGCAATGTTCAAAATGAACTAGGGAAATGGAAACCCAGTAACATCATAATAAATGGTTATAATAATAATGAAATCTTAGTCATACATGCTTTATGATTATAGCCAAATAAGGTCTATAGTGTTTTGAATATGTTTAAATGAGATATGAGGAATACTTGTATCACATAAAGGATGTGAATGGGTATAATGCTTGGTAAAGGTGATGTGGAATTCAGTGATGAGTTTAAGGGATTGATATCCCATAATGAAAGTGAAAGGGAAACATAAAAGCATTCTACTACTATTTAATCCTTAGCAATATGGCCATGATATCACAGGATTGGTATAATCCAATACATGCATATACTTTCACATGGCTGGTATCATCCAATACCTGGATATAACTTCACATGATTGGCATAATCCAATACCTGGACATAATCTCACAGGATTGGTATAATCCAATACCTGGACATAATCTCACGGGATTGGTATAATCCAATACCTGGATATAACTTCATAGGATTGGCATAATCCAATACCTAGACATAATCTCACAGGATTGGTATCATCCAATACCTGGATATAACTTTACAGGATTGGCATAATCCAATACCTGGACATAATCTCATAGGATTGGTATAATCTAATACTTGGACATAACTTCACAGGATTGGCATAATCCAATACCTTGACATAATCTCGTAGGATTGGTATAATCCAATACTTGGATATAACTTCATAGGATTGGCATAATCCAATACATGGACATAATCTCACAGGATTGGTATAATCCAATACTTGGACATAACTTCACAGGATTGGCATAATCTAATACCTGGACATAACTTCACGGGATTGGTCTAATCCAATACATGGCTATACTTTCACAGGATTGGCATAATCCAATACTTGGCTATACTTTCACAGGATTGGCATAGTCCAATACCCGGCTAGGACATATTCTCAGGATTGGTATAATCCAATACCTGGCTAGAAAATTGGCTGAGGCCAACAACTAGAAATGAGAATGATTCATGTATATCATACCATGATAATATTATCACAGGATAAGCTTGATATGTTGGTATAGTATGATGGGTAAATGATACACATGTTCTTCATATTCCTTATAAAGTGAAAAAAATGATCTACTGATCTATCATAGAAAGTTAGAATGCTTTAAAAGATGAGAATGTTGTAAACTACTTATCCACAATGATTAACCTTGCTTATTAATATAAAGAGCCTCTGCTCAGTTTTATACTGTTTACCTGTGATAATAACATTGTTGGCAGAGAGTTATATCTCTCGCTGGGACAATTGTCTCACCCTGTGGGATCCAAAATTTTTAGGTGGATGTGTACGAGGAGGTAGAGATCATACTGCAGAGAAAGAACAACAATAGCAGATACATCAGTAACAGCTCAGGTTGAGTGTACTGTCTGTCATTTCTTATAGATAGAAGTCCTATGTGTCGTCTCTATACTCTCACGTCCTCAGATTTAGTGTGTGATGGTTTTATGAACAATCTGAGATTTTGGCTTGCATGCCTCGAGGTTTTATGTTGCTTCAGTATATGTTTTGACAAAGAAATTGTTATATGTTATCCTCGAGATGCAATGGTACAGTGTATGTACAATATGAACCCTAATGTATATAAAGTTTTGGTTCTTTCTTTAAGAGCTTTTCAGGAAATGGATATCTTTACAAAATGGTTTTAAATTTTAGTGATTTTTGTTAAATCCATTGCTTATGATTATTGATAACACCCAATTTTGTGGTATTTATGGCCCATATTTTGTTGTCAAAACTGCCCTTCTTAACTATTTTCCTCTTCATTTTGTCATGTTATTGAATAAATGAGTCACACTATGCTCTTAACTCATTTTTATCATCTTTTACAGAGTTTTCCTCACTTTTCAATTCAAAATTAGCAATTTGGCCCGTCCCGGCCCATTTACAAAGAATTGGCCTTTTTCCAGCTGTACTACACGTCCACTACCCGTCGCGGTCGCTGCCCGACATGGCGCAACCCAACAGCAGCGTATCACGCAGCGCGCACGCTATTACCCCACAGAGAGCCGTTATCACGCCATGACCAGTCATCCCGACACGAACATACCACGCGATACGAGCCACTCACTGGAAAAACGCTTGTCTGTCACAGCCGGCCGATACCACCGCAACCCGACACGCGATAGCCAAGGTGTGTCAGGCGATACCTAGGTGTCGTCCATCCCCGAAGCTGCGTAAAGGGAGTCGATGAAGGACATGTGGCGCTCGGAGATCCACATCTTCTTCCAACCGCTACCTATAAATAGCAGCTGCAGGACTCCGATGGGACGGGTCGGAATCTCATGAAAGCTAACTTTGAAAAGCACCTGGAGCTAGTGTGTCGCGTCCCCGAGGTGTGTCGGGTGATACTAGGTGAGTACTTCCCCAACCCGAGAGGGGCGGGAGTGGTTCACTTATAATCTGTCCCAGTAGCCGCAGCGGCTGATATCGACCAAGAAGGCCATCCGATGTGTCGGGTTCCTAGATGGGCTCTCGCCCGAGACGGCTTGCCCACTACACCTGATATGAGGAACCTGAGAACCTAAGACCTCTTTAACCCGACATGATACCAAACTCGATACGGACAACCCGTCATGGTGTGTCACCCGAGAGGGTGGCACCCCGATATGACCGTATCGGGTAGAGCGCTTTGAGCGATACGTCTGCCCGCCATGGCCTATCGCTCGACAGGGGATGCTGCCCGACACAGTCATATCGGGCAGGGCTCCCGCCCGGTATCGGGTTAGAGGCGTCTTAGGGGTCTATTGTTGTATGTCGCCCTCCTAAATCAAGGAGACAATACCTATCTTCCCTTTTTCAGTCATTTACTTTCTTTATTTACGCAATGTAACTAAACCCTTTTATACAATGCTTATGCTAGTGGAAAAAGAGGAGTTTTAATGCATGTTTTCCTATGCTTAGTCCCTTTTTGTTAGATGATTACTTTGCTTAGCATCCGAACTCTAGCGTGTATGCTTGGATCATGTTTTGACTAGCTATCAAATCGTGTTTCCCATTGCAACTCCCTCGAGGGAGGTGTTGTAACTCTAGAATTTGGTCCGATCAAGGAGTACGAGAGTACCCAGGGTCAGAGTTGCCTCAGTTATCTTTCCACTCCAACCCAAGTCCATCACCTTTGAGAGAAGGTGGTGGTGCTTAGTTGGAGTTACCCTCTTTGAGAGAAGGGGTACTGGATGTTTCCTGTTGCCGCTTGTTATGCCAAAGTTTTCTTCCTTCATTCCTTACCGAGGTAATCGAGTTACCTCCTCCGGGTCTGTTGCGCAAAAACCCTAAAAATTGGTAAATGCCAAAAACCTTATATCTTCCTTGTAACTCCAGTTGGAGATAGTTTTCTTTTGTTTCACCGATCTTCACCTGTCGTTCCCTTGGGAACTTTGTTTTACCCTTCTTTTACTGGAGTGTAGAGTGTTGATTCCGCGTTCTTAGCACGACCACCCTTGTCCCTGTGGTTCGACCCTGATCGCTACTTCAGACTCCATCATCGTTGTAGGGGCCTAAGAGTCAGGTTATTTAAAAGTCTGACTACTTCAAATCTGCTCCTTTTAGACGCGCGATTTAGGCCGGTCAACTTTTTGGCACCGATGTCGGGGACAAGGCAAGATGGTACTATTAATGAACCCGAATCCACTGACTACACTCTCATGCCTCAAGCTTAGTAATAAGCTTGACAGCACAGTTTCTTTTTCTAACCTGAATGCGTATAGAATAGTTTGTTGCATTAACACAATTTTTCTAAACTTGATTATACGTTCTATTCAGGTACTCAGGGAAGAAGTACTCTGCTCGGTTGAGCACCATTCGACATGCCACCTCACGTGGAACCACCTCTTTCCGAGGGTGAGAGAAACGCTAGAGTTGGACCCCACTCACCTTCGTGTGGGAATGATGACCGTTATAATAACGATCATATACAGGAAGAACCTGAGACAGAACAATTCGAGGATGATCATCGTCACGAGAGACGTCGTCATCACCGTAGACATAGAAGAAATCAACATAATCAAGAGCAGAATCATGGGGACAGCAATAGTGAAGATTCTAATGAAGAAGAAAAGACCCTCATGGAGTTGGCTGCCACGAAGGCCAATAACTCTAGATGTCCCGTTGTCATCCCAAGATTCAATGCAACAAACTTTAAACTGAAACCATTTGCCATATCTATGATCCAAAACAAAAGCTTCAGGGGAAGTTCCAAGAATGATAACCCTTATCATCATCTCGACGCTTTTAAGAATATCTGTGATACCATCAAAATGCGGGGAGTTCCACAAGAAGGCATTTACTTCAAGGGCTTCATCTTCTCCTTAGAGGACAAGGCCCTATCCTGGTACCTAGGGCTACCACATCAAGATCTGAACGGGTGGAACACACTTGCAGATGCTTTTGTGAACAAGTTTTACCCTATAGAGAAAACTGTCAGGAACAGGCAAAGGATCGCGTCATTCATGCAGAAGCCAAATGAGAATCTACACGAAGCCTGGAAAAGATATCAGGAGTATTAGAGAGACTTCCCTCATCACAAATACAAAAAGGGTTTCCTGATAACCACCTTCTACAATGGTCTGACCCCCAAAGAAAGGGCATCGCTAAATGCAGCTGCAGGAAGCGACTTTCTGGGGAAGAAGCCCAGTAGATCCAAAAAGATCATTGAAAACATAGTTGAACTACAAGCTGGTATCGAATACGACAGGTCTGATAGAGGATATTCTAAGAAGGCCGCTAACAAAGGACCGTCGGTTGAATCCAAAGCCCTTGAAGCTATCACCACTCAAATCCAAAAGATAGCCACTGATGTCTAACAGTTAAAAGAATCAGGAGGGAAAGGAAAGAAACAGGTTGAGAAAGTGATGAAGTGTGTCACCTGCGGAGAAGGTGGACACGGAATTGATAACTGCATTTACACCCGACCTGATGAGTCAAGTGAAAGTGAATCCAAAGCAGAGGAAGCTGAGAACGTCTCTTTTGTCAATTTTAAAAGACTGGACCACCTTGGTTTTAACTATGGAAACAAGGATGTGGTGGAAAACTTGCATCAGTTGAATAATCAACCCAAGCAACCGTAAGGTTTCGAGAAAAGGGGCGGACAAGGTCAGTTCACCAGAACTACCAATTTCCAATCAAACAATTCAAACTTTCAAGGGCAAGGGAAGTACCAAAACTGCCAAGTAGCTAACCCTAGTCAAGGCCAGGGTCAAGCTAAGGAGCAGAGTCAGGACAAGAGCTCGAATCAACCAGACTTGGTGGGCCAATTGTTCGACTTTGTCAAAAGACAGGTACTATAAACAACCAGCTAGCACAAAGCACGTTTTCCAACTCAGGGGTCCTGAATACGATGCAGGTTCAAATGGCGGATACGCAAACACACCAACGCCAGATAGAACAGCAGCTGGCTCAAATGGCCGAGTTAATAAAGAATCCCTCGGGTAAGATACCCTCCAGCACTGAGTCCGCTAAAATGGCAGTACTCAGATCAGGGAAGATAGTAGAACGTCCTGAAGCGGCCAGACCCGAGGAACCTGAACCAAGTATTACGGCAGAGAACCCATCTCAAGAAGAGAACCAAAGAGCTCATGTTAGGGAACTAGAATCAGAACTTGTGGAGGACTTGTTTGGTAAAAGAAGTCCTTAGTCTCCAAGATTGCCTTTCCCTTACAAACTCATAAAGGCACATCTTAAAAGGCGATATGAAAGGTTTATGGAGTCGGTGAAAAAGCTTCACCTCAAAGTACCATTTCTGGATGCTTTAGAGGAACTGTTGACTTACGCCAAGTTTTTCAAGGATTTGATCATCAAGAAGAAAAGAGGAGGAAGGATTGAGATAGTTCACTTAGCCAGTATGTCTTCTTCCTTCATGAAGGCGGATTTACCTACCAAGAAGAAGGACCCAGGAGCCTTTACTATTCCTTTTGCTATTGGAGATAACGTCGAGCAGAAAGGTCTTGCTAATTTAGGGGCTAGTATAAGCCTTATGCCCTTAAGCCTCGTGCAACGATTGGGTTTGACTGATATGGTCAGGACCAACATGAGGATCGAATTGGCAGACCATACCTTCAAAAGACCTATGGGAGTCGTTGAGGATGTTCCTATTTATGTAGGAAGATTCTTTATTCCTTGTGACATTGTTGTCATAGACATTGTTGAGGACTTTAATTGTCTGATCATCTTTGGGTGCCCCTTCTTGGCTACAGAAAGAGCGTTGATTGATGTTGCTGAAGGAATCATCACTCTCAGGGTCTGAAATGATCTCATAGATTTCATGGTAAAGGACGCTATGAAAGGACCGTCCCTGTCAGAATCTGCCTACTTCATGGATAGCTACAACCAGTTTTGTGAAGAAGTAGAAGAAGATATCATGATGGTAGACCCGCTTATGAGGGCGTTGAGAAGTCATGACTTTGACTCTGAAGATCCTGAGGTTGTCGAGACCTTCCTAATTCAATTTGATGAAGATCTAAGTGATGATGAGGAGGTCATAGAGACAGCTAAGTTTGCTTCTCTAGAAATGACGCCAGAAGAAGAAAGAGCACCAGAGACCAAGCCAGAGCTAAAACAGCTACTGGAAGATTTAAGGTATGAATTTCTAGATCAAGAAAGGAGAAATCCAGTCATAGTTAATGCCAGTCTGACGAAGGAACAATTGGAAAGGCTTCTCGAGGAGTTGAGGCTCCATAAGCAGGCTATAAGATATTCGGTAGAGGATATCAAGTGACTTAGCCCTACTCTATGCATGCACCACATAAATTTGGAAGAATCAGCTAAACCTCTGGTCCAACCTCAGAGAAAGTTGAACCACATGTTAAAAGAGGTTGTGATGAAAGAAGTGATCAAGCTGAGAAATGCAGGAATTATCTACCCAATCAGCGATAGCAACTGGGTGAGTCCCATCCATGTGGTACCAAAGAAAGGAGGCATGACAGTTGTAAAAGGTGACAAAGGCGATGAGGTAGCGGTCCGGACTGTCACCTGATGGAGGATGTGCATAGATTATCGAAAGCTGAATCAAGCCACAAAAAAAGATCATTACCCGCTCCCTTTTATCGACCAAGTTCTAGAGAGATTAGCACATCATGATTATTTCTGCTTTTTAAATGGTTATTTTGGGTTATATCAAGTCCTTGTCTTACCGGATGACCAGGAGAAAACCACCTTCACCTGTCTATATGGTACTTATGCCTTCCGAAGAATGTCGTTTGGATTATGCAATTCTCCAGCAACATTCCAGCGTTGCATGATCTCAATGTTCTCAGATTTTCGGGAAGACATCGTGGAAGTTTTCAAGGATGATTTTTCTGTCTATGGGAAGGACTTTGATGGTTGTCTAAAAACCTATCTTTGGTCTTGCAACGCTGTGAAGAAAAGAATTTGGTCCTCAACTGGGAGAAGTGCCACTTCATGGTACGAGAGGGCATAGTGCTTGGCCATAAAGTCTCGAGGAGAGGTATCGAGGTAGATGTGATCAAGGTTGAAGCTATATCTAGACTACCTCCACCTAAGTCTGTAACTGGAGTGCAAAGTTTTCTTTGGCACGCTGGTTATTATTGAAGATTCATAAAAGACTTATCGAAGATCTCGAAACCTTTGTCAAATCTTCTGGTTAAGAATGTTGAATTCGATTTCACTAATGATTATCTAAATGCTTTTCAGGCCTTGAAAGATACACTTGTTTCTCCACCTATCCTTCAAGCTCCAGATTGGGAGCTGCCTTTTGAACTAATGTGTGATGCCAGTGACTATGCCGTAGGGGCAGTCTTGGGATAGAAAAAGGACAAAAGCCACCATGTCGTTTGCTATGCCAGTCGGACTCTTGATGAAGCGCAGGTAAATTACACGACAACAGAAAAGGAAATGATTGCGATTGTTTTCACCTTTGACAAGTTCCGATCTTATCTGATTGGGACAAAGGTAAAGGTTTACACCGACCATGGGGTGATACGATATCTTATGCAGAAAATGGATACTAAGCCCAGGCTGTTGAGGTGGGATTTTCTACTCTAGGAGTTTGATCATGAGATCATTGATAAGAAAGGTGCAGAAAACGTAGTTGTCGACCACTTGTCAAGGATTACAGTCGAAGACAAGAGGGAACCACCTATCAATGATAACTATGTAGATGAATCCTTGCTTATGGTAGAAGCCAAAGATGAGAGTTTGACATGGTTTGTAGATATTTGCAATTACCTTGCTTGTGGGGAGTTACCTCCAGAAATAGCATACAATAAAAAGAAGAAACTCTTTTCTGATATAAAGAATTACTATTGGGATGATCCCCTTCTCTTTAGAAGATTTGTGGATGACCTGTATAGAAGGTGTATTCCTGAGGGAAGTGCCAAACATTTTGAAAGAATGTCATGCCTCACCATATGGAGGACATCTGGGGAGTGAAAGGATTGCTGCTAAGGTGCTTCAATCAGGGTTTACTGGCCTTCGTTGTTCAAGGATGCTGCAAATTATGTAAAAGTTTGTAAAGAATGCCAATCGACGGGAAATATTGGAAGAAGGAACGAGATGCCTATAGCCAACTGGGTCAAAGTCGAGATTTTTGACATCTGGGGAATAGACTACATGGGTACCTTTCCCCCATCAAAAGGAAATCAATACATTTTAGTCGCGGTGGACTATGTGTCTAAATGGGTAGAAGTGGTTGCCACCCAAACTTGCGACTCCAAATCTGTGATCAAGTTGTTTGAGAAAACTATCTTTCCTTGCTTTGGAGTACCTCGTACTGTGATAAACGATGGTGGATCGCATTTCGGGGAGAAACAGTTTGAATCACTTCTGCAAAAGTATGGGGTCAAGCACAAGGTCGCTACATCCTATCACCCTCAAACTTCTAGGCAGGTGGAGGTTTTGAATAGTCAGATTAAGCAGATTTTGGAAAAAACTGTCAGTCGCACGCGGAAAGACTGGTCAATGATGCTCGATGACCCTCTTTGGGCCTACAGAACTGCATATAAGGCACCCATTGGTACTACCCCTTACAAATTGATTTATGGAAAATCTTGTCATCTACCCTTAGAACTTGAACACAAGGCTCTTTGGGCAATTAAGTTCCTAAATATGGATCTGGAGAAGGAAGGGGAAAAGAGATATCTACAGTTATAGGAACTCGAAGAGCTGAGAATACATGCATATGAGAATGCAAGAATCTACAAGCAGAGGACCAAGGTGTGGCATGATGCCCACCTGAAGAAAAAGGACGTGAGTGAAGGTGATAAATTTTTGTTATTTAAATCCGCTATCTGTATTTTTCCAGGTAAGCTGCAAACAAGGTGGTTTGGGCCCTTCACTGTGGAAAGGATATATCCATCAGGAATGATGGAACTGTATGATAAAGACAATCCAGCAAAGGTTTTTCCAATAAATGGGCACAGAGTAAAGAGGTACTATGAAGATGAAGCATTCGTGAGAAGGTCGGAGATAAGTTTGCAGGATGTTGAAATAGCTGAAGGCACAAAGTGAAGGATCTGAAGCTGTCGAGTTGATGACGCTAACTACAGCGCTCTTCGGGAGGCAGCCTGAATCTTTACTTTTCTTAGGATAGGATGTTATTTTCTTTCCTGCAAGAAAAACATTATGAACACTACAATTGTAAAAAGGCCCGAGTTAGAGCATGCGCCACCTACTCAGACTCTCTCATTTTATGGGCCACCGCATAGTTTTAAAAGCATTGAAGAGTAATATTATCTGAGGCTGGAAGTTCACTTCAGGACAATGATGTTTTACCCATCAATTGCTTTTTCCTTCTTCTTCAGTTCTAGTTTTTCCTCTCTTATTTTGTTTTGTTTTGTTTTATTCCCTTTCGAAGCCCGTATCGAGCATGCAATTTGCCATGATACCAAGTTCTTTTGCTGTATCGGGCATCCTGCTTTTTCCCTTGTCTGCAACAGAGCAGGTGTGTCGGGCAAGCACGGGTTGCGCGAGTAGCATTATATCAGGCTAAGTGTCACCCAGAAGGGTATCGAGCGTGGACAGGTTGTTTACCTGACACGCCTCTATCGGGCGATAGACTTTAGCTTCTAGGCCCGTGTCGCATGATGTGTCGTACTGCGTGATACGTTTGGCTGCCCTGATCAAGTCGTGCTCGGGAAGCCTAAACGATTTCTGACGTGATGGATTAGACTGGTTTTAATGCCCATCTTGAGAATGATTTGTCTCTTTGCATGACACGTGCCCCTATTTTACCCATTTTACCCCCGCCCTCGATCGCTATATATAGTAACTTTGATTTACTGTATCGGGCACTGCATTTACTTTTCTACCAACTCCTGTGTCGTGCATTAAACTCTCACTCTAGCTCTTGTATCGGGCATCTTTACTTCTGCTCCCGTGTCGTGCAGGAACCTAAAGGTATAACCCGATATCCTTATCGTGTTGGTTGCATGACACGTTGCTCGTGTCGTGCAGCCCGTATCAGGCGCTTCGTATCGTGTGACTTTGATCTTTCAAGCACGAAGCCGGTAGTTTAGTGTCGCCCGGCATGCCTTGTACTCTAGCTATATCAGATACATGACCTTAGTTCTTATGTATCGTGCGATACCGACTTGTGTCGGGCATCACCCTGTATCGAGTTTTCTATCTTTTGACTGTGTATCTTTTCCGAGATATCGTATCGGGTGTTGCACGATAACCTTAAAGCAGTATCGGTTCAACCCCGTTCTGCCCGATATAGGCATATCGGGCAGGACCGTCGTATCGTCCAGATTGGTTAACAAAGGTGTTTTAACTTGTATCGTATCGGGCAGCACTAATATCGGGCCTCCCTTTTATCAGACAATAACGAGCTTGTTGGACGATACGTGTATCGTGTGACGTTTCCATCCTAGCACGTATTGAGCAAGATTGTATATCAACTGATATCGGGTTACAATTTCTGTCGGGCGACCTAAGTATCGATTTGACTCTATCGGGTTTTACTGATTGTGATCAAAGCCAGTTTTCAATATCACCAAACCGATTATCGGGCGACACAACTCAGCCGCCCGATATCGGGCAAGGTGAATCATTTAGCAGAATTAATAATTACTAATTTTTGTTTGATAAATTATAGAAAATGGCCCGCACCAAGCAAACTGCCGTCCAGGTAGACGAACAAGGAAGAAGAATCAACCCTGAAGCCACTACAGAATCCTCAACAGCTGGGCAGAAGTGCCCAAACCCAGACACTGCATAAACATCTGGGGCAAAAAAATGGGCCAGGACAGAAGAGG
Organism: Alisma plantago-aquatica; assembly: GCA_963693085.1. NCBI lineage: Eukaryota > Viridiplantae > Streptophyta > Magnoliopsida > Alismatales > Alismataceae > Alisma > Alisma plantago-aquatica. The sequence continues at coordinate 110,676,146 of OY856411.1, forward strand.
CCACAGTCTCAACCACGCTGACTGAACCAGCACCACTGGACTATTCACCGGGCCAGTTCGTGCCAAGAGATGATGAACACGGGTAGCGATACACTGAATTAGCAGCCCAGGTCTATAGGCCAAGCAGCTTCTTCCACGAGCAATCCTTCCAACAAATAGGCATTTTCGACAGGCTGGAAAATGTTTTAGAAGCGGCTGGGCTGAAGAAGATATGCTTCAGCTTCACCTCATCTTATATAGAACTCACCAAGGAGTTCATGTCGTCCCTCCGTCGGGTACAAAATAAGACGGAAGAAATCATAATATTTGACGGGGCGGACATACTACGAGGACGATTGTACAACTCCGAGCACGAGATCTCGGAGAATCTGCTCAATGAAATGTTCTCCTCCTCTGAAGACGAGAAAGTGAGGATGAATAATGGTGCCAAGATAGCAAAAAAATGACGGTTTCAACCCAGTTGTTGTCTGGAAAAGGTTGACCGGTGAGTCAACGTTCAATCCGGGAACCAAGGTGGCGGCAATGCACTCCTGTTTTTGGAGAATAATGCACAAAATTGTGGCGTGCCTGCTTTTCAGTAAGTATGAATCCAGCAACCTCTACACTAAAGAGCTCCACTTAATGTGGCACATGTTGGAGGGGCGCACTATAAACCTGGGGTGATTCCTAATCAACCGACGACATCCAGTCAAGGATTCCACCAAGGACTACAACATGGGAGGAATCATGAATCTGATAGTGGCAGGGTTAGGCTACCCTAGAGAGCCGTGTAGTCTGTCAAGAACAAGGGGAGATGACAGAATAGATCGGACATTCCTTGCGAGGGCAAACATAATAAAGAAGGAAAGAAGCTGCCTCTTCTACAAATTCACGAGGATAGACATGCTTCTGCCCCTCCCACTTTGTGCCAACTATGACGCAAAGAAGTTGGTCTTCACAAAGGATGAATTAGAAGCCATCATTGTTGAAGCCAGCTATGCTGCCACGCGAAGGATACAGGAGAGGGAGGCTGCAAGAGGAGAACCAATTCCTCTCGACGCACGGTAGGATAAATCTTCCTCAGCCCCTGTCGAGCCACCCACCGCCCCAGAAGAACCGACGATAGCCACTGATATAGATGTTGTCGCTTCTCCCATACCGGTCGCGGCTGCCACAATGATATTTTCCACGGTTAAAAAAGAGTCGGCGATCGTGGAGGTTGTCGTGATAACCGGGGCTGAAATAACTACGATAGCCCCGATGAGAGCTGTTGCGGAAGAGACAGCCACAGCTCCCGAGACTTCTCTGGTGCCCGCAGTGGCGGAAGAAGAGGTGCAGCCGGATGCCAGTAATGGGGCATTCGCCGAGATCCTCGAGATGGAGCTCGGAGCTGCGCAGCCCACACCGCCGGCATCTCCTGTGGTAGCTGTGGAGGAGGTCACTGAAAACAAGGAGGCGGAGCAGCATCCACCCACACTGCTCCCCTCTCCACGACCACAAGCAGGCGAGGCAGATACAGTGTTGACGCCTCACCCCGAAGCGACACCCCAGCGGACAATACAAATGGAGTTAACCCTGAGTGAAGCTGCACACTCGTCTGGTCAATCTTCACGTGCAAGGGATGTTAGAAGGACGAGAGGGAGGTCTAAAATAGCCCCTCCGTTACTGGGACAGATGATGGGTCAAGAACTTGAACACTTGCGGGAGGTAACAGGCAGCCACTCTGCTACTTTTATTTCACTTACCCGCAAGCTTTCACTCTTCCAACAGAGGCTGAATGATCAAGAGAGGCAACTGCTGACCCTAGTTGGCTTGCCTGGCCAACTAGAGGCGCTGAGCGAGACGTTGAAGCAGGCCCTCCAACGCCTCGACATGATCGATGAGAGGTTAAACATGAGAAACGGTCACCCACACGCAAGACATCCAAAGAGGTCTCGCTCGCCCCCTGGCTCAGGCTCTCAACCCTCCTCATCTGCACCCTCTTCTTCTGGGATGTTGTCCTCTTCAAGCGGGCCTTCTACAATGTCTGACAAAGAGATGACGCACAAGTCTGGCGACGGAGCTCCCGAGGCATAGAAGACTTCGCTCCCTCTTCCTCCCTAGATGAAGCCGAAGACAATGATGAATCAGTCAATGTCAGGGATGATTCTTCTGATGAATCGGAGGGAGAAGGGGGGACATTGATGCTGCCAACAAAAGACACCCCCCCAGAGGATGAAGCTCGGTGGCAGATGTGTTTTCTGTGCCGTCAGAGATACCTTCTTTTGAGATGCGGACTTCGACAGAAGGTCCATCGGATACCTGACGATCAGGGACCAGAAGCTACTAAACAAGGTCCTGAGGTCGCAGGCTGACGAAGAAGAATTCATCTGGGGCGACGGCTACTTCTCGGTACAACGGCGAGCGCTAAGAAACATATTCTGCTCCCCAGTCTTCGGAAAGAAGTTGTTCAGGATCCTACAAGGCGTCGTGATAGAGAACACAGGCGCTAGGATAGGCCGACAGAGAATTTACAATGCCACCCCGGCCTTGGCGAGGAGACTGATGAAGGGGTTGTATGAATCTACACAGGTGGACAGTATGTTGGAGCATATTGAAGAGCACAACCCAAACCTGGTGTTGGCCCCCTACAAACATCGAAATAGTTGGTTCTTGTGCATTTCTGACCTCTGTAATCACGACGTCCAACTGCTTAGCTGCTGCAAAAAAGAGGTCTCATGCACATGCAACACTTTCGTACACCCCGAGGACAAACACCTGAGGCTGCTCCCGCTGTGTCTCCACCGCGTTATAAATTATGGAACCCAACGCCACAGCGGCGTCTGAAATTTCTTCACACTAAGGGACTTCCCAGTTCAAGAAGAAGAGGGAAGTGGAAATAGTGCCTTTATAGTCCTGCGAGCCATGGAGATGATACATATTTTCGGATTCTTAAGACAACTCCAGAGCCAAAACTTCTACCAGCTCAGAAGCATCTATGCACTGTTGCTGATCAAGGACAGGCATTATTTCCGAGACGCGGGCATACCAGAAAAGCTGCTGGATAGCGATCAGGAAAATGTATCCTCTCCTCCCAACATCCCTACAAAGGGAGAAGCTGAGATGAGTATAGATGTCTACGGAGTAGGGAAGCGGATGGAGATTCTGCAAGAAGTATTCTCTAAAGAAGACCCCGCTTCTCCTGATATTTCAGAACAATTGATCAGTAACTTCGACCATTTTGCATGCTCAACTTTAACACTGGAGCAGGTCAACGACATCCTGCAGAAGTTAGCTGATTCAACACCCGCAGACATCATCTACGAGGCAGGCAGTGCCATAGTCCCAGTTGATGACTTAAGGGATGTGGTGAAAGATAGAGGATGTCTGACGATATTAGTGGCAGCCGCCTACATCCAGATACTACAAGGAAAGTTTGAACACGCATACATAGCCCATCCAATGTTGTTCAACGACATCTTCCTTGCCGATGAGTCAGGAGTGAAACAATCCTTTCTGGTAGAGTTACAGTGCAGGATTCCATGCACCATCTTCCTACCTATCCTGCACTATAACCATTGGATGCTCCTGATGATGTACACTCGCCAACAAGCAGGAATCTTCTACAACAGCTCAGACAGCAACAAAGACCATCTGATACAGTGTACATCGACAGTGTTGACACCTCTCGAGCACTTAGTATGAAAATACTATGATGAGGTGGCGGTGCTGATACAGCCATTCTTGGAGACAGCAGTGAGTGAATGGCACGAGCTTCAGTTCAGCCACCGCAGTCCACAACAAATTCCACTATCCAACGACTGCGGCATCTTCGTGCTGGAATGGATATCAAACCAAGAGATGCCTGACCAGCTCCACCACATCGACTATCACAGCAAACATAGAGAATATGTGTGGTAGATTCTATCTAGAAAAGGCGCACTCACCTGCTAACCCTCATTGAATTAACATTACCCTACCTTATCTACTTCACAACTCTGGGACAGAGTGTGGAGTTGTTTGGGTGGGGGATCTATGTATCAGTGAGGGAGGTACGAAAAGCCCTCTAAAATTCACCTTTTATTCTTTCTCCTATAACATAACATGTGTACATATACATATACATGCATGATACAAAAATTTTGCTTATTTCGTCTCTATACATATGTACAAAGACACTTTATAGTAGAAACCCGATACGACTTCTTTCCAGCTTGTTTTCTCTGTGTCTAAGGAGGTGTAGGTTTTGTTATGTCTTTCTAAAAATGTAGTCTCAAACGACAAAAGACTACGACTTTCCACGCCAAAAATTTCGAAAAATAATCTTGCAAAAGCTAAGAAATGTATATGCGAAAGAAAAAGCTGCCCAAATAGTAAAAATTTCTCTTGTTTTCCCTTACCCGACCAAATCCAAAAAAAGAGAGAGAAAAGCCTTATGAGAGTGAATAAAAGCATGAGAGTTGTGCCAATATATATATATATATATATATATATATATATATATATATATATATATATATATATATATATATATATATATATATATGTGTGTGTGTGTGTGTGTGTGTGTGTGTGTGTGTGTGTGTGTGTGTGTGTGTGTGTGTGTGTGTATACACTTGTTTTCCAAAAAGTACCCATCTTTAGGCATGGTAGATCCAGGGCAGTGGTACGTAAGATGTGAAATCACTGCTCTAAAGCCAACTGGCTTGGACTACAGGGACCACTTGTCCTTTAATGGACCCGTACCTAGATGGACTGATGGGAAACAAGAAAAACCCAAAAAGCCTAAGACCTGCCCAAAAACACAACTTTTTGTTCCCAAAAGTTGTTTGGTGTGAAAGCTAACTTTGAAATCATGCACCCAAGTCTCGTCGAAGCTGAAGAGAATGTTTTGCTTAAATAAGGTAGGAAAAATGAAGTATGTTGTTTGTGGTCGGGCAGTATTCTCTTGAAAGACATCTCGATACTCGCTTAAACCCCTTGTCTGAAAACTATATTGGGTTAAGAAGAAGTATCGCAAAACAAAGTTTTAAAATTGATTGAGGACAATCAAAATGCTAAGTTTGGGGGAGTTGATAACACCCAATTTTGTGTTATTTATGGCCCATATTTCGTTGTCAAAACTGCTTTTTTAACTGTTTTCCTCTTCATTTTGTCATGTTATTGAATAAATGAGTCACATTATGCTCTTAACTCGTTTTTATCATCTTTTATAGAGTTTTCCTCGCTTTTCCACTCAAAATTAGCAATTTGGCCCGTCCTGGCCCATTTATAAAGAATCAGCCTTTTTCCAGCTGCATGACATGTCCACTACCTGTCGCGGTCACTACCCGACATGGCGCAACCCGACACTGGCGTATCGTGCAGCGCGGAATCTGACAAGTGACACACTACTACCCGACAAAGAGTCGTTATCACGCCATGACCAGTCATCTCGACACGAACATACCGCGCGACACGAACCACTCACCAGAAAAATGCATGTCCGTCACAGCCGCCCGATACCACCGCAACCCGACACGCGATAGCCGAGGTGTGTCGGGAGATACCTAGGTGTCGTCCATCCCTGAAGCCACGTAAAGGGAGTCAATGAAGGACATGTGGCGCCCAGAGATCCGCATCTTCTTCCAACCACTGCCCATAAATAGCAGCTACAGGACTCCAATGGGACGGGTCAGAATCTCGTGAAAGCTAACTTTGAAAAGCACCTGGAGCTAGTGTGTCGCGTCCCCGAGGTGTTTCGGGAGATACTAGGTGAGCATTTCCCCAACCCGAGAGGGGCGGGAATGGTTCACTTAGAATCTGTCCCGGTAGCCACAGCAACTGATATCGACTAAGAAGGACACCCGATGTGTCGGGTTCCTAGATGGGCTCTCGTCCGAGACGGCTCGCCCACTACACTCGATATGAGGAACCTTAGAACCTAAGACCTCTTTAACCCGACATGATACTGAACCCGATACGGACAACCCGTCACGGTGTTTTGCCCGAGAGGGTGGCACCCCAATACGAATGTATCAGGTAGAGTGCTTTGAGCGATATGTCTGCTCATCACGGCCTATCGCCCGACAGGGGATGCCACCTGACACAATCATATCGGGCAGAGCTCCCGCCCAGTATTGGGTTAGAGGCATCTTAGGGGTCTGTTGTTGTATGTCGCCCTCCTAAATCAGGGAGGCGATGCCTATCTTCCCTTTTTTAGTCATTTACTTTCTTTATTTACGCAATGTAACTAAACCCTTTTATACAATGCTTATGCTAGTGGAAAAAGAGGAGTTTTAATGCCCGTTGTCCTATGTTTGGTCCCTTTTTGTTGGATGATTACTTTGCTTAGCATCCAAACTCTAGCTTGTATGCTTGGATCATGTTTTGACTAGCTATCGAATCGTGTTTCCCGTTGCAACTCCCTCGAGGGAGGTGTTGTAACTCTAGCGTTTGGTCCGATCAGGGAGTACGAGAGTACCCAGGGTCAGAGTTGCCTCAGTTATCTTTCCACTCCAACCCAAGTCCATCACCTTTGAGAGAAGGTGGTGGTGCTTAGTTGGAGGTACCCTCTTTGATAGAAGGGGTACTGGATGTTTCCTATTGCCGCTTGTTATGCCGAAGTTTTCCTCCTTCATTCCTTACTGAGGAAATCGAGTTACCTCCTCCGGATCTGTTGCGCAAAAACCCTAAAAACTGATAAATGCCAAAAACCTTATATCTTCCTTGTAACTCCAGTTGGAGATAGTTTTCTTTTGTTTCACCGATCTTCACCTGTCGTTCCCTTGGGAACTTTGTTCTTACCCTTCTTTTACCGGAGTGTAGAGTGTTGATTCCGCGTTCTCAGCACAACCACCCTTATCTTTGTGGTTTGACCCTGATCGCTACTTCGTACCCCGTCATCGTTGTGGGGTCCTAAGAGTCAGGTTATTTAAAAGTCTGACTACTTCAAATCTGCTCCTTTAGGATGTGGGATTTAGGCCGGTCAATTATTCCGCATAATTAGTGACAATTTGCCTGTCGGTTTGGTGGCGGTCATTTCAATCATCATTATTGTGCATGGGTCTTTTTCCCTTATCCACATCATTCTCGACTTCTTCTTCAAAAACTTTATTATTCTCAATTTTCTTTTCCCTTTCTTCATGTATTTTCTCATCAGTCTTGTTTTTATCAATTTTCTCCTTTGTCGATCATTATTGGTTCTAGAGGGTCTTGCTTTTTACTATGGGAGTGTGGGACCATCTGCAAGGTACATCCATTTATGAGTCCTTTAATCATATAGGTCGAGTTAATAGTATATCAGATTGTACAATTTTAATCTTTTATATAGTTCTCACATTTATTTCACAATTTTGTTGGTTCCCATCTACCCAAAAATAGGGAGAGTGCATATCCACTCATGATACCTATCAAAGGAAGAGATGAGGAGTCACCCTACTTCAAACTAATTGGTGGCCTCTATGTAATCCTTAGAGAGAAGATAATAGAACTATAAGACTATGTAGGATTTCAACAGAGAACCTTTAGGTCTAGTTCTGGATCAATTAAGTCTGGGTAGAGTGGGGAACTTCAGTCACTGTAAATACATATAGGAGGAATTATGCCAGAACCCCGATCCTAGACACGTAAATTTTCACCATTATGGACTTTAGGGTTTCCTGGGTTTAGGGGACTCGATATGTTATTTACTTAAAGTATATGGGAGTGTGTATGCTATGATGCTAACTGTCACGATACTGTTCTTACCCCAATCCCAATCCCACTGCCTAGACAGTAGTAAAGGGATTGAAGCACCTGTCTCTGAGGGGCCCAAAAGGATCTCACACACTGGTGTATATAATAAGAAATAATAACTCATAAAACAAGAGATTTAAAGACTAACTAGCCCAAGTTATGATTTTTCAAATCTATTCTTGTCATTAGAGTTTGTCAAGTGCGGAAGCGATCTAGTAAATTATTCATAATGATCCATCTGGTTTGCCTAAACTCAGGTAAATTGAGAAGTCAATGCAAATGCATCACTATGCTTTGAAAAGAAAAAATATTGAACAATTGAAAACATTTATAGCAAAATATAGTACTTGGCATGACTTATGTTCAAAATGTAGTCAACGAGCAATTTTCCAAACATCAAGTTCATTTCAAACAATTCAATTTTATTACAAGTTTCCCATTATGTTGATATCAAGAAGCATGCTTATATTTTTTATGTGGGTCCATCGCCCCAACGAGATGGGGGAGGTCATCGTGCTCATTCTCTCCATGTGATATAGGAGGTCAATCAACATGTACAAGTTCCATGCTCCAAATGAGTAGGTTTCTTGTACTCAATTTTAACATTATCAACATTATCATCATCATAATTTGGGCAGTCATAATGGGCCATATCATTTATGTTTTTAAGTTTATTGCAAACTATAATATAGAAAATCAGAAGACTAATCAGTAATGAACAGTAGCTCAAACAAATACATAGTCAATATTTTCAAGAGGTAAATACAAGTATCATTCAATACCACTAGTCTATTCAAGGTGAAATTATTATAAAAGTGTATTTTTCACTGCAGATTTAGAGTAAGGATTCTAAGAAATAATAGATAAACCCCTTGAGTCAGATCCTAGATCAACAAGATTGGATCAGGGGTCAAGATCATGATGTTTAGAAGATCATGTTTCAATGTTAAATATTAGGGTTACTCATTCCTATATAACCTTGGGGTTAGGTCATTCACTTGTGATCAACCAATTTCAAGATGTCCAACATTATTCAAGTGTCAAGATTATTTCTAGTATGAATGACATACCTAGGTATTTGAGGAACATATAAGCTAACCCTAAATATCATAATCATTATTCAAGTCATTATCAAGTCTATAGATCATCATCATAATGGATTAGTACCATTGGTATTCAAGATTAGATCCAGTCTTGCTTGATGTAAAATGAAAATCATGGATCAAGTGTTAGGTCAGATAATCAAGTATTTTACAAGATTTAGATCAATCATAATATCAAGATAAATCATTATTTCACGATTCATATTCAAGGGTAGATAAGCCAACTAGGTTAGATCTAGATTCTTAATCAAGTCTTGATTTAGTGTCTCAATATAATCATCAGGGTCAAAAAATAGTGCTTCTAAAGATTAATTATGATTATTGAGTCATCTAGACTACAAGTATAAGCAAGAGATCAATATGAAAGGATATTAGTGAGAATAATGTAGAATTAGGATTCATTGGTATTTTTAAATGGTTCATTGTATTTTTCTGATCAAAATGGACTATTTATCATAATAACTTTGGAGCTATGAATCAAAAGTTATCATTTTTGCAAGATCTATTCATTTATTTGATTTTCTAAGTAGAGAGGAGGTAAAAATACCTTAATCAGGAAAAAGGGTGGTCGTTCGATGCACAATGGATGGCTGAGATTGGGTCACATAGAAGGTTGGGTTGTGGGTTCAAAGGATTGGTTTGATTCCCAGTTTGCCGGTTCGATCTCTAATTTACGAGTTTAATCCTTTGTTCATTGGTTCTTTTGGACCAGAGAATATTCTTCTTGGACTGACGGTCTGGGACCCCTTCCTTCCTCACTCAGGCTTCCTCCTGATACCAAAAATGTAGTGGAGGCTTCTCCGGCCTAAAGAGGGCTCAGAGGAAGGAGGGACGATGGAGGGAAGAGAAGGTGTCACCCGAACTTGTCACACCTTTACGAAGACAATAGGGGTGGCAGATTGAGGAGAAGTAGGGCAGAGACGATACGCCCAATTTGAGAGGTCAATGGTGTCGCTCGAGTAGTAGATGGTAAGAGGAGAAAATTAAGGTGCTTAAGGCTGAAGGAGTGAGCAAGAGTGAGGCTCCAAGCAAGGTGTGGTGGTGGCAAGCCTTAGGAGGCCTTTAATAGTGTTGGGGATAGGGTTTGTGCCGAATCAATCCTTGGTTGCAAACCAAGGTCGTCAGAGTGAGAAGGAGAAAAGGGGTAAATGTTTTAATGGAAAAATTGATCATGAATTTTTGGTCAAAATAGGGCCCGCTGAGCGTGAAATCATGAGAGGAGTGTTTCTACTCGCTCAGAATTTTGAATCGGGGCCATAAGCGGGAGATTGCTTGTCTTAGTCCTCATTGGCTCCTCCCACTGATTCCGGGAGGTAGGAGATCATCTGACATTCAATATATCATGTCTCAATCTACAACCAATTGATACAAGGGCTAGGGTTTGCCCCCCAAGCGAGTTCTGGATCGCTGAGGTGGATAAGTCGACTAAAAAGGGCAAATAAAAGGGATTTTTTAGCATATACCTTCAAGAATTCATAGAAATTAGTAGGAATGTCTAATTGAAGTGAAATTTGGAGCATAGGTCCTCAAAAATGTGTAGAACATTTACAAAAAGTTTGAGAACCATAAGATAAAGTTACATGGATAAGATTACTTCTTTGGGTAAAGTGATAAATTAATCAAATTTGTAGTGTCACAAAGTGTATAATATCTACATGGATCACTATATTTCGAATTTGAGTATCAATATTGATCAAGTAGCCAAGGAAAATTAAATTGAGGTCATGAGTGAACATAATGAGAGCAAAAGAGTAATTAATCCATACTTATGAAAAATGCAGTTTGTCACACTAAGCATGTATCCAAACATCTAAGCAATCAACCCAATCAATAAACATGATTTGCATGTATGTTAACCCTAAAGCATCAGCATACAATCAAAATATGCTAATCATGTTTAGATTAGCTCCTAACTAGGGTTTAGGTTCATCGTGGGCTTGGATCAGGAATAAGGATATTAAACCCTGATTCCACCATGTCATCATTAATTTATCATTAGGTGTATACCTAATCATGAGATTGAGCATATTAGGATATTATGAGTAGATTTTGTGCATTAAAGTCATAGAAAAATATATACATTAGTTTCAAAACTTGAATTCATCATGTGTATGATTATACACCTAGAAATTACAAATATTCAGCATAGTTATCATCATCGTTCTTGGGTTCTCATTATATTCAATAATATCAGTTTACAACACAAAATCATATCTATTGAATTGAGCAATACATTAATCAAATATAGGGTTTGATTTGTATTAATCATATCATAATCATGTATTGGGTATACTTTTGAAATTAGAAAAATGCATATACCCTAAAAGTATTTTATTCATGATCTAATCCTTTTTCTAATCAAATTCATATATAATATCACTATCATCTGATCTACCATCTATTTACTAGAATTATTCCAAAATAATCCTAACCTAGCCAATTAGGGATCACCACATCAATATTTAACATATTATCTAAAATATTCATGTGAACAGGGTTTGTCCAATGGAGTGGCACCATATCAACTCAAACCATCTTAACCATTTGTTTTGGGCTAGCTTCTAAGATGGTGTGTAAAGTCACTAGGTCCCTTGCCCTTTCAACGTGGCCCTAGGGATTCTTTAGTAAAAGGACCCTGGATCGTCTTCCTCTTTGTGATGAGCCAGATCCCACCATGGAAGGAGGGTCAACTGGAGTGACTCATTATCCCTAGGTGTCTCAAGGACGGTCCAAGGTTTCAACATCTGCAAGGAGTCAAGACAGACCCACAACAATCTTGATGTAGCTAGAGGTAACCCATGCTAGCTGGACAAAGCTTTGCTTCCGGATAATATCATGGACAAGAAAGAACTTGAAGATGGGGTTGAGATCTTTACTTGGTATCTCACAGATGACCAAATGATTCACGTGAACTACCCAGAGAGCTTGAGAGCTCATCGCCATCACCTGGGACCAAGCAAGGCACTCACCAATACTCTTCCTCATTGTAAAGATATGTACCTAGGTCTGAACATATTGAGGTGATTGATGTTTGGGTTCATTGCTCTTTGTTGGCCTAAGGCCCTTAGCACCTTATATGTCAATGGTGATGGAATGGATAGTTGAGAACAAGAACCCTACTAGCCTGGATAATCCCAACTTTGGATTATCATCATTGTGTTGAAAATGGAAAAAGTAGTTACACTGGCGCGGGTTGTTTATTCGGAGATAAGGATGAAGGTCTGAGGGATGGAGACCACCTATAGAGGGATATAGAGGCAATCGCATGAGTTGTGACTCGATATCCCAAGGGCAAGGGGAGTAAAACCATGATACCCGATATATAAATATAATGTATGCTTATACAAAAGTTCCGCTACTCTATATTACTAGTCTAATAACAAGCATGCAAATAGTGTAGAAAGATGAAATGATTCCATTACCAATATATTGAACAATGTAAAGATGACATAATGGGTAATAAACCCAACATCTAGGGATAGTTCCACATTTTAGGAATAGTAAAATAAATATTCTTCATGAGGTATTGTGTCAAATAAGTAAGTTTTAGAAGGCTACCTCATTATGTAAAGATGAGTTTATAATTAATTTAATGCTCAAATGTAAACATGGATTGCACATACCTCACGAAGGCCTAAGTATTCTCAACATACTCCTACTACTCAGGGCCAGGACTTCAAATCATAATATTAATATCAAGTGTTGTTAGGTTTTTGTTTATAGTTAACTAAAACCTAGAGATTCCTCCTCAAGAAACTCTAATTTTGACTATGGAACCCATATCAATAAATTGGGTGCCTTATTTTTATTCTGAGAACATATATATTGGAATAAAGTGTTAGGAATCGAGGAGACAAAACCCAAAAGAAAAGGGGCAAGAAACACAGTATAACCTGCCTTTTCGGAAAGCATAGACATGGATAAAGAAACTAAGATGCATCTAGTTTCTAAACTCCATCACATGATAAAACTTAGTTCTTGAAAACTAAACTCTTAGAGATAGAAGCATGGTACCTAAACATCAGTTCTACTGCAAGTCTTGACACTAATACATCACAATTCATATAGCCCAAGTCCCTAGATTTAACATTCCCTGACTCAATCCATGGAGGGTCCTAGAATAGAAGATACTTGTTCTGCCATTAGAGAGGAGTGACAAAGAAATGGAAGGCATGGAAACTAAGAAAACAAGGCAGAAAGAATTCCTACTGAGCCATAAACACCATTAGATGTAAATGATAAAGGAATAACCCAAGGTACCACATCAATAGCTAAATAAGGCAACAAGGCTACATAAAAACATGGTGGGAATTTGAGATCTAGGAGAATACCATCTAACCACAAAAATGAGGGTTTTGGGAAACTTTAGACGGTCATGTGCCCTACACGACGACATCAATGGATCTAGCATAACCACTCTGGTGAACCTTCATTGTCGAAGTTGGATAGTCAAATTGGTGTAAGGTCCAGGGGTTGCACCCCATGAACAACCCCAATACTTCCCAGGGTAGTTCCAACTCCAGCAAGCAAATCGGAGGAGACAGACAGTTGAGTGGTTGCAATATAGGAGTTCTTTTTTTTCAGCCATGGAGCATCATTGTGACTACTAGAGCTCCCTGCATAGCAGCAATTGTGATCCAATCTCTTGGGCATAACAGCATAGCAAGGCTCGACTGCTAGGGCTCATGGATCTTATAGGAATGGGAAGGAGAGGACGGGGATAGTAGAGAGAAAATGAGGATAACTAAGGTTTAAGGTTGAGTTGCAATAGGCAGAAAAAGAAGAGGAAGAGGAAGGTTGGTGGATAGCGACGTTGCCTGGGGGTGCTCAACACCGCATGGAAGCGCTTGGCTCTCATTGGTGTTGTTGGGCACAGTTGGAGGAGGAGAAAACGAGTGAGGTGTGAGGGAAAAGACAAAAAAAAAGTGGGTGGTGCTATGGTTCACGTCGTGTGCATAGAGAATAAGAGAGGAAGTAGAGGAAGGAGAGAAGGATAAGAAGAGAAGGAAGAATAGAGGAAAACAATCGGCGATTGTAGAAATAAAACTCCAGGCGTTAGTGCATTTCTAGAGAGAACAAATGCATGCAAGAAAGGTATGACGTTAAAAATAAATATCAAGGGAAGATTAATGGCAATTGAATGTAAATATTTGGAGCAATAATGTGTATTAAAGCTATTTTTTTCACCAATTAAATAAGTAGTCAAATGAAATCCTATTTACATGAGATTTGGTAAGTTGGCTAAATAAGACACGAGGAATCATGATAAACTATTAATTTCACCCTTTCATAAAGTTTGATATATGGTTTGATTATTTGTAAGTTTTTTACTTAATTATGCATTTAATGCCTTTTTCATCAATATTGATACATTATTTGTATTTTTTTGTTTACTTTTATCAAACAGACTTGGAATGATTCTAGAGTACAAAATTAGGGTCATAATAAATGATTGATGATTTTTTATCATTAACTATATCTAACTCTTAATTAATTAACTTGTCAGAAAACTTTATACATAAGGATCTATATTGATATATTACATTTCTTAACTTCAAGCAATCCTATTTTAATCCATTCAAAGGAAAAATATTGTACTACTAATATATTCAAAAATATGCCTAAGGACATGATAGGTCAAGCTATATACCCGAATTCGAGTGTTATAGTTGCACGAAATAGCCCTATGCAGGAAGAAGCTCAATCGAGGCATAAAATAGCCCTAGGTAAGGAAGAATCTCACGTTATGTCCAAATTAGCTGTATGTAGGGAAGTGCAAAGCCTTATGTTAGCCCTAGGTAGGGAAGAGTTGAACCTTACGTTAGCCCTATATAGGGAAGTACAGAGCCTCATGTTAGTCATGAGTCGGGAAGAGCTCATGAAAGACCACTTTCTATGTGTCTAAGGCCCAATGGGTCAAGTGGGAATTACCAAGGCAATAATGCATGAGATGAAGAAACAAAGAATGCAAGAAGTTATGTTATAATAATGGAAATAAAATCTTACAGGGAGTCATGTACCAACTCAGGATTTGATAAAAGGATTATCCCTTGAGTTCATGAAATTAGACATCATAGGATCTCGAGCCAAGGAGCTAAGGGAGTAAAACTCTGATCCTCTAAGGATAAGTATAAATAATAAGGATTGAGATAGTAGGTAACCACATGAAGAAAGCTATTCAATCTATCTTTGATTTCAAGATAATGGAATTGATGAATGCCCTATAAAGGACTTCAACCCCTCTGAAGATTGCCATGATATCTTTTTTGGCAACTTCTAGCCCACCATACACAAATCCCAGAGAAGGCATTTTGTCACCATCAACAATCCTCAATAGATGGACCAAAGGAGAGCAAACTTTCACAGCTAAAGAAACTTGGTTCCAAAAAGTTTGAGCTAACACTGTGGCTTCAGTTGTGTCACATGGTTTTGTCTTTGACCACCTTCTTTGGCTCCATTCATCATAAGAATAAGATAAATCACATGAGCAACACAAGAATACCAAATAATGTGAGGGTATTTGGCCCCTAATAATCTCCCAGCAATACATTTTCAGAGAAACCACCCAGGTGTATGAGTATTAGATAACAATGACTCAGGAAGTTCACCTTTAGTATGTCAACATGAGGATAGATTGGAATGGTCAGGTTCCCTTTGTATTTGAGCTCATTCTTTAGTAGTTGAGTTTGTAGTATTACCTTTACGGTGAGGAACATATTGTACACGAAATAATATGTAACTCTATAATATTTTTGTTTCCTCTACTAATAAACTTTTGCAAAATTGCTCCTTTCCTCCACTTTTGGATATGATGGCATTTTATCCCTTAATTTAGTGAAGAGTGGATCCCTCTCGGGTCCCACTCTAGTGCCTCACATGATCATCTTCCCTGCATAGGGTGATTTTAGGTCACTTCCATGTATAGAGATAATTGAGACGTTATAACTTTATACTATCATTATATTTATCCTAGCATCATTTTAGGGTAAGTGTCTCCAAATGTCATCTTAACCCAATGTCTCATGACTTACACAAAAAGAAAAACCCTAAGACTTAGATATACCCCCATACCACAAAGGTATTTTTTGACGTCATATTTTTGAGTTGGAATTTATCCAACCAAGGTCTCACATCATATTATATTTATGGACCCACACATATAGTCCATGTATTGATTATGTTTTACATTATCATAAACCTAGATGGTCTAGTCCCTATGAGGACGTCCAAGGTTTCCTTAATTCTCAAATGAGGTATGTCAACTCACCCTTCTAGGGTAGGTCCCAACCTAGGGTGTCTATCACGACTTTCATGAGAAGTTTAGGCTTTCGAACCACATCCCAACTCTACAAGTTTAGGGTTATGCTTCCCCACAAGTTGGTCCCCATTCTTGGGATGACTCACCCTAGGTGGACACACCACCCCTAAAAGGTGAATTGAGGGTATATATTTTTCTTATGTGACCAATGATCACCTATGTTTCATATATATATTCAAACCCTTCACATGTATCATGCATGCATTACTCCCTATACTTGATTGTATGGGAAATAATGATATCCAATTTGTTGTACTGAGTTGGGTCACCCAACCTTTTGTATTTTCCCTAACTTAGGGTTTATATGGGTAGGGTTACTATTTGACCCACACTACTCCCATTACCCAATTAGGGTTTAAGGTTAAGGTCAGTGACTACACCTTGCATCTTACGGTCGATTCTCTTGACCCACTAAGGTTTTCATACCCTACTGGGTTATCCCACTCAAGTCCTTCCTAGACGGATGGGTTTTCCCCATCCATACTTAGGTCCTTATATGGATTACCCTCATAGAGGGGCCTAACCTACATGTCATATCTCTTACATTCATTTCTCTAGTTACCATACTTTTGAATTGGTAGAAGATGCCTTAATCCCACTTATTCTCGAAACCCAAACTAGAGATGAGGATGGAAGTGCATTCTAAGGTTTATTAATCAAGGGGATGAGATGAGGATGAAATTAGATATAAGAAGACATGGAATTATTATTCAAGGGAAATCCTAGGTACTAGCCATGTAGGTATCACATTGGTTAATGGAGTCCATGTATACCAACTTAATGGTGCAAAGAAAAATATTGTCAGCCCCCAAACATGTGACGCTTTCTAGATACCATTACCCGTAAAACATGCCCTAGTAATATTCCTTATAATTTTATAGATTATTTGAAGTTACCAACAATTGAATAATATTTGATAAATCTGGGCTCTAATACCAAATGTAATGACCTCCCAATCTGATCATCTCCTAGTTAAGAGAGACCTCAAATATAAGGATCAATACCTAAATTTTCCAGGATTAGATACAAAAAATAATAAATAAAAGTAGATAATCTCCATTAGTTTGAGCAAATAATGCTTACAAGATGTATATTGAGGCTCCTCTAAGGAGTTATATGGATTTTTTTAGAGAAAACTAACATATACATGGGAGAGTAACATGTATGAGAAGAAGGACTATAATGTCTAACTAATCCTCTATTGATATTTAACATTTGTTTTTAAGTGTCGAATTCTTGATATCCATGTCTTCCAGCTAATAGTTGGAGATAAACCTCAAACTCTGACAAATGAATATATGGATCAATATATCGATATGCAGTGTATGTGGTACAACCATAATGTATGCAAGTATTATAACAACATATAACGTTCACAACCAAATATATGCACATATGAAACTTGTATTTTTGCTTCATATCCTAAACCATGCTTGGTATGCCCTCTCAGGTGTAATTATTGTCCATCCTTGGACTTATATGTATTACCACTTGATGGGTGTAACCCAGGGTTTAGAATATTCTAACTTACTTTATGTGATACTCATTTTGGCATTATAATGAGTTGGATTAAATAAACTTACAACAATTCATTCATCAAATCAATACTTTAAAATTCATTTGACAATCCATCAAAAGTTGACAGTGTGGGTACTCATAAGTAACAATGTACCTTATGTATAATGCACTATATTACAAGTATTGTAAGCATCTATTTGAACATACCAACAATCAACAAAACAAATCAACATTATTTGTATGTATGTATGTATGTATGTAAGTATTTATGACCCCAAAGTGTCACCATACAATCACAATATGTTAACTAGGACTAGATTAAATTCTAACTAAGGTTTAGGGTCATTGTGGTCTTGGATTAGGAAAAAGGGTACCAAACCCAAATTCCACCATATCATGACTTCTAAGGGTTAGAAACCCTAATTTATCATTAGGTGTAACCGTAATCATTAGACTAAACATAATAGGTAATTATGAATATCTAGATTAGATTGTGTGCATTAAGGTCATATAAAGATATACACATTGGTTTTAAAACCCTAATTCATCATATGTATGATTATTGAACCCAAACTCTAAGTAATCATCATTATCATCATAATTCTTAGGTTCTCTTATATTCAACAATATCATTTCTAACATAAAATAAACATATTTTCTAATTTGAGCAATACATGAATCAAATGTAGGGTTTGATTTGTATTAATCAAACCATGATCATGTTTGACTATACTTTTGGAATTAGAAGCATATATAGACTCTAAAGTATTTTACTCCTTTTCTAGTCAAATTAATTATTATACTGTTGCATCAGATGTACCATTTATTTGTTAGAATTATTAGAAAACAATCCTAACTTGACCAATTAGAGATCACCACGTCAACATTTAACGTATTATCTAAAATATCCGCATAGATAGGGCTTGGCCAATGGAGTGGCGCAATATCAAATCAAACCATCCGGGTGGGCTACGCTCTGATTCAGGGTGAAAATTCACTTGGGTATTTGCCTTCTGAACGTGGCCTCAGGGACTCTTTGGTAAAAGGACCCCCAACCATCTTCCTCCTTGCGATGAGTCAGACCTCACAATGGAAGGAGGGTCAATTGGAAGATTGACTCCTCATCCCAAGGTGTCTCAAGGTCGAGCCAAGTTATCAAACCTATGAGGAATGATGATGGACCCAACAGCACTCTCGACATAGCCGAAGGTGGACAAAGCTTTGCTTCAGGTTACATCCATAGATGAAAAAGAAGTTTTAGAGAAGCTGAGATCATTACCTGGAACCTCATAGATGATCTAACATACCAAACAAACTCCCTAGAGATCTTGACAGCTCATCACCATCGCTTGGGACCAATTAAGGCACTCTCCAATGCTCTTCCTCATTATGAAAATACGTACCCCAATCTAGACGCGTTATGGTGACTGCATCGGCTAAGTTTGCATGTGTTAGGCTGAGATATGTTTGGGTTTTTTGTTCTCTGTTGGTGGGAGGCCCTTAGAACCTTATATAGCATGTGGTGATGGAATATAGAGTTGAGAATGAGAACCCTACTGGCCTGGATAATCCCAACTTCAGATTATCATAGTTGTGTTGAAAATGGCAAAAGGTGTTAGGTTAGTGTTGGTTGGTTATCCGAAGCTGAGGAAAAAGGTACAAGGGATGGAGACCACTTGTAGAGAGAGATAATAGCAGCTATAGGAGTTCAGACTCCTACCATTGTAGAAATGCCCCCACATTTGGGTGAAGGAGATGATCCCGCACTCACGGGTAGGTCTTACTGGATCTGAGAGCAGACTAAATATAGATCCTTTGATATAACTCCACCTTCTTATATTAATTACATAGGTTACATTTCTACTCCTTTTAATCAAAAATTAGGATAAACCTCCCATCATCATTATCTCTTATTGGAAAGGAGATAACTCACTAAATGATCCATTAATTATCCTAAACTTGTCATTCAAGTGTAATATAAATAAATACATAATAAATTGGTCACTAGATATCTTTGAACATTATGGTAGTCCTTCCACTATCTTATTTTCCAATTATCTATAAACTAAAATATGTATTGTGCACATGAAAATCAAATTCCTAATTCCATATCCCAAGGACGGATATGTAATGTCAACCTGGGCATAAATTTGATGAAATATCCACCATATTTTTTTCTCTAAATATATTATAATAACACTTACTACATGATAAGTCTTGATTAAACATAACAACAAGACACAACAGAACTTGTCTTATTACATAGAAGCAAGAGTTTCACACTTAATATACATCATGTACATTACATTTCAAACTTCTCTCTTTTCTCACTCTTTCTATCCCAAGATCCAAGGGAAGGATAAGAGACCCTCTAACTATTCTAACTACTCTTCTTTCAAGACCTCTGAGCTAATCTTGATTAAAGTTGTCTTTCGTCTCCTCAGGAAGAGCTAATCCTTAACCTGAAAAATTGTTCAGTAGGTTGGTGAGCTACTGGCTCAGTGAGTAGAAAATCAATAGGGAACCAAGATATTTATGATGTTTACAAGTAATAGAACTTAAATGCAATCATGTAAGCATGGCAGTTTAAAACTGTAATTCACTCAGCATGGCAGTAGTATAGATATTGAATGTAATAAAAGGATAACCTAACTATTTATATTATTTCAAATCCAGTTATTAAGCCCTTGTACCCACATGAGTGTACCACAACATGTGGAAGTATCACAGCAAGCTACGATCTTACTGTACAAAACTTAGAAGCATGCCTGGGTTCCTAAGTCTTTAATCTCAATACAATGTTTGAAGCTGGCACTGGCACTTCTGCCTCTCGACGGCTAATGGGAGTGGTCGGATATCTCAGACTCCACCTCTCAACCTGAAGACCGTTGATGATTCTTAATAATCTTAAGAACATATCTCATGTGGACTCTACCTTGGACATATTGAACAACTCAAATTGATATTGAATCATGTTGATATTTGAGCACTTAACTTGCTCGGTCCCCTCATGGGTGATTAAGATCTTCTTCCATATGTCCACAGTCATCTCGTAAAAAGACATGTTGAATGTCATAGGGTTACAAGGTGGCATAGAGGATGCTAACTGCCTTAATATGGAGTTGGATCCTTATCATGGTGTCTTCATCACATGTTTTCAAGTCTCCCATGGGTATGTTGTATGGAAGAGACACTTTCCTCCATCTCAAAGCTAATCCCTCATATCAAGAATTGCATATGTCTCTCCCAATATTACTGGTCATAGCTATCAAACAACAATGGACACATGGAGTAACCTCCCTCAAGGTTGAGGTTCCCAAGGAGGTTGTTAGATATCTTCTCCTACTCGTGGGGGTATTGCTTTGAGAAAACCTTGTTCTGATGTCATTTGTAGGATTTACACTCAAGAGGGGGTTAATTTGAGACATTAAATTCTTAAAGAATACTTGTTATACCTTGAATTATATCATCAAATAAGAGAAATAAGTAAAACAAGGAGGTATAAGAGAGATTGAATAAACCACAATTGAACACAAGTGTTTAGTGTAGTTTCGTCTTGAAATGTTATAGCTCCACTATCTAGATAGGTCAATCTCTAGAGTTCCAACAACTTAAGTACCATATGTATTAGTCACCACAAGAGTATACACCTTGAAGACATCCCCTTTCCAATCAAGGTAACTAGGTTCCTTTTTCATGAAGAAGTCAATAACCTTACATATGAAACAACCTTCACTTACTAGATAGAAACCTCCTTTTAGGGCTTGGGAAAGGAAGAGCTACAATCAACCTTTGATAGAAAGATGCAAGAATGGGAAAGTGAGATATTTACAATATCACAAGCAGAGATAAGATCTCTTATAATGTATTTTTATTCAATCAATTAAATCAAGAAAGTAGAAGATCAAGAAACTGAACTCAAGGGCTCTTCGAGGCACTATCTCAACTCTATAACACACGGGAGCATGAGAAACTTTAGATGTCTTCAAATGCTTCCTATTTATGATTGAAGGTACCTACTAGACTTTGGAAGTGTTTTAGATGAAAAATAGTTGTTTCTAAGGGAGTATTTAATGTTGGTACATATCTATTTTTGCTTTACTTATCCCAAAAATGGATACTTTTTCCAATGCAATAAAAATGATCACCTAAGTCTCTCAACTTGAATTTATTTGTATACTGACAACTAGCCGGTTGTGCCTTCAGGTCAGATGGAAATTTCTTAGGGAATTTCAGACGATGATATATTTTGTGGAAATATTCAAGCATCATTTGATGGGCTTTTTTGGGGAATCTCAGTTGATGGCACTTTCAAGCCAAGATAAAATTAAAATGGTCAGGTAGAAATTTTGTGGGGTGTTGTAACTAATGATTGTTATCGTCCATAGTAGATTCTTATGCAAGGAAATTATTACACTATTTTTTATGATTGTTACTATCCTTAGTCGATTTCTTACACAAGTAAAAGCTACACCATTCATAGATCCTAGTTTTGACTTCTCCATTTGATAATTTGTGAGGAAAACCAAATGAGCAAACCAAAATGAAATGCTTGAATGTGTAGATGCACCGTCATCATAATCATCTCAATAACTTTATTTTGACTTATAGAATGCGCTACACAAAATGAATGCATCACAAGAAATGATCTAAAAAGTTCTTCAATGATCTAGAGTCAACTTGATCTTTGTCGTGTACCTTGGTGATTTTCTTTGATTAGGTTTTGTCATGTAGAGTGTAAGGAGAATATATATTCATTCTAAGATGACTCAAATGGACTCATTAGACACAATAATACGGAATGATTAAATCATCATCAAAACATGAGGTTAGGCATAATGTAACCTCAAGTCAATAGTGGTTAAAAATTGCATGCTAATATAATGTCCTTGTCACTCATGTCACCATGAATTTCCTTAAACAAGTTTTATAACTACAAATGATTGTCTATAACAATTTATTTTATGAGCATTGCATTTAGATAGAATATCATACTATAAGAGATGCGGCCTTTTTATTTTGTACGTTTCTCCACTTCTTGCGAAAATCTAGCATATATGAATGATGAACTTAGTTATTAGAAGGGTAAAAATAGACGTTGCAGTCATGTTAGATGGCCATCTAGTCTTTACAATGTAATTGAAGGATAGTTTGAAAGACAAAGTATAAATCTAATGAATGAATTGATACCAAAAATAAAGGAAATTTTGAAAGACCGAATGGATGATAAGAAGTGAATAATTTTGTATGGTTGGATCCATGTACAAGATGAAAATGTGCATATTCGTTATAAGTTGGAAACCATTGAATGCATATGGATTCTCATGAATCAAGGATTGCCCTTTTGTGGGTTGATGAGAATGAAACTTGTACTAAACTGGGAATTTCACTTTAGTTGGTTGATGGCTTGCGTATAAAAGAGATGACATTAAGAAATACTACATTATATCCATGCAATAAATAATTCTCCTATCATCATACTCATAATGATATCATACATTCCATTCCATTTTTAGTTTCTAGGGATACTCATAGACATATTATTTACTACCATTTTTTATTATTAGAGTAATGTATTGATTACAAATAAATGGTTGTGGTTTTCCTATTTGTTGACATGAAAGATATAATCATTGAGAGACTTCTTAAGCTTGTGTGTCACTCAAAATTTCTAAAGGTAACATATTACATGCATCTATCTTGAATGTCTATAGTTTGACATGTAAGGGATATCATGGTACGAAAGATATGAAAAGAAAATTCAATAAATAGAAAGACTTCATTTTGAATAGCAATTTCTGCCATTGGGTGCAAAGATTTTCATAATTAAACATCTGATACTTTTCGGTTACTAAAATTCATTGTAGGTGACTATTTTATTTGAAATGATTAAATAAGAGATTAATTGCATTACTGCTCATGTAAGGGCAATAATTACATTCTACAACTAGAAGGAGATAGACGACTAAAGGACTTGAAGCATGTGAAGATTCTTTTGGAAGAGGAAGAAATTGAGCACCTGAATGTCAATGGCTAAAAGGTACTTGATGGGTTTCATAGCAAAAACTTCATTTAAACTGTGTGTTGTGTACCTATCTACTAGTAAAGTTATGTAGATTATATTGAACGTTATGAGTTGGAAAAACGTGCAACAAAGGCACATAAGCAACACTTAATTAGAACACTATTAAATTCATACTCATCTTGCTTTTAAGAAGTTGTTGGGAATCACTCATGACTTGTCAGATGCATTACAGTGAATAGATCAATATACCCTCAATGTTGAGAGTCTGATCAACATCTTAAAAGGTATTTTAAGAATTCTCATTGTTGCATATGAGTCTTTTTTGAAAAAATGATCGTTTTATCCAAACTATGAAGTATAGTCGAACATTATTGTTAGTCTCTTTTCTTTTCTCTCTTTTATAGGATCTCTATTTGATACCATTTAAAATGAGAAAGATTAGATTGGGATAATTAATAGGTGATTACGAGACCTGTATAAATAGGAGTCTAGACATGGTAACACTCCTTTATTTTCCCAATATTTTGAAGATATGATAAAGTGTGGACGATACCTACGTAATGCAAAGAATATTTGAAGATGGCCAGTGAAGACTATTAGCATTACTTTTGATCTGACGTATTTAATATTATGAACATTTTGAACACGGAAAAGGCATTTGCATCACGAGGAACATGGGCCAGATTGGTCTCAATCTCAGCAAATGATTGGTCTCAGCTCTTTACTTATTCTAAACACAGAAGAGGCAATTGTGTCATGAGGAACCTGAGGCCCCATCGATCTCAATCTCAACAGTAATAATTTGTCTCACCTACTAGCCCTCATACTCTTTGTTACATGGATGATACCTTTGTGATTTCTTACATTGAGATCACCACAGAGTTGTTGTTTCTCTTTATTCGAGTAGTGATTTTCTTGCTTATGACATAGACAAGGCATTCACACTTATATTACAATATCCGTAAGATTTTTAGCTTGCAGAACATTAAGTAATTAAAATAGTATCTTCAAAATCGCATATTTCGTATCGACCATGCTTCAACTCACAAAAATCTACACGGCCACACCAATCTTGCCCACATGTGCTCGTAAGGCAAGACAAGGATTTCCACTCAATCTATCATCTTCTGAAGCTAGAGGTGACTTTTCTTATTCGAGTACATTGTTTCAAAGATTTGTCTTTTTTCGTACAATAAGCATCTCAACCATTACATAATAGCATAGATACCTCAAAAAATCTTTAGTGCGGGTGGCTGTGGCTATGCTACAATTCCGATGTATGCAAGCTCGATAAAGACGTCAATGATTTGTTTCATATGTATCATTTCCCCCAGAAAATCTTAGTAAGAACAGCTATGCCACAGTTCCAAACTGTGCAACCTCAATAAAGACTTTCAATTATTTAATTCACATTATCATTTCTCAACAAACATTGTGATTTAAGCACAGTGCCGTATCATATCTCATTTTTTCTAAATTGTCGTCTCCACAATCAACGTGCTATATATGTTAAAAAGCATTCATGTGAGTGTCGTTTGCCAAAACGGTGTTTTAGCAACATAGATATTTGCCTAACTTTCTTCATGACGTGTGACATTTTTACCTTTTTCCTGCACAATATTATATGGTTTAAAAATGAGGCCCTCTAAACACCGCAACTCACAACATTCCTGCTGTGTTTCCGACAGGCAGTTACATCACATTCCCTTTAACATTCATTTTCATCTCATCACATCAGATCCCTCAGAGCATCGAGTCCCTCGCTTGCCGCTTTTGCATGGAAGCCATGCATCACGCATTTATCCATCTCCCAGACTGCCAGGATGTATGCAAGATTGGGCATACGTTGAAGGCATCAATAGATAAACGCATACGCTTCTCAAACCCCGAACAAACCTCATCGATCAACAAATATACAATACTGATATATTCTCTTTTTACCACGTCTAAAACGAAGTAATGATATTTTGATTATTGCAACCCCACAGCGCATTCAGAGCAATTAATATAGCTGCATTGGAGATTGTTTTGTCATCAAAGCAAAACACAACCAAGCTTATAGTTGTCAGCTTTACTTCTTTTTTTCCTCGTATCGTTTTCAGAATCTAACAACATCCTAACGTTCCTTTTCACCAAACATATGCTGAACCAGCGATTAGGATAAAGCACCAGAACTATTACTTTGAGAAATACATATACACACGATGTAATAAAACTCATTGCCTTCTGCAACAGAGCATTTCAACATCAAGAAGGTTAAACTATAGCACAATATATTGGCGAATTTGAAATTATAGCCAACAGCCCCTGCTATTTGAACGTTCTACGATTCCTCGCGCACCCTATTTGTAGAAAAGCTACATTTTCTTTTCCGGTACTCGATATGGACACAATGCCTACACTACGATTTTGGTGACGTTAATATCAAGAGTTGCCAATGGCTCATCAGAACAGAAACTCTGATTCACTATGGTTTCTTGATCTTTGAGAACGTTCCAATTTCTGAGAAGTACGTACTCTGTGTTCCACTCCCTAGTTGATTAGCATGCCCCCGGGGGTTTGAAAGCTCAATACCCTGCAGTTAGGCAATAAAACACAAATAAAACATATATTTATTCTTCATCAAGATTTACTTGACCTGTTTGTATCGAAGAGGCTTCATTAGCCTCCTTAATTCGGTAATAATTCCAGATTCAATATTTTTCAGTACAATAGAAAGGCAGTGTATTCACAGTAGGTGCTGACCTGTACAGGTGTGAATGCCAAACTGGAGGTCAAACCAGAAGTAGCACCGCTACTTCCGTACTGTTTTTCCTTGAACCTGGAATGTAATTTAGCCAAGAAAATATTCAAAGTAGCAAATCAAGAACTCGAGTAAAACCTTACTTTAACATCAAACTAATGAGGATACAGACAAATTTACCACTTTAGGTACAAACATGTAAATCAACGATATAGAAATCTGAGGGTTAAGGGAAGAGCATGAAACTAACACAACTTATTTGTAAATTAGCAGAATAAAATATGAAACGATTTACCCACCGTTTAGCAGCTTTAGAAGCAAGTTTGCTCTGCCCCACAGCTACACGCAGCTTTCCACTGCCTGCCTGACCAAGCATGCCATAGCCTTCACCCAATCCATCGCCTAAATGGAACAACAAAAGCTACTAGAAGTCACAAGCGGCTTAGTAGATCCAACTAAAACAACAGATTATCTGGTAAACCATTTAAACGAGTGTCAATTATCTGATGCGATGGTACCCAACAAAAACGTATTTGACTTTTTACCCATAGAGTAAGTGATGAGTTTGAGCTTCTACTAGGCCTCATATTATATCCAAATCTAGCATAAGGGCAGGGCAATGTTCACATAATGAGGATTTTCACCAGCTCAGCCTTCCACTGTCCAATAAGCAGAATGCACATGTTTGGTTCAGAAAAGCTCACTGCCAATCTAACTAAACTGCACGATCCACATATCACAGCTTTCAAGTATATCAAGAAATCAGAGGGAATATCAACCTCGCTCCCAACAAAACGTTTTTTAAGTTTCGACTTATTTTTTTTCTTTTTACTGTGAGTTTCCACTTGAATAAACTAAATAACAATGTTTGGTTCAGTATTAAGTTCCTAGTGGTAGAATACTGGGCTGTAAATCAGACAGAAAATAAAAGTCGAAACGGCATTTCATCCATAATAAGTATTTATAATGTTAATTAAACAGATGTGGCAAGCAAATCATGAGAAATAATGGTAAACTGAACTTTATTTTCAGCCATGATAGAAGAGAACAGGATCGCGGTCAACAATAGCGAATAACACTCCCAAAAAAAGCATGGTAGGAAATAGAAGACAGCGCTGCAAGAATGCTGTAGGGATGGCTTAAAAACCAATTCCCATTGGATTCCTGGAATCCAATCCGCTCCAGTCACGTTTTTCATCACCCACAGGTAAATGAATTGTGTTAGTGTGAATGGTCTGATAATTACGTGGGGAGTTGTTTAGGCGATGGGAAACCACAGCGATCATTCTAAAGAAAAAAGGGCAGCTGCACATATATGCTTCTGGGTTTTGGATGACACACACGCAGTTTACCAGAAAATGATTAAAGTTCACCAACAAATGACAAGTGCAATCGGATGGAAAATGTCGTGTCACGCAGCAAATTTTTTGTTTACCATGTGCTGCATCTAGCTGGGGTAGATGGATTCTCATGGTCACCTGGCTATTGTGGGCAGAAATACCATGGGAGACATGGAGTGGACATCCAAATAATTGTTTTTCCATGTGGTATGGATTGGTATGGAGTGGTTGACGCAAAACCGCTCCATTGCCATTCCTAGAAATCTAGAATGGTGTTATAGAGGAACTCGAGAATACCCTTAAAATAACACGTACTCACCCACGTATAGGAGAATGATAGACGATAAGAAACCTTTACTTCAACCTTATTCAGAAAATTAGGGGGATGATGGCCTTGTCCAGGAAGAGGGCTTATGTTGTATTGTAGCTTGCTACACTACCAACAGTCGCACCTTCTGAAGGATGATAGCTAGTTCCCCCCTTTTCTGGTCACCAACTAGCAAAATCGCAAAGGACTATGGAAGGAAAGAGAAAAAGCGAGGGAGGGCCTGGGAAGCAGGCAGAGTGGAGGACAGAGCCCCCAAAGGCATGGCTGTCGAGGATCTTTGCTTCCGCCAGATCTGGACGTTGCAGGTGAAGGAAAGGGTTTTGACCCCTTAACCAGTCATGGAGTGGACCAAGCCCAATCTTGGAGATCAGTGGCACAGCTATTGAGGCGGATCTCTGAGGGTCGCCTAGGCAGCTAAGTGCCTAACCAGGGTTCTGCCAAGGTCAACCCCCTATTTTAAACAGAAATTTGGCATCTAGGCAAATGCTTCGGACTGCACGGGCAACCACCAAACCAACCTGGCCAGCTCATTCAGAATAATTAAATTTCCCATATTGCGCTTTGATATCGTATATAACATGAATTTTAGATAACTCACCATATTCTTTCTATTCTTCTCTGTATACTAAGATTAGTCCCACATGTATATTTGGGTTATTGCCAGACACATTGTCTATAGTACACACATAATAATATTAAATCACCGGTATCAGAGTATTCCGGATCAATCTTAGGGCTCGTTTGGTTGGACAGGGAATGAACACTTGCAGTTCCAGTTGCTTATGCTTTCCGACTATTAATCGTTTGGTTCTGACTAGTTGCGACCCCTACCGTGAAATCAAACTGCAAGATCTGAACAACCCACGAAAGATGGCTGCAGTTCCTATTCCTGATCGTGCCGGCAGCGCCTGCCTATCTAAAAATACAGACCTAGCAAATACCCAAGGATAGCTGGAAGTTGGTGGGATGCATTCTCACACATAGATGGCGTGAAGTATCGGCTGAAGTCCTTCACACCAAACAAAAACATTGTAGATCATCTAGTCGGACTCTGTACCAAACAAAAAAATCTGGTTACAACTCTTCACTTTTGATCACACTTTTTTTATTTCCCACTATGAAATGGTTTTACTTAAACCAAACAAGCCCTTGAGAGCGAGAAATGATATACCATAGTGCAGCTATTGTCAAGCCTAGGAGAATCTCGTTTCTCCCTAGAATGCTTCCATTGGCGGTGTCCCTCTCTCCCCACATCATCTCTACATTGCTCAATTACAACAATGTCACAAAAGGAAGCCATCTCCTTCAAGTAGAAATGTGACATCTCTGAGGAACGAGATCTCTACGACGGCCCCGGAGACCTTGCCTCATCTCCGACACCATCACACCATCTTCGGTCTAATGCTTCTCCTCTTTCCCTTTCTTCTCGCCAACAGCGGCCCACGACAACACTAGACGACATCAAACACGATTTGTCTCTCACAAACGTAGTGTACAACATCGATAAAAATCAAACCTTCGGTCACAGTGGACACGACATGTCCAACCTATGACACAACATGTCAAGCACTATAGTTGGGGTTTGAGGCAACAGAGAAACATGATGGATCTTTTTTTGTTCAGGATCAAATATTCATCGTGCCTCCAATCCAACACGGTGTGGCGAACCCTCTGACATGGCGTGTCAAATTCTTTTTCTCTAAAGCTCAACACATCGTGCATATCACTCAACACATCATGTCTAGTGTTGTCAACTGTCTTTTTCAAAAAAGCATGATGCTAGCCTCCAGTTTGCTTTTATGGAACTACATGGAGCATCAAAACGCGATAGATCTAATGGGTTGCAATGTGGTTGGAATCATCTTCAACTTATGTACTCCAACAACATCTTGAGGATGTACAACATTGACCACTGAGATGTACGGTGTTCACCAAGTAGATAAAAAGTCATGCATAGCTCCCGCCTGGGCTCCGCCTAGGCTCGCCAAGGCCACCTAGGCTCTAGGTGATCCACCTTAAACTAGGTGCCTAGGCTTTTAGATAACTATAGTGGATGCCTAAGGCCTTTTAGGCCCAAATTAAGACACTTGAAGACAAAATTAGCATAGATTAGGTCGGAATTTGGTCAAATTAGATCATGTTTAGTTATTTTGGGGAAGAAATAGATCTAATATAGGCGAAATCAGATCTAATTTGGGCAGATTAGGTCTGATTTGGGGGAAATAGGTCTGATTTGAAAAAAAAATGTCTTATTTGGGGAAATTAGATCTGATTTCGCTAAATTAGGGCTCGTTTAGGTCAATGTAGGACAAACTAGGGGAAGCTACATCTGATTAGGTCATGTTATGCCAAAATCGGTATGGCTTTGGCTAAATTAGGTAAGACTGAGTTAAATTAGGTTCAATTTAGATCGTGTTAGGTCAAATTAAGGTCGAATAGGTATATCTTAGGCTGTGACAGGTGTGACGTAGGTGAAGTTATGATTGATTAAGCTTAAGTATAAGAAATACAAATGTACATAATGATGTACATATTTGAATATAAATGAATGTACACACAAAATCATTTATATATATGTAAAATTAAACAAATATGAAGAACGGCTAGGCTTCCGCCTAGGCCTCCTAGGCTTCCCCTAGGTGGGAAGGACCGCCTAGCCGCCTAGACAATTATGCAAAGAGGATCAATTGTCTGGCTGGAGTCGACGAAAATTACGAGAATCCTGCTAGGACTGGATGACGATGCCACCTTCACAACCTTCTCCCTTCGGTACCTCAAAAAAAGTGAGGCCAAACCATGTTTGCTTGGGTTGCTCACCCCCCACCCCGGGACCGGTGCTCATGACGCGCTACAGAACCTCGTTCTCCTTGAAAATGTTGTAAATGTGATTAGGAAGACTAATGACTGCAATGATATTAGGAAGACTAGTGATTTGTGTTACTATGGACAGAGCACATCATATTTGCAAAAAACAAAAGTTAATCATCTCATTTAATCTCCCCAGACAATACCCCTGGCATGGGATTATATAGATAATGTGTAGGAAGACCAAATTAGCTAATTTCCGCTTATGGTCCCATTGAGATAAAAGTAAAAAAGTAATAAACTGAAAACTTTCAAATAAGGCCCCAATTATTACATAAAGCTCAAACTGCAAAAACATTCACATAATAAATTCTAAAACACAATTACTTAATAAAATAATTAATAGAATATCGATTACAGGCACCCTCGGTCATTTGGACCCAAAGTATGATTGTTGCAAAAGATCTCATCTCAAGATGCGAAGACTAGTTAGTTGGTTGAACATCACGCTCCCGCTACAAACAACCAAACCAATCAACATCTTCAAGTAGGAAGTTGCATTCAAGAGCAATGGGAATAATGGACCATGGAACACCATAGGTGTAGCTTTTGAGCGGCGAAGAAGTTGAAGCTGCATCTACATAGGTATAATGCTTAGTAATTGGCATTAGCCTTGGCTTGGGAAATGACGGATCAACTAGATATGAGCATATGTGGAGTTGCATCCTTAGTTATTAAGGTGCCCACTTAGGCACCCTAGGCGTTGTGCATGGCATCCCAAACTAGCATCTTGCCCCTGGGTGACTGAAGTGGGTGTCAAAGGCCTTTTCGGCCCAAATTAGGCCACTAAATGGCTAAATTAGCATGGATTGGGTATGTATCTAGTAAAAAAAGATCAGCTTTAGTCATTTTATAGTTGAAATATGTCTAATTTAGGCCAAATCAGGTCCAATTTGGGCATTTAGACCTGATATTGGGGATTTGGGTCTGATTTGGGAAAACAAATATGACCTGGCTGATTGGGTCTCATTTAGGTAAATATATGGAAAATTAGGGGAAGTTGAGTCTAATTACGTCATGTATGCAAAATATAATCTGATTTTGACACAAATTAGGGCAAAC
The DNA here is from genome assembly GCA_963693085.1 of Alisma plantago-aquatica. NCBI lineage: Eukaryota > Viridiplantae > Streptophyta > Magnoliopsida > Alismatales > Alismataceae > Alisma > Alisma plantago-aquatica. Next base: position 110,708,122 of record OY856411.1, read on the forward strand.
AAAGTTTATATTTTCAAATTAGGTCACAATTATGCCCAAGGGTTTTACCTTGTGTGGGGGAGTGACAATTGTGGTGCCTCAGGTGCCATGAGTCCCTTGATAATAAAAAGTTCAAATTAGGGCCAGCCAAGCAAGTCTAGTCCAACGAACGAGGTATCCGATTTCAATACCGTTTCGACAGCATGGAAACCGAAATTTATGGAAATTTAGACATAAATTTCGATAAATGCAATCGTGCCCGTTTCGACGCCAAAATGAATGAATTAATTTATGAAAATTTACAGGTGTGATCTCTACACCTAAATGCATCGTTTTATGCAATAAAATTTTATGTGGGGGTAGGTTAGGGAGGGGGTCCTTCATGTGGGAGGTAAGGGAACTGTCCTGTTTCTTGAGGATTTCGATGAATGATTTCGATGAAAAAATGTAGGAATTAAGTTATGCAATTTTGTAAGTATGAGCTATATACATGCATGTACTTGTTTGTGTTATAATATCAAATATTGGATATGTAGGGCATCCCACACATTTTACTAGGGTTTATAGTTTGTTGTTGATATTGACTCAATAGTCAACCATTTCATTGGTCCCAAGAATACTAGTGCAATGTTTCCAAGATAAATCATCATTTGTTGGCTTCCTAGCACCCTCATTGTCTAATAAACCACCATTAGGATACATGTCATCCACATTGTAGAAACTAAAATAGCATGCATCGCATAAGTATTTAATAATTTGAATAGCAAATATTAGGGAAATGCAATGCAATTATGATATACTATAAGTATATACTATGTATGAGTACAAAATGGTGAAGTGACCCCAATCCCCCTTTGCTCCTCTTCAAAAATCAACAATAACAAGGATTGCAATTATCGAAATTTGGCGAAATTTGACGAAATTCATCAAAATTGTCGAAATTTGGCGAAACTCATCGAAATCGAAACAGTCGCACGTTTCGGTACCAAATAGCATCGAAATCAAAATTTCGAGTGAAATTTCGATGATTTCGACGAAACCTCATTCCTTGGTCTACTCTAGGTCATGTTAGGTTCAATTTAGGTCAAGTCATGATTGTTATTGCTTAGATATAACAATTATATATCTACATAGTAATGTATATATTTGAATATAGCCAACTACACATGTAAGTTTAACTAAATATACATAAAAGCATTAAAATATCAAAAATGCCTATTATTGCCTAAGCGCCCCCTAGAGGGAAGGGCCGCCTAACTGCCTAGATAAGTATGGTTGCATTTGAAGGGTTGTTGTCATTCTCATCCTCTGAATCGTCATATTCACATGTAAAGTGTTTTAGGCATTGAGCATATGAATGCCCAACGTCAGCACCAAGGCATGGATAGATTGATGGAGGTTCAGTGGTTGTAGGAAGTAGTGTTTTTTGATAGGAATATAGAAAGATTCAATGTCTGCTTGGATTTCTGCCCATGTATTGATGCGACAAAAAATACGCAATCTCTCCCACCAAGTGTGAAAAGTTCTGAATTGGCTTTTGCTAATTAGATCTAGCAATTCCCTACACGGTGGCGAAGACAGAGAACGACTTCACGCTATGAATATGAACCCAGTTGTGGAATATGTAAAGGTCATGGGTGCCATCAATATCCAAAATGTCACATCTTGCCTATGGTCACTCATGGAGGTGATCAAAAAATTCCAACATTTCTCATTGTATGCCCCAAAGAGAGGCCTCCAAGCGGTCAAGCCGCTAGTTATGGTCAACACGACACCTTTAAAACTCCGCTACTTTGGCATTGAACTCATTGTTGCACCATGGTACATGTCGATGAAGTTTTGATCAAATTCTGAAATTTAAGAATCTAGGTGTGTGCAAGGATTTCACGGGACTGAAGTGGGATCTAAAAGTTCTAGCATGTTGTTGGAGACACCCACAGCCGTAAGTGATGGTGTAGTGAAGAAAGAAAATGCCCAGAAATCTTATTTGTAGAATAGTAGCACGACGGATTGTCCTTGATGAACGATACAACAATGCGGCACACGAACAATATGATATTGGCATAGGTTTCACGATGAAGAATATTGCGACGCAGTATTCATTATGAATAGTTTTTTTCTAGAATTACAAAACAAGGGGGGACAGTGAATGGAGATAATTTTCCTAGAGAAAAAAGGCGGGAGAGAGAAAATTTATAGAAGATGGTGAACCATATGGCGGTGTTATGTTCATATGAACATGACCCCAATTTTTTTGCATGAAGGACCCAACCTACATAATAAATTCCAACGCAAGATAGAGATGGCTCCTAGACCTCAGGTTTTATAGGCCAATGGTGGATAGGGTGGGGGTGTCTTAACCTAGACCTAGGGTTTAGGCTTTGGGCTTTGATACACCAAGTAATGTGAATCGAGTCTGCAAAAACAAAACTTGTCTATCTATTTCAATCTCATCAGACGGAACCCTCGGCATGAGTTTATATAGATAACGTGGGATGCCCTAATTGGCTTATTTTCGCTCATGACAACAAGAAAAAAAAATTGAGGATTTTTAAATAAGTCTCCACTAATTAGTAATAGCTCCTAATATTGAATCATTTGCATAACAAATTCTAAAGCACTAGAAGAAACGATAAAATCCTAGTTAGAAGCGTTCTCATGCATTTGGACCTAAATAGGTTTTGTCCTGTATCAGCACGCCTTTATATAGAACCATGGATGACAGCCATTAGCCATTTACATGATGTGATAAAAGAATAAGAAATTACTTCTAGACTTATTGTTCCAACACACTTAAACATATGTTGTGATGTTTACCAGCCACTCGTCATGGCTCAACCTTTGCTGGTTATGGGCGTTGAAAAACCCCATACCTTATATTTCACAATGTCCATATGGGTAATGTAACTTAAGCAATGTTTTAAAAAGCATAAAGCAGTAAGTGTGTAGACAGCACCTATCCGCACCATGTAACTGCTTAAGCATTAAGAGGGCGCTTAAGCGGGCAATTTTTGAAAAAGCGGATTTTAAATCCTATAAACTTGTATGCAAAATTCAAATATATGTATATCAATATGTTTTTTGGAGCTTTTATACATATCTAAACTCACTACACAACAATATAAAAGACCCAAATAGTTTATGACACAACTATAAAACAATGATTATAGCTATATAATGTAGTAAACAATATACTTGTCATAGATAAAGCACCCTACACAACTATAAAATAATAAGTGTATGAACAATATACTTGTCATAGATAAAGCACCCTACACAACTATAAAATAACAAGTGTATATACATGATACAACAACAATTTCGCATCACATGTTTACATAGCTAAATAGTGAACAACGGATTTATCATAGATACCTTACAAACATATTGTTACATTTGCATATCATTAACTAGTTATACATTACAGCAGTACATTTAATCAAAGTATGCATTCTAAATTAGATAATAGTTGCATATTATTTACTTGAATACATTAAGCAGTACCCTACTTTTACAGCTTACATACAAGTATGCATTCTAAATTACAATTAGGGCTTATCATATAACATTTAATATATATGAGTGTAATATATTATAGTCAATAATACTAGGACCATATAATTTAATTAATGTTACAGGCTTACAGTAGTATTTTTTTTTAAAGAAGTGGGCAAAAGGCTGGAAAGCAGAGATGAAAAAGCAGGAGAAAGGCGGGTATAGCGGGCAAAAAAGGCCGATATCCTTCAATCCGCTTACTTAATTGGTGCTTGTGGGCTGATTTTAAGCAACTGATGGGCTAAGCAGCCACTTACATTCCTAAGAAAACAAGTTAAAATACATATGTCAAAGCTGGTTCTACCCATCCCCCATACACGTCTTTGTGACTAATATTTTACAGACATGAAAACATGCATAGACAATCAGAGAAAATCCAAATATATATATCCCTCCTACGTAGTAATCGAAAAAACGTGGATTCATCAAAACCAGTATTTTACACTTGAAATCTAGAATGTTACACCATATGTCTGAAAAGATAAATTTAGCAGGACAACAAATTCCCTTTCTCGGATTGTGATTAGATATTAGATGCATTTTTCTGAGGTCTATCAAAGGCCAAAGCTCGAAAGTGGAGATACAAGTTTCCAAAAGATTCAAGCTTCCAGAGATTGTTCTAAAGATATAATTTCAGAAGTTAAAAAAGAGCTAAATATAAACTATAATCAACTCCATGAACATAGAGTTGAAGACAGCTTTACCTAATGAACTCTCCTCAGGTACCGCAAATAGCATGCGGTTGGCCAGCTTTCTCATATCAGTTAGCCCATACCTGCATTAAAAAACAAAACAAGTTACGAAATGTCTGACATACTTGCATATATATATCATAACATGCCATATTTGCATAGTACATTTGATATGAACATAAACTAATGTTAAGAAACGCAGGTTCACAGCTTTTCAGATGTATGATGAGACAATAACAAAGAAAATTACCTTTCCTTCATCTTGCGCAATCTACGACCACCTCTCTTCTTTTTGGGCTCAGAATCAGGCACTGGAAGCGGCTTTGGCTGCTTGGCAGGAGGTGGTTCCTGCCATTTCTCAATCTTCTTACGAATTTCTTCTCTCAAATTTCTCCCAGTTTTCCCAGTAGGATCCCCTCGAATAGCATCGACCCTTGCAGCAAGAGTTGATTTTGCGGCCAACAACCTACAAGCACGAACTCTCAAGGATGGAGGTGTAGTCTGAAAAACATCTGCATTTTCAAGATAACCTACACGGTACTGAGAGGTGGCAGTAGAGAAGCCAGCTAGATTCTTTCTCTTGGCACCAAGAAGCTGGACATTGCACGCTGGCATTTTGGCTAAGGATGATAGACCACCAGCAGTTCCCATTAGTTTAGCAGCAACAGCACTTCCCACAATAGCAGACAAGTTTGGGGCTATGTAGCCCATCCTACTCTCAACAAAGTCAAGGACTTTCTTCTTGGAAGCATCTAGCTCAAGAGCCCGATCACAAGCATCAATGGTTCTTTTAAGGTTCTCCTCTGGAAGTGGTTTGCCACTTGTAGTTGATGCGGTAACAGACACCACCATTATAATGGCTGAAGGTAGAAGCCCTTCCAGATCAACCAGAGTCAAATCCATTTCATTTCCTATTTTCTTAACCACCCTGGCATAATCTATGGCGTGATGGACAAGAGATTCTAATTCAGGAAATTTTAGCCGATAGTTGTCACGAATGAAATTATGGATAAGTACTATCTCATTCTCGATGTCCACTGACAAGGCATTGCAATCGACTATCAACTGATACTCTGGATCATCTTCTAAAACTGTTCCATAAGAGGAGATATCTGAACCTTTCTGAAGAGCATCTTCAACTTTCTGACATATCAAAACAAAAGGATTATAAGCTTTATATACTGAGTAGGGCATCAGATAATGGTATACAGATAGCGTACTGACACTCAGCATGTACCTAGATTGGGGGAGATCATAGAAACTAACCTGCATAATATCAATATATCTTTGTGATTTTTGCAGTTTTGAGACTGTGTCAAGATCATCGTAATGAAGGGCTTCCAAATCAGTCATATCACCATCAACATCTTCTTCCATATCCCCCACATCATCAGCATTTTCATCATCCTACAGGCCAAAACCAGCGAGTAAAAATCCAACAATGGGTATTGAACAGCCTCAGGTTATGAAAGGCGGGTATTGAACAGCCTCAGGTTATGAAAGGCGGACAGCCTCTGATAGAATAAATTCTACAATCTCTGATAAAGAGATCTTTCGATCACACTTACAATGTTTTCATTGTCAGAAAGCTCCTCTAGATCCGCCAAAAAGGAGTCTGCAAACGTTGCCTGAAGAAAGAAAAAAAATAGTAAAACAGATGACCCACATGATTCATTTTCTCATTGCAGTATTGCACTAAGAGCAGATGAAATATACTGATGTTACTATGAGAAGATCTAAGCTAGGATAGCATTAGCTATGCAAGAAAATAAGTAAATATCAGACTACTAAACACTTTGCAACAAAAAGAAAACTTCTTACCATGGCCACCACTTTCTCTCTGAATATCTCTCAATCTAAGCAAGCTCAACGTTGTTACTGTAAAAATGTAGCAGCATACAACGTCCAATCTGCGAATA